>PTEX01000014.1:1758905-1981103 GCA_003342815.1 Eudromia elegans | reverse complement strand
CATAGTATTTTTATTCTCTGTTTGTCAGATATTCTGAGGTGCAAGAAAAGGTAAGATAAAAATTACAGGATATAGGAAGGAATGCAGAAAATAGAAGAAAGTTTAAAGTTCAAATTTACAGCATTTACAGTTTCTTCAAGGACAGTGTCCTTGCTCTACATCTTTCCTGCTGTTCACAAGTATTCCCATCTAGTATTATCTGTAGGTTGCAGAATTTTTTTCATTCTCTCTGCCAGCTCACTATAGAAATATTATGTATAACTGAKTGTTAATTTCCTTAGATAGTTTTGTCCAATTTAAGCAATTGTTTGTCATTAATATTCTCGTTTTGTCATCCTCACATTTGCTGTAAAAAGCTTTGAATTAAAATTAATATTTATAAAAACTGTAGTGAAAATGGATGCTCCCTCATACTCTCAGGAAAGTGGCCACAGATACAGGGCTCCATGGCAAAGACATCTGGATCCCAGTTTGGGACCCCTATGGCCCTATAGAACTGCATTATCAACACTAAACTACTCTTAGAGATTTTTTCAATAAAGTTGTTTAATGTGTATAACAAGTCGTTCCAAAGTTGATTTTTAAAACAATTAGTTGTTTTTTGCTCTCCCTGCCTCTGTATTTTTCTATTAATTCCACTCCTATTCTGCTTAAAGGTATTGTAAACACTGGCATCATATATTAAGAAAAGAAGGTATTGGAACCCTTGTTTAAACTAAAGGTCTGTGTAGAGCATTCAACCAACATATGACAAGTGGGAGATAAATCGTAATGCAGTATTTCTTCCATTATAGGATACATAAAACCTGAAGCCAGCAGCATTCCCTGAAGCATCTGGGCAGTTTCATACCAGGYAGAGGTGCATGATGGAGCTGTGGAGTTTGGAGGCAAAAGGGCAGCACCAAAGGCTGATGGGTTTGCAGAGCCCTGCTGCMACCTCCAGCCTTCTGCCTTGGCCATCCCAAAGGGTCCTTGACAAGGTCCTTTTCAGCCACCTGCTTTCTATTCCTGTCACGTCCTATTACATGAAGACACTACGCTGAGGATGGTACTGACCACTGCCATACGGGACTCATATGAGAGCTGTCCCAGTAATTGTAGATCCATCTGAGGCAGAACAGGCAACAGGAACAAGGAGAAGCAGCTCCCATTAATGCAAACGATCAGGATTTGGTGCCGGGAAAGGTATGACGGGTTTTTTTAAACAGGGTGATGTGCACACTTACAGCTTCCTTTTCTGAGGAAAGAATGCAGCTAATTAATTTTTAAAGTGAATTTTTATGTAAATATGTAGTTCCACTGATGCGAATAGTTAGTTGCTATGGGAATGCAGCATACGGGGTTTGATAATTTACCTCAGAAATGTCTCCCCATATCCTGCTATCGCAGGCCTGAGGCACCTGTAAGGAACTGAAAAGAAATTGAAGTGAATAATCAGAAAGCTGTGTGTGTTTAATGACATTAACTTCTATTTAAAATATACTTTGTAGATACTCCTTAGATATCTCTCAAGAGTACCTTGTCATATTGTGAGATTTTCTAAGCATTGATAGCAATTTCTAAAGACTGATGGAGACTGGTATTACTTTCCTAGTGATCGGTGTGGTTTCCTTTCATCTTCGAGTTTCTGTGAAGAAATCCCTAATTTAAAGTCTAATATCTTTCTTCTGTTCCCATACACAGCAGATGGCACATGCGACTACATCCTACTTTCTAATTCCTATGTGACATTTATTATTCATCAGAAAGGAAGTTAAAAAATATTATCTTTCCAACTCCTGGTCTGGCTAATCATATAAATTAAAGAAAATATTGCTCAAAAGGAAATTATTTTTGAAGATATAATAAAAGCATAGTATAGGAGCCACCCAGTGGGGCAGTAGTATATTGTTCTGCCAAAGAATAAGTCAATAAAACAAAGTATGACTTGAAAACTGCCATGCTTGACACCATTTTTCGATGTATATTTCTGTCTTCATTTGGAGATACTTCCCCATTAAATAGAAGGGGGTTTGGACCAGTGCTTGAATATGGGTGATTTTAGAATCAAATATACTCAAGCTTTCTTTTATATTTGATTACGGATTCATATCCAAGTCTTCAGGGAGGTGCTAATAAACCCCTGTTTCCAAACTGCAGGAGAGGTTGTCATTTATCTTTGTTATAATTATCTTTGCATGTGCCCTTGGTAAAAGGGAAATATTGAAATAATTAAAAATCTGTACTTTTAAGTGGATATGATATATATGACATATCAAGGCAGGCTTAAAGAGTCTTGGCCTCAGAGAAGTGTTCCCTGAGAAAGGAGAATGAATTGCCTGCTGTTACCTTATGTTCCTCCTTGGACTGAGATAGATCTAGGAAAGGAATTGCAAGTCAGAGCTGGAGTTGCTTATCAAACAATAGCCCCTGCTGTTGAAGTTTCATGCTTCTTAACAACTGAAAAAAATTTAKTGGCAGTCTGGTCCCATAAGTACAATAAAGTATTTTTTTTAGGATGAGATTATTTTTGTAGTTTTGTAGTTTAATACATAGAGAAAATACRTACCATAGGCTGCTGTGTTGGTCTTTCTCTACAAAAAGATACAGACAAAAGGTTCAGAAAGTTGGACAGTCTCCCAGGTGACTAACAACGACTTTACTTAGAAGACAGGGCACGATTGAAAGCTAGACTTTTTTATAAAGTTCTTCTACACTAGAATTTTCAAAGACACTCAAAAGTTTCAGAAATGTTGTATGTTCAGGAAGTCTTCCTTTTTTGTTACATTGAAAATTACACTGTAAAACAACAAGAAAACAAAACTTGTCCACCTCAACGAGTATGAGTTCCAATTTTACATCTAATTTTACATAACATCTAATTTTACATAACATCGTTCCTGACCTGGACTACATTTTTTAAATGCTTTTCTCTGCTAATATTTGTAAAAATATATATATATGCATATATATATTTGTAAAAAAAGAGAATGCATTTGCAGATTAAGTGTTTTGTTTTTCCAGAAAAAAAAAGTAATAATTCCAACCTAGAGTTTTGGCTTGGGTTACTTTCCAAAATTGGTAAGCACACTAGGTTATGTCTTTCTACTACTTCTCCTCAGCCTCTTGAGATTACAAAGATGGATTCCATGGCAACATGTTTTTAACTATAACTTGAAGCTGTTCATAAATACAAAAACAAGTAGTTGTTATAGATATATATTCCATAAAATATCTAGCTCATTAAAAACAGAAATGTATTTATTTATTTGCTCATACTATTTTTATTAGAAAATATTCATAAGAACTAAAGAAAAACTCTATGTGGTCTTGTCTAATCTCTTTATATCSCCATTATAAAAGCCATATATATATCATATAGATCTTGCTGCATACAAATAAGCATACAAGCAAGAAAAGTTCATGCCTTTTAACATATTCAACATTCTTGAATTCAAAGCATATACACCGATTAATATTGTAATTATTCACTATGTAACAACTCTCTGTGCGATCATAGATCCAAATGTCTTAGTTGCTGTTTTGATGTTGCTAATTAAAATCCACTGGCTATAAAGTTAGATGTGCTTAACAGGCATTACATTAATGTATGGTTTTAATCTGAATTACTTTGTGGAGAGTGACCGTGATAATAGCAAAAGAAGAACAGGAAGGACCTTTAAACTATGTCCTCCTTCCCTACTTATATAATATCTATCTTTTTGGGKTTTTTTGGKTTTTTTTTAAGATATGGGGGAATCCATTAMCTGGATAGAGTCAATTCAATTCTGTTTCACATATGAGGCCCTACGTAGACAAGAAAAGTAGCCCTATTCTTTTGTTCTTAGAGTGTTGCTTACTCAATAGTGTGAGTGCTGCTCCCTGGAGATCACTGATGCAAGGACAAATGAAGTTTGAGATCATTATATCCTGAAGTCCTGCATCTTCTCCAAGAAGTACACAATCATTCTTATTACACCTTGTGAAGATTTCTGGTAAAATATGATATCTTTAAAATAATCATAATAAAGGAGACAATACAAATATGACTGCTTACCAACTTTAAAATTTTGATATAAATATGTTGAATTCTGGGATAACTTTCCCAAARAGGCTTTCCTATGTGAATGTTCTTTAAAAACTAGGAGTTTCCTGCTTATTTTTTTTTTTAAATTTGGGTTTTTTCTTTTGAAATTTCCTACCTTCTGTAGGATAACTTTTTATTTTCAAAGGGACATTGCCCAAACTGAGAATAAAACACTTGCTTATAGTCCTCTTAAAGCTTGTGTAATGATTGAACTTCCTAGTAATACTTTTTCCCCAAAGGCAGTATTTTTGTTTTTGTTGTTATTTTAATTTGAATAGTTATTCAAAAATTGATATTTATTTTCTATAMTATTAAAAARGCTACTGACATATGGATTAATAGGATCATGATCTTTAAAGCTCCTGTAAGTTATTTGCTTTGAGAAACAGAAATAAAATGTTCATTATTAGTCCAAGGATTCTGTAGGTTAATCTAATTAAGAATCCAGACTTGTTATGTCTTGGTTGGAGTCCTACTACCGAAGGAATTTATAGCTCATTTCACTGGAAATTTGCTTTTGCCATCTGCCCACATTTTTTTTTATTGCTACGGTACCCACAGTTTGCATTACACTTCCATCATATATTTTAGTCATCATATTTTTGCTACTACATCCATATGGGCTGCTCAGTTCCTATGTAATCTATAATATTTTTCAGAATTGATCACAAAGGGAAAAAAAAAAAGGACATACAGTACATGCTATGAACCTTCATGCTATTGTTTTGGCATATACACCATTGTTGTCTCCCTCTCTCTCGCCACTTCCCTCCTCCTTTTCTACTCCTCTCCCTCTTTTCCTAACTTTGTACTTTGTATTTCGTTATTATTCGTGATATTAGGGAAGTCCTGATATTATTGTTGCAGTACCAGCTTTTGCGGTAATGCCAAATCTGCTTGTTTTATATATGTGTCCCCTTATAATTTTCTTACTGAATTTGGCTGCAAGATGATTTATAGACTTTGACCAAGTATGAATCTGAAAAAAAAAAAAAAAAAACCTTAAGAAAATTCTCATACATTTGGTTATAACTATCCATTTACATTCATTATCTTCATATTTTATAGTTCTTAAAATACAAGATAAAATGGATTTCCAACTACTTTTGCASGATATATACCATGAATGTTCTGCATCTTGTTTTAGATGGTAACTCTCATTTAAAAAAAAAGAAAGTTAAACTTTTGGACAAGGAAATATTTTCCATGCATTTATTTTTTACCTCTCTGCTTTCCTCTAGATTTTATTCACATCAAACTTAATTCAGCTGACAGGTAGGAAGGAGTCCAAGCATTATCTTTTGATGATAGGCTGAGAATTACATTTCCAAGACACAGATTCCTTTAGTCATTTTTGAAGCCTTAAAAAGCTTCGATTAAGTTGGGATGAACAAAACACTGGCAAAATACCTGTATTTGATTATATATAATAGGTCTTTCCATTTCTCTTTTGTATAATGCTGTTCTTTATTTGTTTTCAGTCCTAGCAAGAGGGAARGAAAGACTTGTTTAACTATTTCCAAAGTAACTGTTACCATCAAGTAAGAAATGAAGCTTTTAATGTTTGAAAGGCAGCCACAATCCAACTGCCTGGTATTACATAGCTTCTGCAGAACATTTCATTACTCGATCAGATGGGCCAGTGGATCCCCATTTGCCCTCTGAGGCTACTGAATGCAGCAGTCTACTTTCTACAGATATGGGCATTCACTTATTGGTGGCAGACTTACCATATGTTCATAATCCTTTTCCCTTTTCCTTTTGTTTTTCCCATCTAAAATAAACTGTAAAACTTTAAGCCAAAGTCTTAGAGGCTCCCTGAGTCCCTGTTTTTCATAACCATTCATTGGCAGGTAAGCAAGAGCAAAATCACAGCAAAATTAAGGTAGAATAACTTTATTCAGAGACCATTAAACATCAATTCACAGTTATTTGTTCAGTTTTGCTTCTTATTATGTATTTGTGTTATAAAAAGGTGGGGACTGGTTTGGGATTTTTTCTTCTTCTTCCAGCAATAAAYCTCTGACTAGAAAAGTGAAATTATATAAAAAAAGCTAAACCATGATGTTCAGGAGATATATGTTTATGTCTAATTGGCATGAAATGATAACAACAAAATATTTTATACTCTATTAGAATTCTCTGCATCAGGTGTATTCAGATTTGTGTTCATGCAGATGAATCTGCAAGAAAATGCCCATTTATTTTTGCTCCTCTAATAAATATTCTGGGAAAAAAATCTAATTAAGTGAGATTAAACAATTTCACAAGATTTAGTCTTTAGTCTAGCTCAATGAACAGTTGGCCTTTCTGTTCTGTAATCCTCAAACATGGTTCTATATGAGTCCCATGAAGATGAAACACTAACACAAATGATAATTTAAACCTCTTCTTATTATTCTTCATAAGAAAGTCAATAAATCATTATAGTATTATCATTATGCAGACTTGTTTTGACAAGACCACAACCTTCATGTTTCAAAATGAGTTAGGTCTGAATTTATCTAAAACTGGGGTACTTTATGTGTTCTGAAACGTCATGAAATTTTCACTGCTATATATCTTCATAATGCTAATTTACCAGCAGAACCATATGTTCCTAATCTTAGATTACAGCTGTATAAAATGGTGTTCATTAAAGGTATGCCTGTGGTTAGGTCAATATATCTATATTTATTTTAGGTATGAGTTAGGGTTCAAACACAATTACTAGTCATTTGGTAAAGACTGTAGCACACTTAAGGATGACACAGAGGAGCTGAGAAAAAAGCAAATGTGGGCACAAGGCATATTTTTACCCATAGAAGAAAAGTTCGTGATCTTATTCAAAGCAATGTATACACATTAAACATTTGTTACACTCCCAAAACATAACCTAAATATTGTCTCAGAAATAGAATGCCAAAGGTGATATTTCAAAGTGTGGAGTTAGGTGATATTTCAAAGTGTTGATTTCATAAATATTCAGGATTATTATTTGGGCTTTTTTAAGATGTTGAAGAAAAATATTGTCATGTACACTGAAGCAAAAAAAAAATCGAAAGGAAAAACACCTGGTAAAAACAATATATTGAATGTATCAGCTTACAGCTTACAGCTTTGCTCTCAAAATGGTGCATGAAGTAGAGAGACGCTTGTATATATATGCTCTTCTATGTAGGAATGTTCTTTGGTGGAAAGTCCAGTGTATCGTATGTTATAAAAAATGCCATGTAGCAATGTTGTTAATTTATTTTTGTTGTTGTTGTTTAAGCAAGTTAAGTAGATACATAAAACTTACATGAGCTGTTGGCACGCAAGTTATTGCTTCCTGGGGAATGCAGCAACTTACTGAAACCTTTCTGAAATGATGTCAGGATTTTTTGTAATTGAATATGCATATTTTACATGTTGGAGGCTGAAACACACTTTTTTTGGCAGACTCTTTCAACAGATGCATATGCTGAGGCCCTATTCTGGGAGGTCTTACAGCATACATAAGTCAATATTTGTGCATAATTTATAAAACTGAACATTGGAACATGACTTTTCCATCTAATTTATACGATCATATTTCCCAGGTTTGGGKTTTTTTTTCTTAAGAAAGATAGCATATAGAGGTCCAAAAGAGGTCAAAGGTGTAAAAATAATTTATAATGTAGGAAGAGGAACTGTACGTTGTTAGCTAATTCCAGCAGAAACGGATATTTTTGAAACTAAAAAGAAAGTACAAATGGAAAATGGAAACAAAGAGGAGTATTGAAAACTTGTAATTAGTCTTTCAATCTATATACCCAAATTTCTGAGAGTTTCTCTCTAATTAGTCTGTCTTTCAATTTATTTCAGGTTTTGATGAAAGACATTAAGTGTTGCCAAGGTTATATCGAGCAGAAAGCCTTTTCAAAATATGTCTAAAGTGTTCATAATATTAGTTAAGGAGTTACGCAGATGTCTTCTAGTGTTAAAGGTTGCCTCCATATATTGTAACTCTAAGAAAGAGAATACACACATTTTACATGCTTGTGAAGAAAATGAATTACTGTGTCTTTAAGATTATGCTATAGTAGTTGAAGGTCACTGAACTCAACCCAATAATTTAGAGTACTGCCATAGTATTAGCAATCCACTGGAAAAAAAAAAATCACAAGTTCAAAATATTGTATATCATCGACCATTTTCTATATGGGGTTCAGATATTAAACGTTGTTGGAATTTTTTGACTTACTGCCAAATTGTAGATGGTTAAAACACACCATACCAAGTAAATGGAATTTTAAAAGAGAGTGAAGTTCTCAAAGGGTGTTGATACTTTAATTTTAATCTCCAGATTTTCATAAGTAAAGAATGAAGGTCATAAGTTGCTGGGCAGATAATCAGCAAGTATTACAGCGAATGGATTTCATCTATATCCAGTGAACACTGGTTGCAGAATAGTTTGAATATCACCAGGTAGACTGGTGATATTCATTCTATTATTGTTCAGGTGTCCTCATTAAAATTAAGAAAATGTCCTCTCACTGTTTTTTGTGTTGCCACTTCACCAGAGGGTCTGAATAGATGTTGCATTATCCTATATCTTCAAGTTTAATGTGAAAAAAATCAAGTGAAATAAATCAAGTTAATGAAGCTTCCATAGCTTACTGCTATCTTTTAACTAATGACAACAGCAGCTATTGATTATTTATTATCAAAAAATACAGATCTAAAAGATTAACACAAAATCCACATCCTAATCTTTCTTCAGCTGCCTTCAATTGCTGTCTTGCCTTTACTTCCAATCCAGAAACAATGAAAGCCTCCAAAATTTCCAATTCAAGAAAAATATTCATTAATAAGAATGTTAATAAAATTAACATAAAGTTTTGACACAAAAACCTGAGAAATTAATTAGTTCTCTATTTCAGCTTCTGGGAATAATCCTATAGTAACTGCCTTGTTTATAACATCTTGTTATTTGTGATTTTGGAACCAAAAAGGCTAACATACAAACAAAACTTGAAAAAAAAATGTAAACTCTGAAAAAAAAAGTTTATTATTGGTTCTTGTATGTCAGAAAATGTATTTGTTTTGTTCTTTTTATATTTCCATGAATTTGAATGAATGAAGAGCTTTACTTTGCATTATAAACCTTTCCATTAAAAAAGCCTAGTATTTAGCAAAACTCTAAAATATGAAACCATGTAGAAATTGCTACACACATAAAACAGAAGTGAGATTGTGTTAGGCAAATTTGAGTGGATAACTAGAAATCATTAAACACATGGTAAGTTAACTGCTTTACTGAAAAACTGTGAGAAAATTCATCAGCTCCAGCCTAGATAAATAAATTTGGAGACTTATTTAAATAGCTCTACTTTTGTTTTAATGCAAATCTTTGCTATGTACACTGACATTGGTATAATTTTCAGTAACAAAGGTTTATTACTGCAACAGACAACAAATGAAAAACAACTTTGGCAGCTTCATGGGAAGTTCATGATGTTACATGGCAAGAAAGAGAAACTATTCTTGTGACAAACACACACTGACAGTTTTAATAACAGGTTTTAGGCATAAAGTTAGATTTGGACATGACCTTTCTAAAATATATATAATAATCAGGTATAAGCCTTTAAGTTTTGGCCTCTCTTATAAAAACAAAAGTCTTTCAACACGAGGAAGCAATGACTGTTTTTAAAAAATAAAACACTATAGTATTGCATCACTGTGCACATTTTAGCCATGAGTAAACCAATGTAAATAATCTGAGTCCAGATTCCACTGTAAATCTGTGATTTTCAGGAATATAAATTAGTTGTCACTAATTATAGCCACCAAACCACGCTTTCATCAGTCAAAGGACTTTTTACGTTTTGGGAGTGATATCCAGAGACTACTGTTAACAAAATGTTACTTTGCAAAAATCATCTGCCTTGGAATAGCTAAAAGCCATTGGGAAAATAGGCCAAAATCTAGCTACAGATTTTGCATTCCTGGCATCCTTTATTGGCATTCTACTGCAAATGCTGCTTTGAACATCTAGCTGTCATAAATTTCAAATAAAATGATAATGATGTCAAAGATATGCTGTTAGATCTGGCATCGAGAACATAGTTTACACATACAGCAATAAACTTCCTTATATAATAGAGAAGACTATCTAAGAATTCAGCTTTATCAAGCATATCATAACACAAACAACTAAGATAATGAGTCTAAGGACAATTTCCCACTATGCAGATGTGATTAAATTGGGTGGAACATCAAGTAATGAGGAGTAATAAAGAAGGACTTGAATCACTGAAGAAATATGCCTGAGCTAATTTATAGTAAATAGGGTTTGACAAAGATAGATGTATCATTAGGTATGAAAAGGAAAGAAAGTTCATCTGTATGAATGAGCAGTGCTGAAGCCATCTCATTTCAGACTGACAATCCACATCTCTGCCAGCATTATCTTGAAAGCAGTTCATATAGTACTTATGTATAAATATTGTTCCACAGCAACTGCAGTAAAATGATGAAAGATGAAAAGAAAGTCATTCAAATTCAGAGAAGTATCAAAAGGAGGAAAATGGAAAGAAAAAAAAAAACCCAAAAAACAGAGGAATAAAAGTGAAAAAATCAGAGAGCACAAAGTATTTCAAATTCTTTTGAAGCTTTCAAAGCTAGATTCAATTGTAGATTGAAGAGAAGGATGCTGATTTAGCAGGAAGATTCAGTATATTAAATAGTAGGTTCTTTCCCATGCCTATATTTTTGTGATTCTTTGTCAGATTGCTAGGTTTTCCTGTCTTTATAAAGTAGAAAAGTGTTCGTAAATGACATCAGCAACAATACATCAGCTTTTTTTTTCTGTTTAATTTTAAGACTTTACAGAAATAACATTGTGAAATTTATTAAAGATTATCATCTCAAACAACAGTTGTCAGCCTAAGTCTTGAATCAAAATAGTCTATATAAACTCATTGAGATAAATAGTCCATGCATAGTTATGTGTACCCTCATACACCAGTATTGTGTTCATTGAAGACTACCAGCATGTGCACTTAGATATCACCAAGGCCTTAATGGTGACAATGAATTGCCATTTTTGTTCCTTTTTAATAACCCATATTTCCCCTAATCCCAATTAAATCAATGCTATTACCCTATCAACTTTTTACCGTCCTCATCCCTGGCCTGAAATCATATCTCACTTAACATTCTAACCTTCAGAGTTATCTTAAATTAGCTTCTTTCTCCAGCTTCTTTCTCTCATCTCTTCATACTGTTATCCAAGCAATAACCACAAGTAAATAAATAAAACCACAAATAAAACCCAATGCTATATCTCTGTCGATACTCCCTTCCCTAAGTAAGAATATACATAGTTGGATGCAGTTGGAAGCAAAAAAGCAGAAATCTCATTTTCAGCATCCAGTGATTTCATCAAGCAGGGTTCTGAAATGTAAATTTTAAATCTCAAAATAGAATTGAATAACTAATGGCTATCCACACCCCTAATTTGGTCAGTGTGAATAATTCCCAAAGTTATTGAAACATTAAGTCAAGCACAAGGATGAAATTTGTTTTCTAATTCTGTTATTAATGTTCTGATGCCTGAATGAAACAGCTGCTTGTTACAGCTGTTAAAATGTCTGCATACTAAGAAAAAAAGAAAGCATGATAACAGTTCGTTGTTTCGCAAAGTATGTTTATTCTTTGATCAATTTTCCTGACTATTGCAGCTGGTCATGGTGAAGCAGACTCTAAAACAGATGCTTCAGAGATTTTGTATTAGTATTCATTCCTAGAATGAGTCGACTCCATATTAATAGGAAATATGACAATAGCAAGCAGAGAAATTATGGTTTCCATATGAGCATAATTCTTGTATTTTCACATACTATCAGAATTTATACTATTTCATGCTTTTTTTTGGCTGTTGAGGAAATCACACTTCTTTATACTGCAGGCTCTCACTTAAAAAATGGCTGTTGTGCATAAAGTAATAGAAATTTCACTAACTCTACCTATCTCATGTTTCCTTCTTTCAAAAATAAAACAAAACAAAAAGTCTTACACAAGAGAACTATTTTTTTTTTTCTGACTCTGAAATATACCATTTCCCAAGGGAAGGGGAAGAACTAGGATTTTTTCAGCAAGAATAACAACAGATATTAGTAATATGTCTTAGCCATAATTATAATCACATAAATTTGTTTATATAGCAAAGTTGGAGTTAAAGCTTACAGTGAGTATTGAGTCAATTATGCAAATTTATACCGTCAGCATATTTTTATTGTAGTGGAATAACACCCCTGAAAAACATAAAACATAGTTTAATAGAATCTGGAAGGTACTTGCGTTTCCAAGAGTAAATGTTTATTTGAACTGAAGGTTATAAAATAATAAGGTATCTTACAAGTATATAGATAATAACTCAGAATTTCTTCAGTACTTCTTGGACTGAGAAGGCCAGAAGTCCTTTCAAAAAAGAAGCATGGATCAAATATGACCAAGCATCTCTTGTGAAAGCCATAACAAAATAATTTAGGTACAATTAGGACCACTAGATTTCTCCTGTGCTAAAGGACTAAAAGAATTTGAAAGCATCTGATTTGTACCAATGAGTCATTCTATTTAGTAAAATGTTCAGAGTACTTTATGTATTGGATTCAAATAAATTATTGAGAATATATACCAAAGGAAGATCCTTTAAAAAACACAACTTCATTACATTTATTTTTATTCCACAAAAAAACAGTATTTCATCATTCTATGGTATCAAAGAAATCATACCAAAAAAGATCTATTATGATCTATTGAAGTCAGACACTGATTTCTATCAACCAGGATGTACGGCCAAGGACTGTTCAGGAACTACAAACAAGAAAGGAAATATTGCAACACTATCATGTCCAAACGATCAYGCTATAGCAAGTTGTTTAAGTGTCAATATCTGTACAACTTTCTGACCATGCCATATTCTTGTTCACTGAAAATAAATGCTTTGCAAATTAGTTATTAGCATGAAGATATTAAACATGTTCACTTTAAAAAAAAATAGTGTTTTCATCCCTTCCTTCCTCCCTTCCTTTCCTCCCTCCTTTCCCTTTCTTCTTCTCACCCTTCCTTTACTTCCTCCCTTCCCTTTCTTCTTTGCTCCTTTCCTTCTTTCCTTCTTTCTCTTTTTCTTCCTCTAGGGTATCCATTTTTTATCATCTCACAGAGACACACATGTTCTTTGAACAAATATGATAGAATTTGCTGTGATGCAGCTCTGAAAGTCCTGGTTAATTATCTACTTAACCACTTGACTAAATGAAGAAACTATTGAGCAGCATAAGTAAAGTTTCTCTGTTTAACTAACTGAGGAATTGTAGGGCCACAGGCAGATTACCTATTCCTTGCATTGTGATAAGATTAGATTACATAGTATAGAAGATAAAAGTGTTTTTTTTCAAAGTGATATATCCCTGCTGGCTTTTTCCATTTCTGTGCTAACTCTAGCAAAACAAGAAAATTTTCAAACACAGCCAAACAAATTTTGTCTTCAGATGCATGTCTCTCTGGACAGAATATGCCTCTGAGGGAAATCCTTGAGCAAATCTGGTTTGTGGTGTAAACAAAAAAGGCCAGAATCCAAAGCACAACCGGAGTTTTCTGTCATCTAATTCCAGCATGTGGGTGCTTCACAGCACTGCAGAGGGTGTTTGAGCTCAGGTAGGGGTGAATGAAAAGGTTCATCTCTTTTTGAACACATATCACATTTATTTTCTTCCTTCAGACATTTGGCACAATAACAAATTCTTTTTTCTTTTTCTTTTTCTTTTTTTTGCATAATAAATATTGATTTGTTTTGATAATAGCTGGAGGGTGTGAATCAGTTATGCGATGTCTGTAGTGTGAGTCTGGGAATTAAAAAAAAGTCTACCTTCTTGTAGAATAGAAAATAAAATCCTGCTCAATTTGTGAAGTTCCCTGAGGTGCCAGGGTTGAATATTCAAACAAAGGTAGAAAGCACTACACAAAAAAACTTTCAAATGTGCTACGAAAAGGCATATTGATAGTTCTCCTAAATTCTGAGTTTAATGGTATTGGCAAAAATGCTTCTCATATTGCTCTCTTATGACTTCAGAAAACAAGGGAAGGAAAAATAGAAACTCTTTGTAGCGTCCTATGTAATGAAGATGAATGTATTTTTACTATTTGATTCTTCCAAGGTTTATAATTATCATCTTGCACAATGAGCAACCATAAAAGATGTTAGTTCAGTGTTTTTTCAGCGTGATTAATATTAGTAATGAGGAGTGGTTTTTTACTGAGAAACTTGATAATATTTTGAAATGTTTATTATATTGATTGGCACATGTAACCAAAATGCTATGCTATCACATTTATTGCTATCTTTTTTATTTTTGTGGGCTTTGCTTTGTTTTGTTTTGTTTTTGCTGYTCAGAGATTTGCAGGAAAGGGAAAGCAATTCTTAATGCTGGAAACAATAGGGAATTTCTTGAAATGGAGGTTTATTACCTTCTGATTATTTTTAATTGCTTGTTTAATAAGAAATTCAACCTCTTTGAAATCTCTGAGATAAATATTTGCAATATTAATAACCTCAAGCTAATTTAGATCACACTGAATCCTTATGGAGACAGAGAAGAGACTGTGCAAGCTTTCACCTGCTTAGTTTTATAGCAAACCAATAGTTTAGCAAGCAATTTCACCAAAAGTCTGTCTTGATCAGAAACTTCRTATCTAAAAATGTTTATGTAAATAATTTTATAAATTACATATAAATTACAAATATAAAATACTTGCAGATGAAATGTCAAATGTTAAATAGAAAGCAATTATAGAAAAGATTTGCTGYGGTTGTCGTATGCTATAAAGAAAGGTGAGATACTAAAACTAGGATCACAAATTTTGCTTTTGCCTACAATCTAATGTTTTCACCTGGCAACATATATATCTCTTGGAAGGATATGTTACCTTGCTACAGRTGAATATGGGTTTTTTTGGGGAATGCCATATTTAGAAGCCCAGGGAAAACATGGACACTGATGTCCCCAAAATCCCTGGGAAAATGATCAAGGCAGAGGATGGTTGAAATCCCATTTCTGAAGTAATACTTTATTTTTGGAGCCTGTTTTGACAYGCATCTGCAGAATCCTGACAATTCCCTAGGTAGGGTGATGCAATGCACTAAAATAAAGGCAGATTTTCCCATTGGCTTCAATGAAAAGGTAAGGTGCCTACAGTTTTAGTGCTTTTGCTTCAGCCTTTCCAGCACACCTGGAAATACGCATCTTGTGAGGCCAGATATTCCTCTGGACTCCCTGGAGTTTGACATCCAAGCACCCAACCTGCTGAAGGCACCAGGTTCTAAAAGTCGCCGCTCTGATGGCATTCTTCATGGTGGYGAGTGAGTCTCAAAGGAGTGCTAGAACTCAGTGYATGCAATAGTCATCAGAATAAGTTTATGGACACCATTACCKTACACCACCACCAATGTATTTATACAAACTAACACCATAGATGTCAGTATTATTAAGYGTAAAGAGGTGCTCAGTTGTTAAGGGACAAAGATATCAGAACATGTGGTCATATTATCTTCAGAAATCTATTCTCCTAGTTGCCTTTCCAGATTGTCAAGTCACAATGCAACAGACAGAGCTAATGAAGGTGCCACTTACCAAACCATACATGAGAGACAACTAGGGTTCAGAGCCCTGTATTGCCGGATCAGTCTGGCTCTGTCACTGAAGACTTTCCTGGGATGTCACCTTCCTCTTGCAGCTCCCTGCAATGACCTTCTCCTTCTCTCCTCCTTTCCAGCTTGTCATAACATGCTAGCACATGAGGATGAYTGCAACTACCCACTGGCAGTGCTGTGTAGAATTCCTTATGTTGAGCTGTGTGCCACACAGTGGATACAGTGCAGTCAAGTCAAGACAGAGTCAATGGCAAGGTCAGGTCAAGCACCCCTCAACATTTGACAGGCGAACTTTCTTCTTGAGAATGCCCTCTGTGATGCCTGCACGTGTACACACTGGGCTCTGCAGCCTGGAGTGCCCTCCAGCCAGCAATGAGAAGCCTGGAAAGCTCCCCTTTTGACAGACTCTGCACTAGACAGTCACAATCCAAAGCCATTTGAGCAACTGAAAATYATTTGTGAAAATATAATTCATATACTTTGCTCCGAATATCTTGGATCTGTTGAATCTACAGACACTCTTTTTCGCCTCATTTCTTCTGAGAAATGTGTCTTTTGAGGCAGGTAAACAGTCAGACAGACTGGACTGATGGAAAGGGGCCTTGGTCTAGGGAGGTTGCTGAATGCTCCATGTGTATTTAAATAACAGCAGAGGACCAGCATTCTGACATGGATACCTTCCTATTGCATAAATTAAAATGGAATGAACGTAAAAATATACAATGGTCATCACTTTTAATGATAAGGATTCAAATCCGCAGTCTTAGACAGTATATACACACAAAAACATATTCCAGAATATGTTTTTGTTTTCATATATTAACCTGTCTGCATGTTGAAAGATATATATTGTTTACGGTGCATCCATGGTTCCCTTTGCTTTTGTTCAAGGAACTCAAAACAAAGATCTTATATTTCATGTATTTCTTTGGATTGTTGCCAGATATTTCGGAGCATGATTTTGCCATTTTATTTAGTGTTTGTGTTGTGAAGCAAAGTATGAAGGGTAATTTGTCTGCAGCATTGCAGAGGGAGAAGTCTCATCAAGCACTCAAGAAAGAAAGTACAGGTTTCACAAATGAGCTGTTAATTTCATTCCCATTTCAGCACCCATGTACTCAGGGATGTTAGAGCAGCTGTGATGAGAATGATGGATGTTCCAAATTGGTTGCCATTGAGCTTCTGTAATTTTAAAAGGTCATGGAATGTAGGAAATGGAAAATTTCTCTTCTGGCAGAGATAAAGCTACCTTGGCATGGTAGTCGTGCCAACAAATAGCTTTCTGCTCATATGTAACAGAAAATCCTTGAACTGTTTCTAAAATACTTTTTCATCATTTTTACAAAACTATTTTTTCTTAAACTCTTTAAAGGTTTTATTATTATTTATATGTCCCAAGTTTAAAAATTGATCTCATTGTACTCATAATCTTCTAATATTTCTACTATAGACATTTTGTAGCCAAGCATCACAAATATTCCAGGAGAGTCAACAAATTCTTTCCTTCTCTACAATTCTCTGTTCTCTATTAGTTCGCTGAATATAATCTCAGGAAAGATAATTCTCTTAAGATTATTGGGTTTTCAATGTTGGTTAAGCTTAAAGGCTGATTTCTCTTCCACAGTTTTTTCTTTTTCTTAAAAAAATACTTAACTGTATGTCAATCATATTTCTGTGCATATAATTCTCTCGAGAGAAAAATATACTGAGCTAGTATCTTACATAAACTTTTTTTTTTTGGTTATAAAGCCACAAACATCCTTAAAATAGTTGGCTGTCTAGTTCCTAATTTAGGCCACAGAAACTAGTGAGAATACAGATTGCTGAACAGGAGTCAGGAAATACATTGAAATTGAATATATATTCATATATATTGAATATATTGAATACTGAAATATATTTGCTATTTTTTTTCTGTAGAACATAAGCATTTTCAGTACCTCAGGTGYCCAGATTGGGTGAGATGCAAAGCACTGTTAGATAGGAGTCTAATTCCTTATACAATCAGTGGATTATGCTGTGTGGTGACTCAGAAGATCCAAATTAAAATATGTCAAGTAAGATGGTGTTCACTTTTCCTTTAGTGTCTACATACCATATTATTTAATAAAAAAAAAAAAAAAGAGAGAGAGAGAGAGAGAGAGAGTTAAAGATGCTGTAAGATTCTTTGCTCCTAATATATGCACTTTTGTACTGGAAGAATTCCTACTGAATCCCAGAGCCCTCTGAGGTAGCTGACAATCCCCACATGCCTTCTCCGTCCTTCCCTTTCCATGTAATAGAGCTTCCCTTGCTCTTTTTTTTTTTTTTTTTTAACAACTTTTTTTTTTGCTTTTTTTTTCCCTTTAATAACTGTTGAGTTGACCTTTATGGAATGAAGACAACCAGAACTTTACATAGTTCTTTAAACGAAGACTCCACAAGTTTGTTTAGTTCCCTCTGATACTGACTGAAACTCTTTCACAGATATATGATAAGATTATATTTTCTACAGCTGCTGCATACAAATATGTCACTGTCATCTGCAGACAACCTGTATATCTTGATTTTTGAATAAAAAGTGATCAACTTCTATTCGTAGAGAAATCTTGATCCAATTGCTCAGAGGAAACACTTGTTAAGGAAAAGTATTGCAATAATTTTGTGAAGGCATTGGTGTCCTGCCAGACGTTAGCATTCTCCACTGCACAAATGTGAAGATGCGGCACGAATACAGGGCATTATACGAAGGCAGTGGATAATAACAAACTGAAACTAGCTGTGCTTACCACACACATTCTTGTGTGATGCTAAGATACAAATACTAATAACACATTCTGACCCTAAGCTATGCGGCCTTGCTTGCACAGAAATCATTAGAAACATCCTTCAGCAATCAGTGCCACCCAGAAACAGGCATTCACAAAGYGCAAGAAAAAGAAGGGATTCTGGGCAGTTTGTAACGTTTTCATAAAAAAGGGACAAACCACCATCAGGTATTCAACCCCAAACCTACCTTCCCCTCCTGTCCTGTCGTAGGGGGAGCAGTTTAATGAATTAACAGAGATCAGACACTATGTTCCCTGGGTTTCTTAGGYTGTCTAGGATTTCTCCAATGAATCTATGAGATATACTATACGATATTTTGCTGTACTGCTACAATACTTCATAAATCACATGTTTGGAGAAACATGCACTGAATATACATATTAGAAATCCCATAAACACTGACTTATCATTTACATTAGCAAGCATCTGGACTGATTTAACAAATGATAGAATGTCAGTTCAGACTTACAGTGGCCCTTGATCACAGGACWCGAGTTAAACCAGTTAAAATTGTGTAGGTGTGAACAAAATCAAAAGCTTCTTACGACTTAGCTTGCTCTGCAGAGCTCTGCTAATCTTCCAGTGTCTGTCATCAGGGATCAAAGCTTTTAGAGGAAGCCAGATCTTCTCCCCTGTTCCCTATGTTGTGCTTTGCTTTTGTGACCGAGAGGGAATAAAACGATCTCAGAAACAGCTAAAATTTTGAAAGGAATTAAATTCAATGGAGAAGTAAAGCAGCATGTCCCTAACACCTCTAATTGTATTTGCTTTGGAAGTAAGGAATCCTGGCTCCCCASCATTCGATCATAAAATTCCCCATTGACTTTGTGTAGGTCAGAAATTTACTTCTGATCTTCTCTGACATAGTAAGTTTTAGTACTGCTTGTGTGTACCAGCTGAAAGGTTTTCTTAGTTGCTCATTGTACTTGCACAAAATTAGGCATGCTTAGACTGCAAAAATAATTCAATATGATACTTTGCAAGAGAAATATTCTCTGCATATTTCCAGCGTTTTCTGTGACTAGAGACCTGCAAGTCCTACTACATATTTTGAAAGAGAGTTTGTACCTGAAAGAGCCCATTTTCCCAGGGTCAGACTGCTCTACGAACTCAGATATGATTTATGCATGGTAACATAAATCAAAAATTCTCCAGAAGAGGGACACAATTATATGAGAGAAAATATGAAAAAATAATGAGATCTTTCCTGTTCATACACACTTACACACACAGAAGTGTATATATATATATATGTATATACATATATACTTGTACATATTCACCCAAGCTTTAACATTTGTGTTGCAAGGCAGATAAGAAATAGGAATGCAAAAGGATATTGCAGATATGACTTTATGTTTTGTCATCTTCATTCTGAAACAAGGATTTTTCCGGAAAAAAAAGATGTAGACAGTGCTCGGCTTTTCTCTCTGAATTGTTTTATAAATTAGCCTGCACATAAACATATTAATGTAAAAGTACAAGTATTAAACATTAATATGTGACAGAAGTGTTAAACATTAACAGATATAAGATATAAGCATAGAGCAAGAGAATATAGTAGCTGGATGAGTACCTTCTACAGCCAAGGAAGTATTAGTGAAATGTACTGAAAATCTCAATATGAGAAAAAAATAAGAGGCTATCAATGAATTTTGCTAACATTACTGAAAAATAAATATGTTTTTCAGTCATGACACTGAGGAAATTCTTAGAATTCTTAAAGCACAGTGTAGCTTTAATATTAAGCATTGATAACAAACTAAAACTTTAATGAGAAAAAAATCTGACAAAGTCAGATTCAAGCTAAAGTAATATAACCTTTTAGGAAGACTAATTAGAATCATTCCTAGTTCTGCTTAAAAAAGAACAAATAATATTTAGTACCATCACAAATGAGATAGAATATTTAAGATATCCTGTAGTAAATTTGGATATTAGGGTTTATCAAAGAACCAATGAGATTTGTAACCAGTCAAAGTCCCTGGGCATCTACTGTCATTTATCTCCAGGCATCTACAACCATTTCATAGATATTCCTTCCAGCTGGGATCTTCACCATCTTCCTTCCAGGCTCTCTTCTTCTTTCTGAAACCAYTCAGACCTTTTAGGAGTCCCTCTTCTAAATACTACTTTCCAGGAACCCAAGTCTTCAATTTCTCTCATCTAAACAGTCTATGTGTTGAATCACAATATGAGATTATCTTGCTAACTGGGGCTTCTGTCTCAGGCACCTCCACCAACTGGAGGACTCRAGACATAATGATTTTGTTTAGTCCACATGTTATTAAAATTTACAACCAGCACTCACAACCAGAAAGTGGCAGGTTTCTGAGTTTCCAGGTCCAAAGTGGATGCTCACTCCCCCAACACACCCAATAATTTACCACCTTTAAGAGTTCACAATTGGTGTTATTTTTGTTTGTTTGTTTGTTTATGTCACATGTTTATTCTTTGATTACATCCTTACTGAAGTTGGACAACTCATACTTCTTTCCATAGACTTGTTATAAGACCAATCCAGCTTAGAAGGAAGAATTAGAAGGTTCGACAGTATTTTGAATTGCAAGCATGTCTTACTCTATCTTGTTATTTGGAATATCTAAGCGTTTGGCTAGGACAGAATAAATAAATAGTATTAGACAGCATGAAGCATGTAATCAAAGGACATTAGACTTGGAAAGAAGGCTGATTTGTTTACTTAGCTCACCCTCCTGGAAAGTAGATCAAAACCATATTTTCTTTAGATTTATAAAGACAGAATTTTACATGTCTGTAGTTTTGAGTTTTCCATCATTTTTGCAGTTTTTTTTTTCATAATCCTTTATCTCGAAACAGAATTTTGAGGTTGGTGAACAGTTTTTTCACCTACGATAGAATGAAAACTATTGATATTTGATTTCAATCAGTAATCTACCACTCTAAAATGTGTTGGCTTTGGCTTATGAAATTTATGGTTTTGAAAACGAAAACGTCTACTATTGAAGCAGGTGCTACTAAGAAGCACTCAGGGATATGTCAGCTAATTGTAATTGTCCTTCCTTTTTGGTTTAAAACTTCAGAAATCTATGACAAAAAAAAAAAATTATCTATGAGCTTTCAACCTCAAGACATAGGCACAACAAGAGAGTTTTATTTGTATAGACTTTTTTTCATATATCTAGAAACAATATAAGAAAGCCTGAAATAACAATATAACAGAATAACAATATCAAAAGAAATCAACAAAACTGATTTCAAAAAATTCTAAGCTGAAATATTGACATAAAAGAGCAAATAAATACTGAAAAATGTAGTAAAGATAACAGTGAATAAGGAGTCAAATATATCTATACCAAAGTGGCAGAAAGACGTATATTATATCTTGCATATTGTATATCTTTTATATTGCATACTACAAAAATGAGGTTTAACTAGTTATTATGCATTCAGGACACTTCACTAAAAGAAAAGCAATACTGGATAAGATTTACAAATAAAAACATAGTTTCTGTTTGTATCTTAAAAGATCTTCAAATCTTAAATTCAGCTAATATTTCTTTAGCAAAATATTACAAGATCAATTTTAAATCTTTTCAGAAATTATCACAATAACTAAATAAAGCTGACAAACTGCATCTTAAACCTTTCTGGAACTTCAAAATAACTGGCATGTTTGTAAAACAAGACCATATTGGCAGGTTTTTTTTCTTTTAATCAAACATATCTTTGCAATTTCTTTGCCATAGCACATCACAGATGATTATATCATATTACAGTATGTGTTGAGGTAACCATAGCAATCATTAAATTCATTCTTGGAATTTGTAGGACACATGGATTTTCCAGGCTGTTCAAATGTTTGTTCTAAAAGTGCAACATTTTTTTTTTGAAATCTATTTATTTTTTAAGGAAAGTAAAAGTTATTGGGTTTTTTTTTTTTTTAGAAAGTATGCTAATAAAGCTTTTGTGCTTATATAGCTCAATCTTATGTATTTATTTCTTTCTTATATTTCTCATATTTCTCATATGTGGCTAATCAATCTGAATTCAGTACATTCCACTATGCACACTATGCATGGTTCCTGGCATCCTTCAATTCACTAGGTACGTAGGTATGACTTTAAAACTTGATCTGGAACATATAAGTGGTAATTCTCTGGGGAAGCCAAGAGTCAAGACCCCCTCAGAAGTACAAGAGTCAGTGATAAATTAGATTGTTTAATTTTAAACAGGAGTACAAGGTGGTTGTAATCTCAATAAATCATCCAAATATGTCTACACTGGGTAGAATTTTAATTCACCCTTCCAAGGAATATACCAGTAGTATAACCCCGACCTGTAATTTGCTTTTACTGAGCAGATAGTGGATAGATCAGATGMTACTGATGAGGAGGGAATACTCACACGTCAAAAATCTGACTTTTTTACACTGCAGTGACAATTTGTGAATGACAACATTTAGAATATATCAGATTAGATATTATTATCTAAGAATTAGCTGTTGGACTGTTCTGTTAGACAGAGCTGTTAAAATATTCTAGATCAGCAGAATTGTTTTATATACATAAGGATACATACATAGATTCCTTGTAAGGAATACAAGGGCAAGTACAGACCCTCTTGTTAAATAACACTCAGAATCTTATAGGGTGGAAGGCAGGATAACCACCAGACCTTTGGAAATGGAAATATGGGTGGAACATACTTTAATATGGAGGAATGAGAAGACCAGCCTAAGGAGGTGTTGATTCCTTTCACAGTTCTCTTTGTGGTCACGGTAAATATCTCAAGTCCTTGAAAAAAAATGCATTTAATCATAATGATTTTTACAAACATCTATATGATCAGTAGCTCTAAAGTATTTTGCTCATGCAGAGAATAATAGAAAATTGTGTTAATTTAGTTTGATCAAAAGCTTAGATGCAATTAAACATTTTCAAACATAAAAGGTAAGGAAAACTTCAGAGTGTGAGAGTACGCAAGTTTGCTTGTTTTATTTTGTTTGATAACCAGACTGTTCAAGAATGGCCAGGTACTTTTGATTGAAAAAGCCTCTGGCTGAAATTAGTCTTTTGAAGATGAGCTAGTAAAATAATAGCCTGATTTTAACTCCTTATACATATTCCAAAATTCCCAATATCTTTTTCTTCAGTGTTAACAGTACTGATTTTTTTAAGTGCATTTCAAACAACACATCTCTAGAAACTGGGCATTTGTTGTATGTGATAGAAGCTTAATGTGTCATCCTCTGAGGAAGCTGGCTGAAATTCAGAAGAGTTGCATCCTTATGTTTAACATCTGAGACATGATCGTCAAGCTAAAAATTGTGTGAGTGGTTAGAAGTGGTTTGCAGGCAGCCCAGAAAAAAAAAATAAACAGATCTTATTCTAGAATTAGAGCATCTTACAAGGCAAAGCAAAGGACTGGTCTGTATCCATCACATAATGACATTATAAATCTTTGTACCTCGCAAGGCAATGACATGAAAAATTAGACTGAAAGAGTCAGAGATGCACCATTTGTAAGCCTCAAAGGAAAGGTTAATGCAAGTTAAATATTGACATGTCAGCAATAAGGATTATAGCAATTATAAATTTGCTCTAATGCCAGCTGCTGTTTAATTATTATGTGACACTGACAGGTCAGTCTAGTAGATTGACAGCTAAAGGCTTTCGCCTTATAGGAATTATTCAAGATCTTTGGAAGAGGCTCTGATCTCAGTTTMATGAGTACAATCTTACACACAAATCTGCCGGAACCAGGGGAGTTAATTCTTATTCCTATTGGCAAGAGCAGAATCTGCTACTTTGTCTTTCCGTGATGTGTTTGTTGTATTCATTTTCCCCAGTGTCAGGAAAATGAATAATTAGATTCTGGATAAACACATAATAACACATTTCCTTTCTTCTTTCCTTTGAATCACCCTTCTAAGTTAAAAATACAGTAAAGAATATTTAAAGAATATTATGGTCTCTTTGCGAAAAGAGAAGAGGAGAAAATGTGAATTTCTACTCTAAAGGAGATTCAAATTGTTTTCATTAGTCTTGGTAGTAATCATAAAACTTGAGGCTTACAGAAAGGCTCAGAAAAAAAATCTATAGGCACTGAAGGAGGATCTCACTGTTTTATAGAGAAAAAAAAAAGCAAACAAGCAGTGAGTGAAACAAAGGAGAACTTCTGGAGCAAAGAGAAAGCAGTAGATTGAACTTCTCTGCTGACAAATACTAAATCTGATTAAATTATTCATCTGGGAATATTAATCCAATGACTGCCATTTTGCTGCCCTTGCATTGTTCACAAAGCAATCTGCATATATCTAAAAGAATGTTGAATTATGGCTGGAATTTACATGCCTTTAAAGCACCAACAAAAGTATGTGAATCAATTAAACCCTAATTAAACTTTAACATACTGACTGAACAGGATTTAACTTGTGAGCAGGTCTTATCTTAGTCCCTCCYCACACAGGTGCATTCCTAAGACACTCTATAAAATAGAGTAATGGTTTGATTCTTCTCTCCTTTTGTGCAAACACTTCACTGGTTTCAATGGAAGGAGATTTAAAGCAAGTCTTTATAAACGTTTTTGCTTCAGCTGTCTTCCAGGTTATTGAATGAGCTTTCCTCTGGGCCTTAGCACTGAACTGAAATTTATTTATTAACTGTCATTAACACTTATCGCTTCAAACTCCTCAGTCAAAATTTTATAGAGAAGTAAGATTTTGTTTTGTTTGGTTGTGTTTTTTAAATTAGATTCTATGCACTTTATTGCTGGAGGCTGATGAAGAGTTCTGTGGATATATTTCTAAGCACTACCTCTCTTCTTATACCCAAATTTATGAACCTACTGCCGAGCACTGAGTCAAAGTTTTAACCTTCCACAGGACACAATCCTGCTCTTCTTACATTCTTTTATCTTAAAGTTTAATTTAGATGACTAAATAAACAATTTTCTGTAAACTAAGATTTATAGCATCAGTGGCACATGACTAAGCTATAAGATATCTGACCTTGAGCAAGAATTGCTGGCATCATACTTTTCTCTCTTCTTTGAAAACGGTATGTTTAATTTGCTAAAAAAATAAATAAAAATAAAAATATCTTCCAAAAAATTTCACAATATACCAAGATTATTTTCATTTTACTGTTCCAAAATGTAAAAAAAAAAGAAAAAAAAATGAAAAAAAATGAAAAAAATTACCCCACTGTAGCAAAGACACCTCAGATCAAGCTTCTGGCATGGAAGTGTAGAATAAATGTATTCACCAATTCACTGAAGTGAACAAAAACCTGCGTGAAGTTTGGAAAAGAAGATTGTGGCTCCTTGTGAACCAAACTGAAGAGAATGAGGATAGTTAGTGGATTCACATTAGAAATGCTTTTCTAGAAATGCAAATTAAAACAGTAATGCAATCACAATGTCTAATGTCCTTACTCTGAATCCCCCAAGTTAATGAACTAGTTGAGGACAGCTTAAGGACCAAGAAGGGGCCTGAATAACCGACTTTTACCCAAGCCTTTCTTGTGCTTGAAAGAAAAAGTACTGGCAATGTTATTACAACTTCAACAATTTAACAGAGACTATTTGGAAAGTTTTCACCTGATCAAAATCTAACCAGGCACTTGTATTGTCATATAAGTTCCAGTGATGGCAATAAACTAAATGTTTGTAAGTATGTTGGTGGAATGAACTTTAGTCCTTTGTAGCTAAAGGGAGATTAATCAGATATCTGTGCAAAATCAGTCTCTCCTGCATTCAAAGCAATAGCATCATTTGATTTAAAATAAACATTTATATATTTTTTCAGTTAAATGGGGCAGGTTGTACTTTAATTAGAATTTCTTTTTCTCATTCTGAGTGCACAAATGCAATTTGTGAGGAAACTAACCCCATTTCTCTCATCTGAGGGAGGAGCTGTAAGCAAATTATGGCACATATTTCAAGGACAAAAACTTTCAAAAGATTGACCAATCTCAATTATGTTGTTAATTCCTGAGTGTGCTCATATGAAAAAAGTCATAACAAGATCCAAAGGGTTTGGCAACTGTGAGAGTGCTTCTGCACCTGSCATTGTACATGCTCTGCATCACAAGCAGGCAGAAAAGTAGAACTCTGCATTTTTCTGGAGCGTTGCATCCTGGTATAGCAGTAGCAATATGTGCCATGACCAGCTTTCCTGGAAAAAAAAAATCCTTGAGCTTTCAGTAATATCTATTTCAGAGGGCGACTTCAACAAAAACAAGTTTTGGTTACAATTTTGTTTCAGCAAAGGTCGCTAAACCCCAGTGGCCATAAGTACAGTGGTAGCACTTCCAATCTGCGCTTGGTTCCCCAAGGGTTAAACCTATTTCATTTGCACACTATTGTTTAAAGAGTGAGTAGACGTCTGCTGTTTTGTAGTTATAGGATTAATAGCACTTTACAAACCCACTTAAATGAACTGACATACAGACAAAACGTTCTTATGGCCCTAATGCCAGATACACTTTTTTTTTCTTTCTTTTTTTTAATGAAAACCACAAAATTTTATCTTTAAAAACTACTAAAATTAGCGGAAGATATTTATACAACTCTATATATTTATATATCCTTAGAATCCAAAATATTCAGACAGATTCCTTGAGATTTTCTTCCTGTAGAAAGTTATACAGAAACCTGGGATTTGCCACTCCGGATTGTACCTATCATGTCTCTAATCTTACATGCTGTCTGAAAAAGAGTCCAACACCACTTGGCAGATGTCATTATTTTCCTGAGCCAAATCTTATTCTCCTTCCTGCTCAGACATTCCAAATTGAGGGCATATTGGAGCCAAATTTCTGTTTTGAACAAAGACCTCTTACTGAGCTGTCAATAAAGACTCCCAGGATGCCCTCATGAGTTGATCCAACACATCTCTAATGTGCACAGGTACTTCAGCCAGTTCCTTCCAATGTGGAGTGAGGAGGGTTTTCTAGTTCTGATTTTTTTCAGACAATGCATTACGTGTTACCAAGTGACTATTCATTTAAAACTCATATTTTCTTATAGCTTCCTTTGTATTGGACTATTATGAAATAAGCTCAGATATTCAAGAAAAGTTGTATCCCTAATATTGACTCTTAATATTTCCAAATGTACTAACAYTGGATATTGCAGGAACCCTTGAAACATTGTACTGCAAATATGATGTGACAAATCTTGACCATTTAGCCATTTTTTCTTGTTGCCTTTTGTGAATAACTTTTAACTAAAAGCTTTCTTTTGAGTATTACTCACCCACATGTTCAGAGGACTCCAACTGCAGAATTTTGTTGCATTAGTCTTTCTAGACCTGGAAGATACTTCCTACTCAAAAAGGACAATTACTAAAAGCAAATTCTTAAACTGATTGGGATCTTATTAAAAAAAAATAATAATAATGAAATGATTTCCAAGACCTGGAGAGTTTTGCAGTTAATTTTACTGTAAGAAAAAGGAATTTCTTTCATTGAACTTCTCAGCAATATCTTTAACTTCCTTCAGTGTTCCTTCAACGGTACTTAAATACCCCAAAAACATGCTGAACAATTTGGTCTGGCGTTTGTTGTGCAGTTGGGGTAATTCTTATGCATATGGCACTGAAATGATGAATGGAAGAGTTTTATTGTTGCTTACAAATCTGAACACTATAGACTTTATCAATGCCAAAGATGATGGCTGACTCTAATGAGAGGCTAAAATCAATGAAAGACAGAGGGAAATTATTTCATTTTGAGAGTTTCTTCACCCTTTATCTCTGAAAATCTCCCTCACACTTATTATGTGTGTGTGTAAATTATAGGATTTAAGATATTTCTGGGACCACTATAGGGAAATAGGGAATATTATAGGGAATATTAGTCATTGGGGAAATAGCACAGGCAAATATTCTTTTCCTTTGAAAGGAATTTATGGGCAATCCTCTTTGAGGATACCCACCACAGCTTAGCAGTAGTCAGGTTGCCATCATGCAGTATATTGATGAGCTTGTTTTCATCAGCCTCCTGTTTGTTTCTCTCTACTGGTTGTTCTTGGTCAAAGAGTATGTTTCCATGGAAGGATCTACTCTGGGAGCACTGAGACGCCCGAGTCCCCCAAGTGTATAGGGTGGAACAATTTTTCTCTGATGTTTATTCTATATTATTGTCAGCAAAATGGGGTTCAATTCGCATGCCTAGTGTTTCTGTGCGTAACAGTAATTATGACAATGACTGTCATAGTCTTTAAATTCACTCAAATAAAATGAAGATTTTTTGACAATTTCTATTTCCCATAAATTCGTGTTCATTGTCATGAATCGTACTCCTTTGTTTTTGACTGTGAAAACATATCCACCTTTTTTTTTTTKCATTTACAATAAATGTTCTAAGCTGATAAATATCTTGCTCCTCCTGTTTGTCATTTCTGAATATTTGCACGACACAGGCTGTCTTCCAATCTTCTGGATTTGCTCTGCTATCTCTGAGATTTATTACAAATCAACACTATCAAGCCAGAGATGTCATCAGCCAGCCCTTTCAGGACTTTTGTATGCAAATTTTCCCAGTTTGACAATTTCAAATGTTTATCTGTCCCAGATGTTTTTTAACATCTTTTTTATTTTGCTATTAATAGATGACATCTATCTAGAGAGTGGACATCTTAATTCTTTCCAAATGTAGGAAAATTTCTACACCCTTTGTCCTTTTCATTTGTTTGAACAAAATAACCCTTTTCATTTAACAAATCACCTCTATCTTTCCCAACACTTGATTTTATTCTAATAAAATTGATGGAAAGATACTATAATTTAACATTTTTGTATATTGTGTTTTCACACAAGAAGGCTCTTCTGCCTTCTTATTAGCTATTCATAATTCTTACTGAAAGTTTTGTTTATTTCTGTTCTAGTTAGGCACTAGTAAGGCAATATAAACTGATGGGTTAACTTTTCTAAAAGGGAGTCACATATGATTTCTACAAATTTAGAAGAGAAGAGATTGATAAGATGCATAACAGAAAGTCATAGAAATGTGAAGGAAAGCAGTATCACCTGTCAGTCTTGGCAATTACAATTTTCTAGTTTAAGTCCAAGCTCATATGCATTATTTGAATAAATCTTTTTTTTTCTGCTATGGATATCCTAAATTTTTCCTGCCCAAGACTAACAAGTCAAAAGTGCCGGAACAAATCCATCACTAGCTTTCAGGAGCTGATGATCCCCAGCAGAATAGAGCTTATGTCACAACACTAGGTGAAAAGAAGCACATTCTACCTGGCACAGTTACATCAAAATAAATATGGAGACACTTTAAGAGTTCTACTCTCTGCAAGCTGTTCAGAAATAAATTCTATGGTAGGGGGCCTGTATTTTTCTTTGATAAGCTTAATCTGTTTTTCTGATCTCTAAAATCATGCAGAAAGAATGTAATTCACAAAGGCACATTCCTAAAGACCTCCTAAAGCACTTCTGTGAGATGCCAAACCAGTATATTACACCCTCATTCTTGCAGATATTTATGAGGAGGTTTAGCTTTGCACTATGTGAATAAACTCATTGAAGATACTGAAACATATTATGAATTCTATTCACAGCTCGTGTATTGAAACATATGTAATTTAATAATTGTGCCGAAAGTAAGTTGTGAATAAGGAATTTTCTTTTGTATTTACCTTTCACCTCCCAGCATTGTTTGATAATGTTTTGCAATCTCTGAATGGCTAGCAGGCTCCTCCCCTTCAGAAAGATGTGGCCTCAATTCATGAATTCATCTTTTTTGTTTTGACCAGAAGGTATGTGATAAAATGTGCATGGGAACGAGTCTGGAAATGTACAACATTGTGTGCCTGGGTATTCAGGGAATGGCAGCTAGTCAGCATGAAAACTGATCACCTGAGCTGCAACAAGCACATCAGCTCTGACCTTAGGTCTTTCTCCAGTTGCCTTAGATCACAATTCCTAAGGCAAACAGGACTGAAAGGATTGCCCAGAACAAGAGCAGTAGCTATCAGCTCTGTTTATTCGGAAAAGTGGAGTGGTTTATTCTTTCAGGAAGGAAAGAATCTTCCCAGGAGTGATCCAAGAAAGCAAGAAGGGTCTGGCCTCTGTTCCATACCTGTTATCTATGTAATACGCATTATGCCCCCCCCAAAAAAAAAGCAGTCATTAAATAATACCAAAAAAGTATAATTTTCTGCTAGAGTCCATTCATCTTAAGGTGATTTTAAAATGTTATGSTAACCAGAACAGATATAGGGATGGAAAGATCCTAAAGACAAAATAATGTTCCTTTGTGACTTGGTAGTCTAGTTCACATTTCCAAATGCTCCTGGTCCATTTATTGACGTTCTTATAAAATTTAATCATTCCTAAAATCCTAACTGTGGAAATTTTGGTTTTAAGTATAGTTAGTTCATTTAAAAACAAACAAGACTATAAAACACTGTCCCAAGTTTATTTCAAATAGGTATACATTCTGCACTTCTGAACATGGACATTAGTAGAAAACAAGAAGGGAATTCATTCCCACTAATATCAGCAGGAAGGTAAAATATTTACCTTGGGTTTCTTCATAGTGTAAATGCAAAGTCCAAGATGATTCTTCTTTTTTAAAATAAAAAATATTTACAAAATAGCTGAAGAATTCCCTACTGAGTGCACAAAAAGGCTTTTAATAGACTGTAAATTAGTGAAATGACTACACTTACAGTGATTCATTGTTCTTTGAATGGTTTCTCCCTAAAACCTCCCACGAGATTATTTCCCAAATATCCCCTTCCCTAGCAGAGAGGTATGTGGAAACATTCAGGGACACCAACATATCAGCAGGTTCACTTTCAGCACAGTTTAGTTCCTAATCCAAAGGCCAGCTCCTCGGTTGATGTGAGTCACCACAGTTCTGCAGGTGTTAATGGAGTGACAGTCCTGCTGCAATGGCCCCAGTGTCGGCTGTAATCCCCAGTCATGTTCCCTATGGCAGCAGTGTGCTTCAGCAATCTTCAACTGTCAGGGCTACATAGCTGTGTAGTTGGAGAGGAAAAGGAAGGTTTGGCCACAAAACGTCTTCTCTTTCTAATAGAAAAATCAGTGTTTTCCCAAGATTTCTATTTTACATGTTAATACACAAGCTCATCTTCCTCTCTACAAAGAAACTTCCACTTCAGAAGCACTTTTGAATCTACATCATTCCTATCACCATAAGGAAAGACCTTCTTTCTCCATTAGGGATACCTCAGTTAGGGTTTCCCTGCCTCACCTTCATCTGTGCTATCTTGAGCCCTTGACTGGATGCAGAGGAGAGAATGAGACACACTCTCAACCTGAGCTCTGTCAACACAGGCCACTGTTGGTCCAGGGGTGAAGAGAGGCTCCCTACATGAAACCTTCCCTACAGCATACATCCTCACTGGTTGCAAAATAAAAACAAACCAAAAGTCTCTTAGAGCACTTTCCTTTTTTAAAAGCTTGGCAACAAAACCAAATGCACATAGCATATGAAAACATGCAAATACACAGTTATTTGCCAATTCATCTGGCAAATGCAACTTTCACTTTAATATACCTTTTCTTATGGAAAGTTTTATATATTAAATACAAGTCTGGAGGATATCTCTTCCTTTTCATTTCAAAATTATTAGAGTACCTGGAATGTAATCTTTGCATCTCATCAGATTTGCAAATGTTAGTGAAGTTCCTTCTAGAGAATAGCTAATACCATGTCATTTCTAAAAAGCCAGAAACTAATGGATTACATGTATTTGTGGGTATTTATACCATAACATTTAAATTTGTTTGTAAAAGACCTTTTGGCTAGGTATAATGTACATGGAAACTATAGTATCCTACAGTAAAAACATTTCTTCTTTTTATGGGAATGCAGTGATTCTTCTATTTCCCCCATGGGATTTGAATTAGTTTAGCAAAATGTAGTTTACCCATAACAGCTGCAGCCTGCACCTGTGCAGTATTTCAGAAAATCATTAAGAATTGTATATTATTTTTTCATTGCTATGTTGTGGAGGAAACAAATGGGCAGAAAGTGGTTACCAAGACCTAATGAATAAGAAACTAATCTAATATTGGTTTGAAGAGGTATTCATTTTTTTTGAAGAATATCGCTAAATGTATGAAAGAATCAAGTTTAAGGAATAAAAATACCATCTTTTCACACTCTCGATGGAATTGAAACAGCAGCTAAGCTGGATATAGAATATTTGATGCTTCTAATTTCTTTCAAAGTGAAGGTGTAAACAGCTTTTGTTTTCTTTTGTTAATAACAAAAGTCTTCACATCTCTTCAGACTTTAAAGGCCCAGACATAGTGTCTGGTGTGAAGTGAAGCAGTCGGTAGGTGAATTAAACTCCTGGGGAACAACTGCTTTTAGTGCCACACGAGCACTCAGTGGATCGGATGGGAGAGGCTGCTGGGAGACAGGCAGAGCAACCTTGCTGCTAACGCAAAGGGATGAGAAACAAACAAAGACAGTCCATGTCTCCTTCACCCACCTGAGCAAATTCACATTTGTTTGCTCTGATGTGTTTGGTTACTGGCACTGCCAGACGGCACAAGCCAGGCCTTGGATATCCATCTCTCCGCCTGAATTCCCAGTCTCTGCTTTGGTAGCAAAAATAGGAGCCAACCACAGTGAATTTCTAACGGTATTCTTGTAACTGCACTTGCAACATTTTAGCATGGTTAAAGACAGAAAACAAAAATAAATCATATATACTTGCTTCCATCCACTCTTTTAAAGAGGTCTGTGGCAAGTTGCCCAGAAAATAAACATAATAAGTAGATCCTAGAACAAAAAAAAAAAAAAAAAAAGGCAAGAATGTCTTCCTATTACATGCAGATACAGTAACTTTTTTTTTTTTTGGTTATTCAAATAGCTACAAAGAAATCACTTAAAATATAACATAAAAAGAATGAATGCTATTAAAGACTGTCACTAAGCTTGACAAGTTAATGAGGGTTAGATTATGAGAGTATTATTGTTTTAGCAGAGTATTATATTCCACTCAGATTCTCCTTCTGACTTCATAGACAAAACTTGCTCAGAAATCTGTGCCAACTATTACATTAGGTTAATGGGAGCCTGACACGTGAAACAAGGCAATGCAGTCCYGTTGACCTACCACGTGGGAAAGGGATATTGTGGACTACAAATTCAGAGGAGACACTAGACAGTGCTGCGTTTCTTTTTTTTTCTTTTGAAATGAGAGAAAGCAGTAAAATGATTAGAATTTTCATTAATAGAATGAATAGTAATTAATTTATTAATCACTACATGCCACTAATGTACATTTCTATGCCTAAGTGAAACAGTCTTTTTTTTTTTCCTTCTATCTTTAAAAATGAAAACTGCTTCCTACAAGACCCTAGAGCTGAGAAAGTCTCCTAAAGATTTCGTGCTTTTCCTTGTACTTCCCTGTGTATATGAAAAAAGATATCCCTGTTCTCCATACTTGCCCTGCCAGGTTAGTGTGATGCTTTTGCGACATGACACAGGCACAGCAGCACACCTGAAACCAGCTCACTTGATTAAGTTCAGGATGAAATAGCCACCGCCACAATCACCTTTGTCCACAACCCCAGCTGTGGCTTTGCAGCCGCTTTGTGGCTGACGTAGCTCCCCACAGTGCAGAGAATGGCATGGAGATGGCTGAAGCCTGGAGGGGTTTTTAGCACCATTTAAATTCCAGGGGCAGTAACGCTGCGCTACTTCAGGTCTCACAAAACACGTGCTGCGTGTGCCTCAGCACCAGGTCCGGAGGGTGTCCCCACAAGCAGCACCGGATGGGCCAAATCTGCAGCCCCTGCCATGGCACAGGGGCTGCCGGGCGGGGAGGGGAATCAGGGACACTTTACTGAARCAGCCCCTCTTGGCTCGGTTCTCCCAGCACTGGTGGCTTCAGATCCCTTTTTGGTTATGTGGTGTAGGCCTCATCGCTAATCACGGTTTTTAAGCTTTACTTGAGGTTTCTTTCAGCTCAAAAGCTGCATCCTGATCACTCTCTCCTTTGATATTTAGGAGGAAAATGGATGAAAAGACAGTTGGCCTCTTCCAGACGCAGTGACCGACAGCAGTGCTCCTTACACGTCCTGCTGGAGCTCTCCCAAAATTCYCTGCTCCAGAGGGGACAGATGATGTCCTATTGCTGCCGCTGTGTCATTCACAGTGGGGCAGACACTGCTCTAAGGGATATTCCTGCATTTTAGTGACCTTCTCTTTCAATTGCCCTTCCAGTATGTCTATTTGCGGCTTTTGCYGGTGGGATATTCTGCTTTTCCTAGTGACTCCTTGGTGTCTGTTACAGTAGTCGTAGTGAGTGCCTATAGCTTATACTGTGCTTAGCTCCATGTCGTGTCTTTGTACTCTGCCTCATGGTTAATACCCATCACCTTCAGTTTCCTCTTTAACTGTCTCAGCCCATCATTAACTCCTCCATCCCCTCTCTGGTGTTTACCTTTCCTTACCTCTCTGCTGCACCTACACAAGGGGCTGCTCTCTTCCCCCTCGTGCCCAAGAGCGCTTGTGCCTCGTCAYGCTTCTCATCTCTCCTTCTCCCTCGGACACAAGTGGCCTTTTGTTGTCTTGTCACAGCTGAGATCAAGGGACTTGAGCCAATTTCTGCAGCCCTTAATCAATGACTTGCAGGACAGTCATTTGATTAAAGGGTGTGAAGTTAGGATCTATAATATCTGACAGCACGTATGAAGCTTGCCTGTATCCGGAAAGAAGGCTCTATTATTCTTCCAAGTAATGGGCCTGCTTTCTGATTTTTTAAAAAATATTTACAAATACATATATATACATATATATATGTATTTTTGCTCTACCATTTGCTCTTACCCTCCTCCACATCCTGATAACTTCCAAAATCTAGTATCAGGGAATAAAGAATAATTGTCTAATAAGTTTAACATTTTAAAGAGTGTATATGTATCCCTCATCATTTCCCTTTACAGTGATTTATAGAGTGCTATGTATCTTCTATTTGCAAGAAAAGAATAATTCATTTCTTGAAAAAAATATTTTTTAGAAATATAGGAATATGAATATAAATTAGAGACAGGAAAAAGTAAGCTAGAGCTGAWTAAAAGAAATCTTTGGTAAATGAGTGTCATCTAACTTGGAGGCAAAGATAATTATTAATGGCAAAAATTGACTGAACTATATGGAGCAAAGATTTATGAATGGAACTGTATGTGTGGCAAAACCAATTTCACCTGCTTTTGTAGGAAAGCTTGGACTTTCAAGCTGTGTCTGGGCAAARAGCCATTTTGAAAGGCTTTTAAATCATGTCAACAGCATGCAAATAAAGCAAAAATGTGGAACATGGGTGTACTAGGTACAGCAAATGCTCATGCTTTGCACAGTATTCCATTTTGTCACARCGCTGTGATATTTTTCACCTACATAAAGTATTTCAGAATGGCAGCTCAAGCCCATGCGAACTTTTCCCATAAACTGCAGTTTGATCCACTTTGCCTTGGCAGCAGCATTTGTTTAATCAACCTGCACTGACATTTTGTGAAAGACGCTCGTGCATTCGTGTCCCAAGATCGTGGCCTCTCCGAGCTTTATCCCTGTTTGATCATTGCTCCAACGTGCCCCCCGCCCCTTTGCTCCTTAAGCTACRCTCCGTGTTTTTTTACTGATGGTATTTAAGCTGACATAGCAGCCGAAATGACAAGCAAACAAAGACGGAGAAGCCCCTCTGCTTACAGCCAGCCTCGTCCTTGACAGTTTGACCTTGTCCTGCTAATTTTAGCTGTCATGCCAATTGGATTTGCGAGCCAAAGCACACATGAAATCAGTAATACAGAAATATTGTTCACATTTTATGCCTATGCTACTGTTTACAGAAAAGGTGGACAGAAATCATGCCGCCTGGTCAAGTCGGAGGATCTGGAGGTCATTTTGCCAAGAGACGTATTCACATGGAAAATGCTATTAAGTTTCAGTCTGCAGAATAGGCTTATCAGGCTACAAAACGGATCAAGGTCTTCTGTAATGAAAAATGTAACTGCAGTGCTGTAAGCAATAGTGGTTTCTACAAACCTCTCTGATGGCTGCAATAGGCTTTAATTTACCATTGATAAACAGTGTAGGAACTGTTTCTTTACTATGCTTTTTTATGAAGTTTCCTATATTGATTTTGAAAGTTCATTTATTAATTTGTTTCTAGTCATTGCTACGATTTCTCAACAGTACCTCTTTAAGGTATCATTTCCCCTATGAATAYAACTACATGTATTATATGCTTATATATTTATATTTATATATTTAATATTTCTCATTTTCTTATTTATTTTAACATTAGCTTAAAGATGCAACTCCAGTCTTTTCTCCCATAAGAGTGGAATGTTTTCTTTGGAAATAGGGCCCGGGTAGATGAGAAATGGAACTCAAACATAAATTTATTCCTTGTTAATCTTAGTCTGCTGGGGGAATGCACTAGCTCTGTGCTTTACCACAAGTGAGAAGAAAAGCACTATAGCCATAAGAGAAAATAAACTAAGAAAAAAAAAGACAGAGAAATATAATATGAAGTGAAGAAGTAACCTGCTTTCCTCTATTTCACTTTGTCTCCCAAGCTGCCAATCTCTCCAGATTAATCTGCTGAGGTAAACTGTATTTACTTTTGACATGAATTAGTTAAAAAAAAAAAAAGGGAGGAAAGGAAAAAGAAAAAAGAAAAAAGAAATAAATTTGGCTCATCTCTCTGATRTGTTCCAAAGGAAAGTTCCTGGCTTTTGCAAGAACTAGAAAGTCTGCTGTTACACTCTTAAGTTTTAAAAAATAAGCAGAAATCAAGCAGGGGKKTTTTTTTCACATTTTGTGATAGATRCGTATTCCTCTGCACTGTACTCTTATTGAGTTTGTGTTTACACATGACCTTTTKCTTCTCAATGAAATATATGAAAGAAACAAAAACAAATGTCTTGAACGACTCTTCTCCCATCTGTTTTCAGAGCTGTCACCTCCGTCAGTGACCAACCTGTTAATGTGCTTCTGATGATGCAAGAACCATCCCGGCCAGAGATTGCAGGCAAAATGGATAGACATCTAGCATTTATCTGCATGACGATAACAGCATTCAGCTCATATTTTGAGCTTTTAGTAGAGGGGCTATCATTGTTATTTGTTTGTACAGTTTTCTGAGCTCTGCTGGATGCTCTTAAAGGATACCACTTAGTTAGAAAWAATGATTCAATCAAAAGAAAGATTTTTTTGTTCTCATTCGGAAATGTTTTTCAAAGGTATCATCAGAGGCTGGGCTTTGTTACTTTATGTCAGAGGCCTACAGGAAAAGCTATTGTATAAGGTATTGAAATAATAGGTATTGAAAAAGTGCCAAATCTACAAGACAGAAAAATATGAGAAATGAGCCATTAGAAAAAGAGGTTACAAAAAGACATTTCTTACATGAGTACAGTTCTAATACAGGCATGATGTTGGGTGATTCTTTTCTCACAATGTGGTAAATTAAGTCTATTACTCTTCCCTAACACAAAGCCATTGAAGTCAATGCACTTGCAGAGGTATAGCACTGGTGTAAAGGAGCAACGAATCAGACTTGCATTTACCTGTCTCTATGGAAAGGCATTCTCAGGGATTCAAAAAAGCATTTTTGGTGATAGTTTGACCCTGAATTACTGGAGAAGAAACTCTCCTCTCCACATGAGATAAAGGATGTTGCAATTMAGCTGGCAATACTGATAGCTTAAAACTTCCCTTTCAGCTTTCTTGTAATCTGAAGACTCCAAAAGACGCAAGTTAAGCAAAGCAAGGAATATTTGTTATCTGCTGTTGTAATTTTTGATACACTTCAACAAAATAAACACATTTGTTGTATAGCACTTCAGTTTTATTTTCAAAAGTTTTAAGGGTTTTTTTGACTCTACAGTAACTCTTATCCTAGCTATTCCTTCAATATCATCATAGTCATCTAATTCCCTTTGAGGGATTTTAGGTGGGAGGAGTCATTATAGCATTAGCAGTACTGAGGCAATTTGAAAGTATATATTAAGTACTTAATAGAATCTACAAATCTATCATATCATGTCAATTGAACCATTAAACCATTAAAATATTATGACATAAAAGCATTGGGACTGAGATAATTCTTATGAACAAAAGTCAGCTTTGATATGTACGCACACTCAATAGAGAAGATTTTAAAGGCAAATTTTTAAAAATTGCAGGTTTCAGAAATTTTTTTTCTTTTTTTTTCTTTTTTCATAAAAATACAAAACTGTTATCATTCAGGGTCATTTCAACCAGAAATCATCTGCTGAAGATGTAGTTTTGGATCCCTCTCTGTTTTATGGCAGACAAGGATGGGGACTGAAAATGGCTCAGTCAAGCCCCCAGGAGAAACCTGTAGAGCCAGGTCATGATGAATAGTTCAAAGGTCATGGGACCAGATGACCATTACTGGAACAATGAAACTTTATAAGTGAGTGGAAGGAACCAAAGCAAATGAAGCGATGATACCAAAGATTCCCATTTAGCTATGGACAATCTGTGCTAGCAGATTGCAAAAGTCTTTATTGTTGGCCTTAAATGAAACAGCAGTTATCCTGACTCCCACAGAAAAACATCAATTTGTATCTAGAATACTTGATCTTTTTAGTATTTCCTTACTGTTCTCATGATGCTTTTTTCATATTGATGATTGCATTCAGAAGTCAAGTAGCTTTTTTGCATACTCTTTCTGCAGCAAGTAGGGTTTTGGTGTGTTTTACTAGAAAAACACATGGCTAAATATAGCTATTTAGCAGATTAAAATAAGATATCTGTTAACTGTTTGAAATACCTTTCTAATTATTTTCTACAATCCGATTAAAAGAATAAAGCCTTTTCAACTTTTTATAACAATTTATTTATATTTATAACAAATTTTTCATTGTTGCCCTGAGGAACAAAACAAAACAAAACAAAACAGACTACTTATTTGTTGGAAATACCATAACTGTAGTGCATTCATTTACAGGAGAATAAAACCAGAAAATAATGCTGTCCCTGCTAATAAACACAGTGTCTTACCATCACCAAATATTGACATATGAKGAATTGAAACAAAATCCTAGTAGCAGTTGTACTGCAAATATAGACTAGCCAAAAACTTCTTCTAACTAGCCMTGATAATCTGGCCAGGAATCATATGACTTTCTTTAGCACATGCCACAATGCTGCCTGTTTTTCTGAAGCAGGTGAAATTGGAGTGGGGAATCTTTCCCCATTCCTACTTGCTGGAAACTTGCCATTTAGAAGAAGAAGGAAACAAACAAACACACAAAATGAACACCARCAGCCATCAAGCTTCTCTGAAGGACAGCTGTAGTATTTTCTTTAATCACAGCATAGGTACCGGAACAGCAAAGTAGAAGTTCTGTCCAAGACGGGGCAAAAATGTAAAACGTATATGTAAAATTTAGAGGGATTTTTTTGTTTGCTTGTTTTGTTTCTTGTTGTCAGTGTCAAGCAGGGTTGGAGTCTCAGGCTCCAAAACATAAATGTACTGATCGTCAAGTGAGTACTGAGAGCTGCTAAAGCAAACGAGGTCGCATATCACTTTATTTGTATGACAGAACCACCTCTGGAGATCACCTAGTCAGGGTCACCTGCTGTCAAAAGCTGTCAGGACTAGGTCCAAATACCTTGTGCATATCTGGAACCATGCTCAACTTGTCAACCAGGACCCCTAGGTCCTTCTCTGAAAAACTGCTCTCTAGCTGGTTGGGCCCCAGCCTCTGCTGGCAGTGGGGGTTATTCCTCCTCAGGGACAAGATGTTGCAATTCTGTTTGGTGGACTTCATGAGGTTTCTCTCTGACCACTTCTCCAGCCTGTCAAGGTCTCACTGAATGAATACAATCATAAATATGAATATGACTTTGGATACTGACAATTGCTGAGAAATAATAAGCCCCATCTATCAGATGCAGAACAATCACAGAACAAAACACTCAAGTTAGTTTTCCTGCATTCCTCATTTCTTAGCTGTTAGCAACCACAGTTCACACATCTGATTCATATAGCAGAGACAATCTGCAAAACTCCCATTCCTTGTTTGGAAGTGACAAAGTAGTTGGATGAAGACCCATCKTGGGGTTATTGTTGAGATATATGTTTTTTAATGTCAGACATTTTGAGACTAGAACCTATCATCAACACAACTTGGTGATTTATTATCAGCGCTTTTGAGACTATTGTGCAAGTTTTAAGGTATGATTTTACAAAGGAGCCAAAAGAGGAAAATGTTCACTGCTTCAGTTAGACAGAAAGCAATTAGACATGTAGCAAACAAGAAAGTACCTAAGCAATAGGAACCATGATCTAATTAAGCTTTACAATTAGAAATAAATTGAGATTAAAAGCGGAAACAAACATCAGGATGCTTAATGTCAGAAGGAAATAGTTGTCATATTAGCTAACATATTTCCAGGAGTTAACAGGCTATCAAATAATGAAGATGGAATAAAACAGTCAATGTAGATGACTGTTGTGCAAAATATCAACAAAGGACTCCCCTGCAATTATATAAGCTCAAATTAAAAAATTAATAGCTGTATTAATACAATTAAACATCATACAAAATAATAGAAAACTCAGAGTGAAAGAAAAGAACTTAGAATCTAACAATTGATAAAGGAATCAGAAATTTCTGTCTAATAACAGGTCAGATAATAGAGAACACAACGAGGAAATTCCAGTAATGAGCAGTCCAAGTAATTAAAAGAGTATTTTAACAGTGTGTTTAAGATATTTAGAGAGAAGAAGAGAAATATGCTCCAAATAAAGAGGGAGAAATTTATCACATAAGGGAGTATTCTCCCTAACTGACTGATGTCAATTCCTCTTTGCTGCATTCAGTGATCAGCAAAAATTTGTATTAAATTACCTAATTGTCTTATAAGTACTTTAACTGATAGTTTGATTCAAGGGATGCTGAAGAACATTAGATGAATTTTTTAAACTTTATTTAGCTTTAGAGCAAATGGCCTGTGCTCTAATCTCTGTTCAATTCTATCTTTAAAATCAAATTATTCACTCATGAAAAAAGATTTAGATATAAACTCACCTAAAAGTTTTAGTGTCCACATAGTGCCGATTAGGTGAAGTTTTATTAAAAAGTCTTTTCCCCTTTGCATTGTGAAATTATCAAAATCCATGCACTGCAGGAAAGCAGCAATTTCATTAAATGACCAGGAAACAAGCTGGAGAGGCAGACAGCAGGACAACCTTGGTCCACCTTGGTCTTCAGACACCTGCAGGGCCTTTCTTTTCTAGGCTGTTGAGCAGAATCCTACTTCCTGCACCTCTAGCTGTGCTTATATTCTTTTATGATTTCTTTATCTAATAGATCATAAAGGCTGTGATCTATCCAGTGTACTATTATGGACCTATGTACTATGGGCCATAAGAACTGTGGATACATGTAAGAAAAAGATAGGTTAGGTTCTTCTGAAGTTCTTGAAGTGAAAAGAAAAAAAAACTTGGTTTCTTGATGGGAAATGCTGCTTGAGAAACACATTAAATCTGTCGGCAATAAGGTCTTTAAAGGCAAGGTACGGTTAGGAAAGAACTGCCCATTGGCTCATACTATGTGCCGCTGTCTCTAAGATGTGGCAGTAAATGTGAATGCAGGTGTACTGCAAGGCTATCATGAAAGAAAATAGCAGATACAATAATTAAGTTGTTTGGGATATAAAGTAAGATCTTAAAATTGTACAAGTGGTATCAGCACTAAAATTATTGTCAGCTTTTGAGTGGTTAGTCTCTCAGTCCCTTGCAGAAATATGTCCCRAAGAAAAGCATGAGGACTGAAAGTATATTTACCAGCTGTTCTCTTCAATATTACTTGTTTGTTTGTTTGTTTKTTTCCTTAGATTTTATCTGCAAATATCCTTCTGTGTTTAAAAGATGCAGTTTCAGGTTGTACTATTTCTAAAATGGAAGAATATATTCAATTTGCCAAGGAACTTACTGAAACTTTTTTTTTTTCCTCTGTATAACAGTTATATAGCAAAGAACAATGTCACCAGTAAAGAAAAAAGAGTCAAGTGGGACAAGGAGGATGACAAAGAAGAAACAAAATCAAGAATAAGTGCCTTTATTCAAAAGGCATATTCTTCAGAAGCAGTGAAGACAAAGTAAGGGATTTGGTTACTCAGTCACTGGGTAGTGAGCCATATCACAGCAGAAGAGAAAATCAGAGAGAAACAAACCACAGCTTCTAAGTAGGAACTTTGACAATTGCGTCTATAATGTCACAGTGGAAAATCCATGCCTCTATCACCTGAAATGCTCTTTTTATTTTTTTTTTTTAAAGGATTTACAAATATTCAGGAGGGGGAAAAATACACTTTTGAGGAATGTTATCTTGTCATGCTGATATTTAAACCATCATCCTGAATTATCCATAACAGGACAAAATATATACRTAGTATAAACTGAGTGGAAGTTCAGAAATCTGAGACAGCCTAAGCAATGGTAAGGGCCATCTGATTTAATACGAGTGGTATTTGGAGATTGTCCAAGAACCTGAGGCGATGGCTGAGACTTATTCTGAGGAATAGTACTGCTGTYATCATTTAACGTCTCATGTGTCTTAATGCAATCAAACCTAATGTAACTGTTTTCCTTAAAGCAGTATTAATTGCAGGCTTAAAGTCATGACTTGTAAATTCCYTGTAGAGATATATATTCATAAACGTTTTTAAGGTAGACAAGACCATGATAATATTATAATTTGACCTGCATAGSATAGGCCATAAGATATGTATGCCTGTATTAAGCCCATAGTTTCTCATCAAACACAGAGGTTATGTATTTAAACATCAAAATTTGATTAGAAAACATCAGTTCATACAAGCAATTTTTAASAGATTTCATTAATTAAAATATGCACCTTATTTCCAGCTTGCTTGCTTTCTTTCTTCCAGTTTCTGTCTTCTGGTTTTTATTATGTCTCTTCTCTTTTAAAAGGTCTCTAAGGAAAGAAGTATTCTCCTCATGTCAATGCCTTTAGCCACTCTTGTTAGATAGGTGGAGCTGGAAATATCTCCTACTATTATGACAATATGATATTTTTCACTCAGAAGATCCTGATTTCCTTACCTCTCTCTGCCCRAAGATACTCATTTTCCATAGCATGTCTGATTAAGGCGCAAAAGGTTAGGGAGAGTCCAGGCTTTCCTGAAAAAAAAAGGGACTAAGAGAATGAGTGATGTTTAATTTTATGAAAAATCTGCTTCTTGCTTCACGGTGTAGGAGGTTATCACTGGATGAGAAGAGCATTTGAGGAGCAGAAGAAAGAGACTAATTGTTGAGATGACTCATGAATACCCTAGAAAATCAGATTTGCTCCCTTACTGTTGCAGAATGTCACGTAGYTCAGTTTTCACACATGGTGCTAATTTTATTGCCCTCATTTTCTGTAGCTGTGAGGCCCAAACGTAGAAATGATCAACACTTTCAAATGCAACCCAAGACAATGGGAGTCAGAATTTGAACATGTGAGGTATGCAAACAACAATATCCTAAGAACAGTATATCTAGGACACTGGACAATTAGAAGCACCGTATTCCTCTGGAGCTTTGTTTATATCTCTAAATGAGTACAGTACCATCCACATCCAGTTTTACAGGGCTGGTGTGAAAATAAATAAACTTTGTAGAGCACTCATGCACAGCAGTGATGAGCTACACAGCAGTGCCTGTCGGAACATCAGGTCCACTTTGAGTACAGGGTTTTGAATAGTATGCAATAACTAGAGTRCAATGCCACAATGTGGAAAAAGAAAAATGTTCAAGTGCCTCTGAAGTTACTGATCAGCTTGTGGACAGAATCAGACAATTTTGAGGGAAAGAAAATAGACTATAACTGTCCAATTCAAAGCATATCGGAATAGATCTGCAGATGAGCACTGAAATAAATAGCCCGGAGGAATCTTCATATCAGTTTTTCCCAGCAACTGCTTTGAGGAAAGGGCTAGTTTTGTGCATTTCTCTAGCTTTAATACTGGGCAGTTTTGCAGATAAAAAATATTTCTTCTCATTTTGAAAACTTTCCAAATCGATAATGTTCTTTGGAAATCTGGGCCCCACAATAGGACAAAATATTGCAGAAATCTAGACTTCTTAAATCTGTGCTATTATCCCTGCATATATGAGAAATGAAATTATATGCAAGACTATTGTAGTTTCCGAGTTCTGTGGTTCATCCTAAATAYACATGTGCTCTGATATTCAGAGTATCTTAATTCTTTTTATTCATAGTTCATTCCTTCAGTGAGAAAAGCAAATCACCTCACCAACAAAAAAGCAAAAAATACAACATTAAATATGTCTGCTAAATGAAGAGCTTTACAGATAGAATCCCTAAAAGTAGCTTTTTATTAATCATATCTATTGTTTTTTGGAATACAGTAGATTGATTTCTCAGTTCATGCTGAAGAAAGAAGCATTGAAAGAATTTTAAGTATGTGAAAAAGCTTCAGGCTTTCTTTTTTGTTGTCTTTTGTCAAATGAGACCCTTTAAAAGCTACAGAGTAACTTTTGACTGGAAGGTTAAGAAGTTGGTCAGAGAAAGAGGCTTTGCTGTAGCAATAAATATAAAAACTTCTTCCTAGTATCTCTATAGAGTGACTTTAGGGATGATGACCTCCTTTSTTCATACCTGCACAAGCAATATCTTATCCAGACATCATGCATGTTAAATACTATATCTTCTTTTTCTCCATATTAATACCCCAGAACCTTCCATTTCCCATAAAACCTGATTTTTTCTCAAACAAACTTCAATTTCTGTTTATTCAGAGATCATGCATCTTAGTAGTAGGTGGAAAAGGTAGGTACCATCTGCTGAGAAAAATGGATACAAGTTTACAAACCTGATAAAATAATTTTCAATAAAGAAAAATTTTGGTAACCTTGGTGAGTCAAAGTATTTTTTTGAGAGAAAAGAAATCAAGGAAAGACCTTACTTTTCCAGCTACCCTACCCCTTCTCTTTCAATCTTCTATCCTTTACCCAATCTTACCATTTTTTCTCTTAAATTTCTTATTTTCCCTTACTCTTCCCTCCCAAAAGCTCCATACTCTTCTCACTCTTCCCTGTTCTCAATTTTGTTCATAAAACTTCCATCCTATTTATTTCTGCATGTCTCGTTCATCTGTAAGACAACAGATCTGCCCRGCTTGTGCATTTTTTTCGCCCTTTTTCCAGACATATGTCCCTGAGAATTTGCCTTTGAATTTGTKCCAGTCCTGAAAACAAGCAAAAGAAGCCAGGAGCTGCAGATCCCTCCCAGGATAGCACTATGGGATTGTCCAGACCCATACCGTCCACGGAGCTGTAGAATTTCCAGGGAAGGAATTCAGGTGTCAGAGGAGCTGGGGCAACAGCAGGGGCAGGTTGCAGCAAAGGGCTCCTGCCAAGGATGTGATATACCCTCCTCTGCTGGGACATGCTGCACTGTGTTTTCTGTTTAGTCACTGAATGCAACAGCTGAATAGTAAGAAAGATTTTGCTAGCAGGAGAGTGATGGACTACAAAGTGTTAGCGCATCAAGACACTTCAGGCTTTTCTCTTTCGGTTTGGACACAGGCTCCTTTTCCCCTCTGAGTCAGTCAAATTTGCTAGGGAAGGTCATTATCCCATTGCAAACTGGAAGTGGCATGAGGCACCCCTCTCTTTTCAATTGTTCTATACTTAACACTCAGTATAACCAAGGTTTTTTCATGTAGAAAGACCAACATGGATCTAGACATGTAGATTTTCTTGATCCTTCTAGAAAATACAGCAGTTTCAATAAGGAAATGATTTTGTGTATCAACGTAACAAGTAGAGATTTCAAGAGTTAGCACTATTAGTGTATATATTAGCATATAAAACATATTTCTCATAGTTTCAGTATGTACATTTTTAAAACTAAATAATATGTTGTCTCGTACTTATAACAGATTTTTTTTTCCCAACACTGTGTAAGTAGTTTTTGTTACAATTTTAGGACTCCTGAAAGTTAGCACTGTTCACTTCCTCTCTTAAGAAAGAGAAATTCCACAGAAATTCCACTAATATATAATTATCTAGGCCATTTCCCATTGTAGGTAAAACCWGAATGATAACCCTTCTCAGGTACTCCACGGAGGAAAAATAATTGTAGTGCTTATTTACTAAAGAAACCCTGCAGTATCAGTTGTTGTTTCCTGGATTTCCTAGAGCTTGGTCTAAAAGCTAGTTAAGTCAACAGAATTCTTATCACCAACTTAATAAGATTCAGTCAAGCTCTACTGAACACAGATATACAACAGTAAATAAAATACGTGTGATCACCTGCATTTGGCAATGAACCCAGACAGTGAAAGAGAAAAAAACACTCTATATAAATCAAGCTTGTAGTCAATAACATACTGWTGTACTTCAAATCCAGTATTTTGCATTTTTCATCTGAATTATCTTTTATCAAAAATKKTTTTTTTCTAAAAATAATATTTGTCTTTTTTTCTTTTAAGCTTTTTTTACTCTATTCTGCTCAYTGAGAGCATACATCTGATGAAACACTATGCTAACTTACTTTAGTGATAAGGCTTTGTTGCTAGAGGCAAGGAAAGATTGCCATCAAGAATGTCTGTATAAGCAGCTAGTCTACACAAGACTTCAGAAAACTCTAGATCAATTTTTCAACACTTCATAAGACCTCCATGGTACTAAAGACATGTAGGATATTTGGATACTTTTTTCTATCCAGATATATTATTTTAACTTGTACATTTTTTTCATATTTTTCCACTATWTCTGAATATTGTCATTCACCTCAGCATCGCAAGAAAGAGATACAAAAAAGCCTATATTCAGTCMATGCTCATTTTACTGCAGGTCTACAGGATACTCTTGAGTGATGTACCCAGACTAGGTTTAAATTATTCAAGAAAAGGAGATAATTGCCAGCCTAAACTTTTTCTTTATATCACAGCATCCTCAGTTATGTCCCCATGGACTATCCTAAACAATTCTTTTTCATCTTTGATTCTTATGTTCTTCAATACTCCTAAATGATTGCTATAATGCTTCTTAAGTGTTCTTAGCCAATGTAAGACGGTGAGATGTGTTCAGAATTTTGTCTCCCATCATGGGAATAGAGAAATAAATCATTAATAATATAGCTAAAGGACTTTGTTTCTTCTCATGAATTTTATCTAGCAGTGCTATTTTAGTCATGGACTGAGCAACAAATCAATAGACTGTGAAGTTTGCATTTTCTCCCACAATTTTTTTTTTTTTTTTTTTTGAAAGCTCAGTGGGAACTTAACAGCAACCTTCCAATAGCTGCGGAGAAAACAGAGCCTGACTGATCACAGGGCTGCTGGCAGGGGCAGACAACAATAAGCTGAAGCCAGGGAGGTTCTGACCCAGATATGCTCAAAAACTTGATTTCCCTGTGAGCATAGTAAGCAGTGAGACAGATTGTCCAGAGAGGCTGTGCCATCTCCAGCTGTGGAAGTTATCAAGACTTGCCTGGGTAAAGCCTTGAGCAGCATGGCCTGATCTCAACTTCCAGGAGAAGGTTGGACTGGAGACGAGCTGGGGGCCTTTCCCTCCTGGTTTACCCTGTGCTCCAACATGAAGCAATGAGGAAGTGAGCAAAGGATGGTGGTGGTGGCAGAGTAAAGCAGATGCAAAAGAAAATCRCATATATTTGTTGGCTTTGACTTTCTATTATACACCTGATGGACTTAAAATGTAGAGAAAGAGCAAATAGTTATAAAATAAATTTTAATTTCTCAAAGTATAATATCAATATTTTCTTACAGTTGCTGAATAACAGATTAAAGCTCAGTATTGGAGGACAGGGRAATGTTTTAGGCTTATTCTCCTGCTTCATAAAGGAAGATTTCTTGGAAGACCTCTCACAGAAATTCCCTTACTGAAGCAGTAAAAATGCAAGTAATCAAGGCATCCAGACCTCTCTTGATGGAGCAAGCCTTGTCCATTACCTAAGCYCATTTTAAAAGTTCCAATGACCAGTCACTAAGAAGTAGCTCTAAGACACCATTATGCATGAATTTTCTGTTCTAAAATATGCAGGATACATTCCTGGTTATGTGCCATGTATTTTAATCTAGTCTGTGCTTGATCAGCCATTTGAACAATACTAATCTCAAAAGGAAAGATCTAAGGAATGGCACTTTCATTCTGAAAATTAATTGCTTTATCTCCTTCCAGATATGTTCCATTAAAATCAATGGTAAATTTTTGATTCCAGTGATAAACATGATTGAGAAGATCCATAATACCTTTAAAAACAGAGATCTGTTTTATGCAAAGGTCTGCCACTGTCCAAAAATACCTTGATAAATTAAAGACAAAAACAAAAGTTTTCATGTATTCTTAGTTTATCTGTCCCTATTCTATACGGTTATGAAGTTTCCTCTCTCTCATTCTGCTTCCAGCATTGCAAACAAGAACGAGATCATTTTGGACTCTGCCACCTGGCTACATGGTTCAAACTGAGAGAATTCTTCTGCTGATGCCTGAGCAAGGACAACATCTTCCAGTTTGAGGTTRGAGTCACAGGCAGGGAACACTAAAAACTAACATTTTGAAATGTCTTAGAATGTCTATGTCTTAATTATGTYTTTAAATATATCTAGGCAGTATACTTATGTATTTTTAAAAGGAAGACGCTTTCTCTGCATATATCTGCCTGCATACAAAGTTCAGCAAAGTACCTCTTCTGAGAACTCCTGGTTTTCTATTTTCCAAAAGCCTTGCCTGTCAAACATATTAGCTGATCTTATAGGAAAAAAAAAATATACAGGATAGCACATCTGTCATTACACCACATACTTCCTTAGCTCACTAATAAACTGAGAGTCAGCCTGAGAAGCAGTCGCAGTGATTGATGGCTCACTTTAAAGCAGTGTGCTGCTGATCAGCCTGCCATGGCACCAAAAGAGTGAATGCCAGGAATGTGCGGGAATTCCTCGCAGTGCCATACGCAGCCCTGTGCTACCTTTAGGGCACTTGTTTAGGGCGCTGATGCTGCAAGGCGCTGGGGCAACAGCTCTGCAGTGCCTATTTTCTGCAACTTGTGTTCCCTTGATGTGGAATTAAATGCACTAAGTCCTCAGGAAGCAAGGTCCTACTCACTGATGCTGCAGCGTAAGTGCTAAAGTGCACATTAAATGTATTGTTTCTGGACCTTTTGTGGATTTAAAGAAAAATGCTTTTAACTTGGAACTGATGCTACACGATTGTCTCTGAGGAGAAGAATAGACTCTGTGATTATTTCAAACTGATAACAACATGAAGTCATTGGAGGGAAAATGTTGATGTGCTCCCTGTTCCTAAACTAAAAATATATTGCTAAAAAGAGATTTTAAAAAAATATGCTGGCTTCAGTCAGGAATCTTTCACATTTCTAACTCTTGTGCGAAGATTTATATGCTTTGATGGAGCCATTATCAAGGATCTGTGTAAAGATCCTACAGTATTTGCTTCATTTAGCATTTCAGTTTGGACTTGAAATCTAAATATGTTAAAGGCCAAAGCTCTCTCCTCTAAGCTCCTCTTAGTCCTCTTGACAGTGTCATAAGCTTATACAATAGGTCTCATTTATTAGCAGTTTATGATTTGCTGCCATAAATACCTATGGGTACACTGCAAAAATGTTTGATTCCCGAATTGCAATTTAATAACCAAGATATAAAAGCTATTATAGAATATGACCTACCAGCTAGACATACATAAATATTTAATCAGGAGTCAAGACTTCCCTAGCTTGCTCTTAACAGAAGAGCTACTTAAAGGAACAGAAATGGAGATTTTCAACACGTGTGTTAAAAAATATCTCTTAAGGGCATTTCTGATAGAGAATGGAATATATTTTATTTTAAAGGGATTTGTGTACCTACAAATACCTACTATTAAATATAATCTACTTATATTATACACAAACATAAAACAAATAATATTGTAAATAAATTTAAACCATAAGTTAATTATCTCATTAAAACAAATATAGTAACGCCATATGAGTACACCAGCAAAGGCTTTTGTTGAATTTCCTTAAGGGAAAATCAGTGTGATCCAAGAGATAGTGCATCGTCTCATGTTATCCAAACCCCGCTGTTAAGCAATATAAATGCTCTGTTCCAAGGCTCCTCTGGGACAAGGAGCTATAAAACTGGAACAGTTTTTGTACTGTCATGGACTGTAAAAGAGGAATCATCTCTCTAATTTACTTGCACTAAATGAGAATAGAAAATTTATAAGGAATGAACAAAAACTGAACCTTAGTAAAATATATATTGGATGGAAAAATGCAGCCTTTCTCACTGAAACAGCCTCTGATTTTGTTTAAAAAAAAAAAGGTTTGTTTTTTGTTTTCAACTGAAGTGCTATACCAACCTCAGGACACTCCAGGCAGTAAGAACCAGCTTTGGTCTTTCAACACCCCTTTCTTTTTATTATGGAATGTGAGTTAGAGCAGTTAGGTAGTATAAACAAGCTCTAAATCTCATTAATCTTGCTGCCCTTTCTGTTCCCAGTTGTGCAGTCCCTGATATGGCAATCATATTTTGCACTTAGGCAGCCACCATTTACTCAGAAAGAATGTCGCCTAATTTTAAGAACATACAGTGAAACCGTAACAAGCACAATGCTGCCCTCACCTCCTGGCACCTCTAAATTACTGCCCTTAGTGTTGTGCTTCTGCGCTTTGTTCCACACACAACAAGCAATAAGAAAAATGGTGCATTTTTAGCACTGAATATGGTACAGTAACTCTCCTGTTTCCAGAGACCAAGTGCATTTTCAATCACTTTCATAGGCTAAATGGAGATGGAGTGAATCGAACCTCCCACACAACTGTTTCAAATTTCGACAAGGGGCTGTTGAGCCAAAGCATCCCCACGGCGATAACGGGAAGGGATCTGAGCTCCTCTTCCCTGCTTTGAACACGACGGCAATCGGGTGAGAAGAATTGCTCTAACAGGATTTCAGACCAGTCTGGCAACCACCTCACAAGAAGCACTAATCTCAAGAGATTTCCCACCACCTGTGGCCAAGAAACAGTGAGAAATGTTTGCAGGATTCCAGCTAGCACCTGGGAGCCTAAATCTGATCCCTGGCCTGACCAGGAGCGCAGCTCCCCTGGCCGGTTTCCCATCGCTCTGGCATGTGTGAGTTCTGTGACAGCTTTGTGGCATCGAGAAGACAAAAGAGCAAAGTACAATGAACAAAGTTGCAAGTTAAATAACACATATTAGCTATCTTTGGTTCTCCAGAATAAGTTTGTGAAGTTATAATGGAAACAGGCTATTACATAAATTAATAACCGTATTTACAGCAAGACTGAAATGAACACATGGCATCACATGGTTTGTCTGAAAGTAGGTTTGACTTTAATGTACTTTTAGTAAGGATTAATGTTAAAAATAAATTGCTTTTTAATGAATTTTAAATAAAGTAATGTTATCAATCCATGTTGTCTGCAATGTGTGATAATGTGCAGGCAAAAGAAATAATATGCATTGTTATTGTCAGAAAATAACTTATCATGAATTATTGGATAGAGGTACACAACTACAAATCATAACTATAATCTCTCTTAATTCCACAACAGAAGAGAGAAATAAGAGGAATCTTTTTTCTAAGAAAGGGCTTTCATTCTCTCGGCTGATATTTCCTAGGTAGTTGGCATGAGAAGTCCCCAGTCTTTCTCGCCATGTACGCAGATCTACAGCCTGCCAGGACTTTGGTGCAGCCTTGCTCATTTGTAACTCATCAGCTTATTCTGTTTGACTTGCTGAATGGTCGCTTCAGATGGGTAGAAGGTTTTGTTTTACTTCAAAGAAGCAACAACAAAGCAAAAGGCAGCCTGAATATTGTGTCCTAATTCAAGCTTCTGCATTCTTCAAGACAGTAATGTCAAATGAAGCCTGAATGATATTCGAAAGACTTCCAGGGGATACAAAATCTGCAAGGAATGTTTACTCCCAGCTAGTAAGCCAACATAGAAGGTTGTGTTTGTTTGTTTGTTTTAAGAAGAGGATATTTGAGTGGGAAGGAGAAGAGAATGGAAGTAGGGATATCTTAAAATTAAAAGACTGCCAGAAGAAAAATGTGGACTGCTTTTTGTGCTCTGTAAGAAGTGAAGGGGCAGCCCCAGTACGCTCCGAGCTTAGGCTGGGCTCTGCAAGAGCAGCAAGGCAGCTGCAGTCAGCTACGACCTGTTGGCTGGGCTGGACACCATTCAGCTGCTACGTCATTTATAGCTACCATATAATTTTTCTCCTGCAGCAGGCAAGTAGAAAAATTCACTATCAATATTGCCATATCTACAAAGGAAGAACTTGCAGGTCTAGACTGAGATGTCTGTCATGCACAAATTAACTTTCAAAATGCAAAATTAGGTCTATTAAATTAGGTATACTAAGACACTGGTGGAGGTTTGGAGAGCTGATAGTTCATCTAGAATTTGATCACCCCATCTTTCTTCAACTCTCCATGCTCTGCAGTTAATACCACAGTTAGAAACATGAAACACATCTCATCTGCTGAGGATTAACACATGACATTCTTGTAAGAAGCAAAGCAGCAGCTAAGCTGTGAGGAGAATATTTACCTAGCAGCTATTATCTCTTTGGTAATAACAAAAGAGAGCACAGAAAAATAAAAATAACTAAACCAACTGTGTTTGTCTTTTGTATAATTACTTTTTTTTCTTTTTTTTTCCTTTTTTTTTAACCTTGTTGTCGTGTTGGCCTACCTGAGTTCCTTTCATTATATAAATTTTTCCAGGAAAAAAAAAACATGAGGCAGATAAGATAATCCTTCATCAAGAAAATGGTATAATTTGGAACTTAAGTGTGGTGTAACCAAATAGCAATTCTAAAGTAATTTAACCTGCCTTACCCTACTGGAGAAAGAACCTTTCAGTAAGTTCAGCAGCTACTGTAATATGTATGTGCTATAAAAATTAAATACATATGCTCTAATCCATACTAACAAAATGAGTAAACAAGCTTAAACACCCCTGAATTTTAGAAAAATATCATGCTCAAGCCCATTCCAAATCAGTTACCTATAAACCACAAAACAGTCAGAAATATTTGCATCTCAGTGTACACAGATATGAGATGTTATTTTAGCCCAAGTTTCTGCATTTTATTTGTATATATACACAGCATGCATAGGTGTCAGATGTACCTCACTATAACTAAAATAGATTGATTCAACAGAACGAGATTTCCATTCTCCAGTTCTAGCCCTGCCTTTACCTCTCTACACCTATGATGATCTTTTTTTTTTTTTTTCCCCAGGGAYTCTATAAAAGGAATCATTGTCTGCTGTGTGTCATATCCAGCAAAGTATTTAAAATACCTAATAGGCAACCTGCAGGGTTCTAGTCTCCTCGTTTCCGGATGATGTGCCTTGGCTTCTTTCCATGGGCTAGCTCAGTCTGAGTAGGTGCAAGTCTTTTGCTAACTCAGAGTCATTTTTCCACAGTGCCCACAATTCCCATCACTTCTGCTGATCTGAGGTGTGCAAATTAGAACAGTATGCAGCACATAAAAACATGTAGGAAGTCTTTCAGTAGCTGGATCTCACCATTAATGAAGGCACTCAACTTTTTCTTTTAAAATACACCATGACAAAGGAAGGAGGGAGGAGGGGAAGGGACAAGGGAGCTCAATTCAGTTCCTTTTACTGCCTGAGAGGACCAATGTCTCCCCTGTTCCTTCACCCTACCTTCTTAACGAAGCCTGAAATACTATGGTATATTGTATTAAAGTAATATTTGCCACCTATGTTGGTACTGTTCAGAGTAATGTCCAAAAGGCATTGGCTTACAGAGAGACAATAACTACTGCTTGACGTTTACAGAACAATTTGAAATTGGTAGTGATGGACTTTGGAGATTATACCTAGAAAAAAATCCTATATTTTACTATTATATTATATTTAATCTATTTTTATCTCCTTTATCGTGCACTATCAAAAATACAGGTGTTTCTACACAAGTGTGTGAAGGAAATCTTGTGACTGATTTTTGGGCAATGTTAAGTAAGAGCCAACAGGATTGAATTCCAGAATTCCAGAATTCCAGAATTCCAGAATTCCAACACAAGGTGAGAGCTGAGCAGAAACTTTCAGAAAGGCAAGATTGGTCTGAGGCACCTGAGGATTGCCTGTATCTTTTGTCGGGTTCGGTTTCTAATTTTTGTCAAGCAGACTCAAGTAGGGATTGCTGCAGCATATATTTGAGCGCAAATCCTGGGAGACACCTTCAGTTCTTCAGTAAGTTCTAACCTTTTCCTGTGTAAGCAAGTGCCTTGTTCTTAAACACATGTTTCCATGCATACATTCCTAGTGCAGAGTATTAATGTCAACAAAAGGTTAATAAAAAAATAAGGTCTCCAGGCCTTTCTTTTTCATGCTCTTCTGCTCCCACCTGATTTGTTTTATTACTGAAGCTGACGGTTTTCAATAGCACTTACAGCAGCAGCAGCAGCAGCAGCAGAGTTTAACTCTCACTTCTTATTGAAAAAGCCAAATCAAGGGCTGAGTAATGTCTGTTACTTATCTGTTCTTTTTAAAATAAAAAGTGAAAGTTAAAGGCTGACAGGGTCATGGCTAAGTGTTATTGAAAGTCCCAGTGAGCAAGCAGCTTGCAGCTAGAGAAAAAAAATGCTTTCCCTTCCTTTTCTGTAGTCAGCCATGGCATTGCTATTCTTCAGTGGTTTTTCTTTTCTTCCCATGTCCTTTAACCAGCACGGATGGTCTGTCATGAAATAAATTTCACCTCTCTTATTTTCGATAAAAGATAGCGAGATCCAAGGTTTGTTCTCAGACCAAAGAATTCTGGGACCTGGGTTCAAAACCTCAGACTTCTACTGAATCACTGCTTCACTCCTTTTTTTAGCACCACCACCCCCTTTAATTTCCTTGTTTTAGAAAAGGAAATAATGGACAACAATTTCATGGTTATTTGAGATCTATAATGAAAGGGGTTTAAACATAAATTCTTCAAGGCATTCTAATATTACAGTCCATAGGGGCTATGAGAAGTTGTGTGGAACATACAGGAATTTAGAAATAATTTTTAAAATTACACTCTTCTTTATAATAAAGAAAGTCTGCAAATGTAGAACCTGAAAGAATAATTCGGAGACAGATGCCTTCCCTCACACTATACTGTTAATGGATTTCTAATACACCTAAACATGACACAAGATATATATATCTATATATCTATATGCATATATGTAGTAAATTTTGATTGCTTCATAGAGGAAATAAATTGGAGAGTTCGTAAATAGAGAGATAGAAAGATCTAAATACAAAGACATTCCTCTTTTAGCATATCTGAATGTTTTAGCAAAGCAAACTGTAAATGATTTGCTATGACAGTAGGTAACTTTTCAACTATTATATAAAAAAAAATCTCATCTTGATTTTTAGCTAATCTCTCAAAGTCATCAATGAATAATCTCCCCGTGGACTGAGCATTGCACAAGAATTTTAAACATATACAGGATTTGGACAAAAGAGTACTGCATTGGTAAATACTGGTTCAGCATCTCTGATGCTATGTATAGAATTACCTATTTGAACAAAACCTATCCAAGAAAAATTTTAAGTCCAGAATGAAATTTACTTATGGAAAATGCCCTTCAAATAGTCAACTGATAAAAATGAAACCTGGGCAGTCAATTAAGATACTCACATGAGATAAGTATGAGCAAATCTCAGGAAAAAGAAAAAGGACACAGAAATGACTTCCCTCATCCCAGGTGGATGACTTGGCCAAATAACAATATGGTAACAGAAGAATCATACTCTCAAATCTGATTTCATTGCACATGTGCTAAAGCCTTTGTTTTCATTGTGCAGTACATGAAGACATCACCTTTTTTTGCTATCTAATGACTTTGCAGACAATTAAAAAACTACTTCCTATCCATCCCCATTAAATGTATGTACTGCTAATCAGACCATTGGTAAAAACAGAGTTTGCCTTTTTCATTTCATTTCATTCATTTATTTTTTCACAGACTGAGTCCGACAATATGGAAATACGTAAACTAGCACAATAGCTTTTCTCTCTTTCTTATGATTCATTAGCGTGCCAGCCTTTATCCTCAGCCTCTGCACTTTTCCACTCACATCACAAAATGAAATGATGTTTACATAATAGATATTATTACTCACATTACAATTTAATTAATGTTGAATTAACAAGTAATTTAATTTTATTAACAAGCCTTGAATCAACATATTTGTTGTGCCCTGGTGGAAATCCTCTAGAACTGATAAAAGCAAGCCTGTTGCTTAGGATTAAGAAGGTGATTTATTGACAAGAATGTCACCTTTATCTGTAGACAGGGATGCCTGCCTCAGTTGCAGTGTTCCTGGAGTGTCTTGCCTCTTGCCTCATTGCCACTCGGCTCATTTCCCCCAGTCTCAGTTTAAAAAAAAAAACGAGGTGAAAGAATGCTTTGGGAAGTGTTGGAAGAGGGGGAATTGTGTCTACTTGAAGACTGACATGGTTTCTTGGCCCAATGGAAAAGATAAACCAACAAAAAACCTAAAACATATCAAAAAAGCCTGTTTCTGACATATTTTTGTTTAAATTCCCATTTCCATGATGCACTGCTCAAAACTAGAGGCACAAGCAGGAAGTATATTTATTCAGAAAACTTAACATGGAATGAACTGATGCCATCTGGCTTTATTCAGGGAGTGCACACCACATTGCTTTATACAGATTTGGTGGATCATTGTTCCTGAAAGAGTCACTTCCAAGGCATGTGTTGGTGCACTGCTTAATACGCAGCACCAGCGATTCATCAAAATGCACATCAATCAAGGAGAGATCTGTGATAACGACATAGAGAAATAGGATTATAAGCTCCTATGAATCACAGCACTGGGTATAGGTAACCTTTTTTTTTTTGGAATTATCATTTTGATCGCATTTTGCAGTGGGCAAGCTAATTTCCCATAGGCTGTGTTTCAAGGCAATATCCAATATAATCAGTACAAAATAAAATCAGATATGAAGGTCATTTTAAGCGGAGTAAGAAGAATCTGTGAGCTGAGCAGGTTGGTCTCTCTCTCTAATTTATAAAAGTAAGCTTCCTCAGCTGGTTAGATTTCAAAATATGCCTGTAATCAGGTAGGAAACAAAAATCTTTGCACATGAAAAATCTCTTTTCACAGTTTGTCCCAATTCAAAAAAAAAAAAAAATCCTACTCCAATCAGAGAACTCTCCAATCAAAACACATTCTGTTTACAGATAGAGTTTAAAACACTGTGTTGTTCCTCCACCAAATCCTCAATCACATTTTTACTTGAATAACAACTTTCGTGTCTGCTCTAAAAGGAAAAGCACAAAATGGAAATCAACCATGAGTTTAACTCAGTTCCCTAAAGGAAATCTTTTACACAAATTTCTAATGAACACTGCAGTTTGGGAGCTGGCAAAAAAGTTAACAATTGCAGATTTCTCATACTACAATCCAGGTCAATGTTATTGTTGCTATTTAATAAGAACATGATCAGACTCATTACAAGAGGCACCAATCCATTTATAAGAACAACCAGATCTACACATTAGGAATCAGCAAATGCCTATGGTCTCCACAGAGAATGTCACACCTGAAAATGAGATTTTTATTTAAGCTATATAACTGTAAATGTGACCAAACAATACCACAAGTGTCATAAAACTTCACAGAATAATGCTGATTCCACTCTGCAGTGCAGTCTGGTACCAAGCTTACCTTTCAAGATAATGTTATTATATGTGATTTCTTAAATCCAGAGATCTTTCAGGGCGGAAGTAGACAGCATCAAGAAACAATATTAGCTCTGAGGCCTGCAATCAAGAGCTGCTCGTGAACATAGCACCGGAGCAGTGATAAAATATGACAGCAGGGAAGAAGGACTCCAAACACTTTCACACCACCCGTCTTTACTGTTATGCTTTGGAAACAAGATTACAACAGTTTTTTTCCTCAGAGAATATTTAAAGCGCTCAGTCAGGAAAATCAGATGGACAAGCAGACTTTCACTCCAGGGAGCTGTAACAATGAATTACTTCTGAAATCTTTTGACAGATAGAAAAATGTAGGCTTGTACAGTGTTTTAGACCACWGAGTCCTCTACACGGCTCATTTCTGTGCTGAAGGGTGTGAAGTGTTTGACCCTTGCTGCTTGTAAATCCAAACTACCCGGCAATGGCAATAATGAGCACCAACTGATCATCTGAGTTAATTGTCCTCTCCCCACAACTCCAGCACTTGCAATAACTCAGCCTTCAAAGGMTGCATCTAGGACTTCAGCAAATGCTCTACCCTCMAGGCAKACTRTCCTTGGTAATGAGTCTGGTCAATGCAGGGCTAGAGTTTTGTGAGTTTTATTAGGGCCATCACTCAGTATATTTGAAAAGTTAAAAGAARAAAAAAAGGAAACAGAAAAAGAAAGAGAAAAAGAATCATTTCTTCTGATTGCTCAAAGCTCACAAACTAAAATGTCAGCTTCTACAAATGTAGTACCTCTGATCTGTGATTTAAAAGAAGTGAGTCAGCAGTTGCAATGTGTTCTCCTGGGGTTTCTAATAYGTATTTCACTTGCTCTCAGAGCTCCTATTCACATCATAAGAAAATCTCATCTTTCCAAAAATCAGGGCTGAGCTTTTATTTACTTAGGCTGTGTGGAGATACAGGTTGCTAGTACTTTATGCAAAGAGCAGTGAAAAATGCAGGACAAAAATAATACTATGATAGACTATTATTTATCTATTTATAAACATCTCAAGAAAATACGCTTAAAATACTTTCACCTATGGAAACCTCTAGCAGTATGATAACATGCAGAGGAGTAATTATGTCTTGCTTACTCCCCTGGATTTCTGAAGACATTTATTTATTTACCTCATAGTTTTTGCCTACGCTGCAGCAAAAACTGCATAGAGTGTGTTGGGGAGACTATATTACCCAGTTCTCTTCATTGAACTGACAGTGCTGGCCCCAGAGTGACGTCTGCTAGACATGAGGTAGGTGGAGGATGAGAGAGATCTCATAAGTGTAGTAAGGGTCATCCCAATTTTTTACTAGTATTTATACTAAATACTAATTTGAGTTTTAATGGGTATATCTCATATATATATATATATGTGTATATATAATACGTATATTTCCATACTTTTCTATAAGCTGTATTTCTATTTGTTAGCTTAAAAAATAAATAAATAAAAGAAGCTGATAATTTTAAGGCTTTGCACTAAGAGCTAGAATCGTGCAACAGAAGGCAATATACCCATGGTCATCACGCAACTAACGCATCAACATTTTCTTTGCTTCCTAACTAGCTATTTGAAATAATCAAGTTMTTCTTGCATAATCATGACAAATTTCTACAGGCAACTAAAATATTAGAGCCTTCAGTCATGTGGATAAGCAGGAGTCAGCATCTTTATTTTCCTTAAATWATATGACTCGAAGGCACATTCCATTCCGAAGGTATGATTTGAGTGAAAGACAAAGGAAAATGGATAAATCTTTGCCTAAAAAGGCTGGTGCTCTAGAATAACATGAGTTTTATGCTCTACATAAAAATAGCTGATTACTTTTTAGACTATATTTGATCTTGTTCTGTATAGTTGCATGTGCTTCTGTCTGAAAAATATTTTCTGTGTGCCTCCTGGACACTTGAAGGACACACTTTCCTCAGCTCTTCACTAGAACCAAAAGAGGTTTGAAAATTTGCCTTTTACAAATCCCATCATAATCCCATCATGTTTAGGTAAGGCTGMCATTTGAAATAAGAAAAATGTTCCATTTTTTTTTTACTATTGTATGTCAGATAGACACTTTAGCAAAGAAAAAAAATATGTTGCAATTACAGAGCTAATACTCTAAAGTCTTATTCTGCTTAATAATATTGGAATAATRCAATATTTAAATTAAAGTCTCAATTGAAATTGAGTCAATATACCAATTGATTCAATGATTAAATAACCAAATTAAACAACAAATAATCAAATCAAATTAAAAGACTGACACAACAATGAATTACTAAGTGTTGATCTTTTGTGGGGAGGTTTTAAGGAGAATCTACCTCTTCAGTGGATATCAGATCTTTTTTTTTTCCCCCAGGAACTACAAAAAGAAGKTTGGTGGGGGTGATTTGCAAGACTTTTGCCAGAAAATGAGCTCAACATCTTGGCTGAGGTAATAGTTGTAAGAAAAACAATMTTTTATGAAACAAGCTTTGATGAGATATCTAACAACCAAATCAACACATATTCTCCATCCACACATTGTTAAGGGCAATTACTTCAGTGCTTTCAGCATTTTCAAAATATCTTGGGCTTTTTAATATTGAGGAATTGGAGAATTAATATAAGCTTGTAATTCACTCTAATGTCTTTTGACAAAACACAAGCTGTTTTTACATTTATCAGAATTCTACTCATAATTAAACAATTATCCCAGCCTTACTCAAATGTATGCTGAAATTCTTCACATGATTAAGCACCTTAGTTATCCAAATGTTGCATCTTTTACTAATTCCATGCAAATGTTCCCAAGAGCCCCAGTTTGTGCTAGAAAAGCAGTTATTCAGTTTTCTAATTCAGAGACTGTTTATTTCAAAGCACTTCCTCTTCGAGTAGTTATTTTCTTCAGTCAAACCACGAGATGAGAAACCCTGCTGCTCTCCCTGCCTGAAGGTCAAAGGGTTGTGTGAGAGAGAATTTACCATGGAAGAAACAATCCAGCTTTACCTGGGTGACAGCAATTATGCAGAACGACAAAAGGAGAAGTTAAGTTACAAGATGAGAACTCCAATACATTCTCCCCAGGGTCTGCCACTCATTCAGCCATGAGAAAAACAATGATAGACTTCATTTTAGCAGTTATGTCTCTATAATGCTGAGATAGTGAAACCTATCATAAGAACAGCATACTTTGTTGTTTTACTTCCCGGGTGTCCACTCTTCAGGTTGCCTCTCCTTAGGTTGTCATTCTTTAGAAGAAAAGAACAGACGCAGCCCAATCAATTTTTAATTTAAGAGTCCACATGAACACATAGTGAAGTCATAATRTTCTCCTAAAGGCCAAATCTGGACATCCATTTAACGTACAATGAGACAAAAATGTGAGAAAATGTACGGAACGAAATTCACAGTAACATCCAAATTGAGGAACAGAACAGTCCCTGGGGAGGTGACTGGACGGCAGCAGCTCAGCAAGTACCATTATAGCAGAGGTGCTGGAGGGGGGACAGCCTGTAGTCTTGATTTCAGAYTGGCACTCGAGGGGGAAATACTTGGAGGATGTACTTGCTCGCACACCTTCCCCAAAGTCATCTGTAACTGAAAACGTTTCACATGAAAAATAAATGTACCTTTTCCTCTTTTGTGTTATCTATGAAAGATATTCAAAGGTGAATTTTTATTTATTTTCTTGGTTGATTGTTCAAATTATTCTTTTATTCAAATTATTCAGACAATTTTAATAATTTATGAGGCAGCTTTGTTATTTTTGTTATTGTTGTTGTTGTTTTGTCAATTATCCAAAGACACCTCCCCAAGATTGTATTTTAAACACTCTACAAATATTGGCTAACATCACATGTAAGACTACAAACAGTCACTGTCACTATTTCCAAGACSAGGATACTGAGGTTCAAAAATATGAAGAAAGAAATTTCAGGGACTCAGRAAAGAAACAGAAGCTTCCTAATACCTAATCTTGTCTCTAAAAAACAATTAAATCCCAAAATTTATCTGAAGATCATATTGCAGAGTTACTCATAAAATGACTTTATCCCTTTATTAATAATTACTGACACAGTATTAAAGGAGAAACTAAGAAACAGAATTTCCAGCTATTCATATGACAGTGAAATGTTGGCATCTTTTTTTAATGCAATAATTAATTGCTTTTATTATCAAATAAACACAACTATGCAAATACAGATATAAACTCTTTTTTGCAGAACATATTTAGATTCTTTGTGAAATATAAAATGCCTCTGTTATAAGCATTTTCCCTCAATAAAGGATTAAAAATGCTACATTAACACTTTAAATCCTTTTAGATTACCTTTCTTTAATTAAAGGTTTGGGTRCTCTAAAAATTGTATCTAAAGATTGTAAATGCAGTAATGTTCATTGGTATTTTAGTATCCAATGTATTTCAAGGTACTCATACTGTAAACACTTTTATTATTGCTTCACTGGTTTTATAGTTTTTTAGTAATATGGATAAAATACTTATATTAATAGCATGCCTAAAACTTAAAGCATGCTACAAATCCCACTGTTCATTCTAAATTTATTTTGGGGTCTTCTAGTGAATACTATTGAAATATATGTTTTCTCTATCCTATTATAAATGGAAATTCAAACTCAGTCCCATGGCATTATCATGTGACCTAATTTGGAGTCTGATCAAAAGAAAGGAAAGACTTCAGCTAACTTCCTTGCAGCTCCAGGAAAAGCACATGTTTTCTGTAACTGTGTTGTATTGGAAAAAAAAAATTCTCTAAGCATCATGTGTCTTTTTAGATCTCTATCATCCCTTTTACCTTTGTTTCCTTATTTTTTAATTCTGTCCATTTTATAAAACTGAAAAATATTTTATTTCATTATTCTTATTTTTCCTCATTGCACCAACTATCTTGATAAAATGGAATAATGCCTTTCATAAAGCTTTCCTTCTTTTCTCCAATTTCGCCCTCTTTATCTTTCCATATATTCTCTTCATACATCTCTCTTTMAATATAGTTTTTCACACCCTCATTCTCAAATAGAAGCTTTTCCTAATTACATTTGCACCTGTGTCATGAGCCGTTAGAAACATCCTGACTACAAACATCAACAATCTGAAAGACAAGCAGAAAACACCTGAAAGAAAGCSTTAGCTTTCATTAGAAACTTCTGTTCAGGCCTTCTAAGAATGCTTCAGAGAGAATGAAAAAAAAARGRAAAAAAAGGTTTTCTCAATGTTTTGCAATACATTTTTTTTTTTAGCAAAGCATTTAGGCAAATGTTATGTAGGTATAGGTCCAGATCTGAATTGTTATATGTGGGTATCATATCCACGATATATTAAAGCACAGTAGTCACTAGATACCCTAAAGATTTTATTAGCACCAGTAGTAGTCGCATTATATTGATATAATATAATATATATTATATTTTTTTATATATATATATATATATATATATATCAAGTGGCATCCCAAAGTCCCAGTATTACTAGATGAAGCAAGATAAAATTAGGATCAGTTTGCTGTTGTTGCTAGGGTCTGGTCTTAGTAGCCACTGTCATTGAAAATTATTTAAAAGGAATGCATCATTAYCTAGTAAACTAGGGTGCCTCCAGGGGTGGGATAAGTAAATTGGAACTCAAATTGTGACACTAAGATGTTTAAAATACATGTGAGAATCTTAAACAGGTGCTCTGTAGAAGCACACCCCCTGGAACCCACATGGTTCTGGTACATGCAGCAACACTACAAATTTACCGTGCTTCTCCTATAACATCTGCACCGCATTACTAATCTCTTCCCCACTTTACCCTCTGAGTATCTTAAAACAATGGGGCATTTCTTCGACAGATGTAAGCTGATGCTCACCACCGATTTAATGAACACAGCAAAGCAGGCGAATCAAACAGCAATACACCAACAACCTGGTGTATCCACATTATTTTAAATSAATTTTTTTCTGCATGAATGTTCTCCCCATTCCACTCTCGGAAAAGTATTGTAGAATTTTCTTCTAAGTTATTCTGTTGCGATGTGAAAAAATACTTTAATATCTTAAATCCAACCTCTCTAGATTTCCCACATCTAGGAGGAGACCTTCATTCTTTGGAAAAAAACCCAGATTTTTGCAGCTGAAGCTTTCTCAAAGGTCCAAATTTACAAAGAAATTTATACCATAAATTCTATGGATCCAATATTGAATGCTCGTCCCTCTTTTGTCTCTMTACAGCTATTAGAATAGACTGCTCCAGAGGGCACATTGTAATTCCTGAACTGGATAGCTGTTCTGAACCATCCACTGGAGAACACACAACCAAAGAAACATTTTTRTTCACCCTGTTATTTTCCCTTCTCCACTTACAGCATTTGGAAAMAAGAGGAAATACTCTCTTAACTAAGATACCTTAATTATATGTCCAAAGAGGGATGCAGCTGGAGCACCCCATATTGTTTCTGCATCTGGAAGATCCCAGAATATTGCACATTACATTCGGGAGATATAAAAAGCTGTTATTTAGGAAAACAATTCCAGGTTATTTTTTTAAAGTACTATTTATTTTTCTTCTTGCTCCTTTTGGACTCAATCAAATGAGAAAGGTTAGAAGTCAAAAACTGTGACTTGGAAACTTAGAAGAAGAATATATTAACCTGAATATTATACATTGTTATATATTATATAACATATAAGTTGTTTATACGTGTGTGTATATATATATATTCCAAGTTAAGGCTCCATTTTTCATTTCCTAGAAGGCATATTTATATARTTATTGTTTGTAATAAAGACATATATGGCAAGTATTTTCAGTGATATATCGGATAGGAGAAAACCATCTTTGCAAGGATATTTGCTTTCCCTGAAACAGCTACGACTGTGTAAATATTTAACTATAATTATGCTAAAGCACTATTCCTTTATGCCACAGTCACTCACAAAATACAATCCTATAAATGCCTTTCCTGAGATTTGCAACATGCTGGCTTTTGGTCTTATGGGAACAAATCTCTCTCACTGCTATTGATCTGTTCTTTAAATTATTCTCCCATGAGGCTTTCAGCTAAGAGCATCTTTTCCTTGAATCTCTTTGTATTTTTAATTGGCTTATGTTTGTTTAAACAAAATCACACCAGTGCCTTAGGCTGTAGCCGTCGACTCATTGCATTCAAAACCAGACACACATTCTAGCAGCCTTCGCTTCTGTCCTCTACTGGACTCATCTCTTTGGGGATGAAATCTGTCACAAGCCAAAGGGAAAAAAAGAAAAAAAAGGCATACAAAATTGCTTTTGGCCCGGGTTGCTAGGGACATAGCTAGGATTTGCATAATGTTGTTAGAGGCCTAAGGATGAAAGGAAGTCTAGATGGTGTCATTGATCTGCAGGTTGTGGCTCGCGGGTGGTGTGGAGATGCTGGCCCGGGAGGAGTGCTGCAGAGCCAGTGGTTCCGGCAGCCCCATCTCCCTTCCCGCCTCTCTGCCGTGCGTGGGGCGCCCTTGACATCGGCACTCACCACTCGGATGGCACGAAAACTCTGTGAGCTTCACGGCTCCGGCTCCCCAAGGTGAAGCAGAGCCATGAGGGCCAAGCACTCAGCTTTGCTGGGAGCTTCGTTCCTSAGTGGTCACAGAGGCAAGTGGTTCCCAAGCTCCCCACGCGGGAGGGAGCCCAGGCTCCGCTATTGTGTACTGCCCCTGYGCAGCCTTATAAAGAGGAAAGGGCTCTTACTTTCCCCTCTATCCCTCCTTGGCTGAGCAAAGAGGGTTCAGAGCCAGAACCCAAAATAAGATAGACAGTATGGGTAGTGAAATCAATAGAGAAAAGCATTTCTTGTCATTCACTTTTATTCTTATGCACTTTGATCCCAGATTATTTTTAAATAGYGTAGAGTGAGGCATATTCAAAGATTTTCAACCTTATCCTGTTCTTTTAACCATTTCCTGCCAGTTGATATCTGCATTTTTCTTCTTCATGGCATAAATACATGAGGAAGGAAGAGGAAGGAATATAACAGAATATGGTCATATTCTATTATATTTAGTTCTACTTCAGTGTGCAACTCAGCCTATACAGGGCCAGACTCTTTCAGTTGTGCCCAGTGAGAGGACAGRAGGCAACTACACAAGCTGAAACACTGAAACGGAAAAGCTCCATCTGAACACATGGAAAACCTGTTGTACTGTGCCTCAGCACCAGAACAGCTTGCTCAGACAGGCTGTGTATTCTCCATYCTTGGAGATATTCAGAAGTCATCTCTGTACGGGTGCCCGGGCAGCCTGCTCCAGGTGACTCTGTTTGAGCAAGGGGATTGGACTAGATGATCATCAGCTCTGTGATTCTGTGATCTGCCATACACTTCTGGAAGAAGAAAAATCACTCTTTGCTGTAGGCAAGGAGAGATTATTTCTTCCCAAATGCAGAGTTAATGATCTGTGTCATTTGAACCAATAATGTTTGTGGCAAAGGTTCCCAATACTCATCTGGTATAAACATTATCTATAGCACCATTCAGCCAAGATAAATAATGCCAAAGATACTCATATGAACAAGACACTAATGTTTAGTATAAAAATATTCCTCCTGAATACAGAGTTAGGTATATGCAAAAGAATGAGGGATGCTGAGCTTCTGGATCAGGGAAAGTGCAGTTGCTGTGTAAGTGCTGCAGTGTGATTTCCCACTTGGAGGTTTACAGTCATCACCAACATAACCTCTGCAGTCATCAAATGAGTGAATAAGGTGAATACCAAACTTACTCGCCAAATTCCTCAGTACTGGAACGGAAGAGCCCTCAGTTAAACTAGCAGTTTGACTTAAAAATAATGAAAGAAAATACTTCTTTGTGCTGCCAGTGGTGAAGTTTTAGAGCCTGTTTCCACTGCAGGCTGTGGAAGAAGCAAATCAAACTAGATTAGACAGACTCCAAAACAACACMTAGCAAGCTACTAAGGAAAATCAAAGAACACATCCTCTATGACTTTCAAAGTCATAAAAGACTTTAAGACTAATTTTATCTCAGAGTCTTAGGAATAAAAACAACCTGACCTAAAACTCTGCTCATCACTTTCTCATTCTCAAGGTCCTCTTATCTTAACCGTCTTCAGATTTCACCCTCTGGACAAAAATCACTCCAAGTTTTTGTGATGACAATGGGGTTGATAAAAGTGTTAAACTTGTGTCAGGTGCCAAAACTCAAAAGTTCAAATTTAATTGAAGAGTTCCAATTTAATTGAATTTTTCMTCTTAAATTAAATACTTGGAATTAGTTTTCCCAAACATAGCAGCATGACTCCCAGGATGGAGAAACCACGTGTGGTATTTGAAAGAAGCAGTCACAAGTCATAGTTTAATTTACAAAGGAAGTGGCAAAAATGTTTAATTCCATGTCAAGTCTGAATTCAGCTATACTTTTGGAATAGACAGTGTCAAGTCACTCTGCTTCATTATGCTGTTTCCAGGATACACTTCTTGAGGACCTCTGTCTAGAATTAGTGTGTCAATTTAATTGCAGTGTGATTTCTTCCATACAAAGAAAATTATAAGCCTGATGATACAAAGGTTAATAACATTAATACTGTAAAAGATTGTGCAAAATATTTAATGACACCATCTTCCAAAAAGATGTGTATAAGGCTCTGAAAATATCTATAGCTCTGAATGGATTGGATCATTATTACTGCTGCTGCTTCTTTTTTTTTTTTTTTAATTCACTAATAAAATTATTTCTAAAGCACCTAAAAGCAAAAAAAAGAAGAATCCAACTCCTAATGATAGCTTTCAGATGAGTGATATATGCAGGTAAGAAATAATATAAAGAAGTGTCTCCTGGAAGTTACTTGGGCTTAAAAAGCAGCGCTGCTTATCAACTGATGACTATTGACCTGGATGCCACAGATGCAGACGCTTACAGTGACAAGCTGCTGCCTAGGCCTATCGATGCCTCCCAGYGAAGGCACACAGAGCATAARCCACATTAAGCAGCAGTAATGCACRGGAAAGAAAAAAGAAGCCCTCTRGTAAATCTGTCACTGACYGTTGTCAAGTCCCATGCGTGCTACTCTCTTCGATTTGATTTTGTTTTGCTCTCTGATTTCCATTCTAATGTCTATGTACTGCTGTGTACCCTTGGAATTTCTCTCTCAGGTCAATGGGAGTTAATGCAATAGGGCATACCAGTGTCATGAACCTGTGCCTTAGCATTTCTGATGGACCTAAGTAGCAAAGGGGCAATATCACAGACCAGCCTGRATGTTCCATGGGCTAACTGCCTCATGGCAGTACCAACACGGTACAAGCAAAGGAACTAAAGCTTTGAACCGATTCCTCATGACATTGTGTTTAGATTAGGCATTATCATAAACAACTGGATGGATCAGACCAGAGTAATTTTAATAGACCTAGCTCCTGAGGCTGCAAACTGTATCTGAAACGAAGGCAAAGGATTAAGAAGTTAAACTTAACTCTCTGACCAGCTAATTAACATCACACTTTACTGTTAGCTCAGTTATGATCATGTGGTACAACCTTTGCRCCAGGTTCTCCACTTCCACTTTTTTTTTTCCCCATAGGCTCCTTCACTAGATTATGCATCCAGCTTTGCATATACCCAGATTTCCTGGGTAATACTTGGTAAGTGAAAGCAATCATATGCCAGAACATGGTTAAAAAAATAATAGCAGATTGATTGATGGATGAAGTCTGTAGCAAAGAAATCTTGATAGAGAAGGTTTCCATGTGCCTATCAATCAGTTTTGGCTTTTTTGTTTTCACATCTAATAAATTTWAATTTTATCATGGTTAAAAGTTAAAATCGAACCACTTCTGAATTTAGAAACAAAGCCTTTTTCTCCTTAAATCCAACACTTTCATCTTCTCTGTTCATAAGTAGCATTTTAAGAAATATCACCAAAGCAATGTAAATGAAGACCACTACTTCAGCCAGAATTGCTTTAAAATATTAACTAACAACATACAGAGCTACATGGACTCCTCATGGAAAATAAATAAGCAGTCATAAAGAGTGTGAAAATTTACACTAGTGAAATAGCCACTTCTAGAGGAAAGAAAACCTACAGTTTTCATGTCTCATATTGCCATTCTGTTGTAAATGCATCCAATAGTTTTCCTCCTGATCAAATATTTTTCTTCATTGGATCAATGTTTTTATTCTGCTTGTGCGGCAYAGAAGAGTTAAACAGCAACAGCTTACATAAATCTTATAAAAAATGATTATCTTGTAAAATACAGACAAGCATGCTAGAAACCAAGGAAATTGAGATAAATGTAACTACACTTAAAAAAAMCAAAACCCTGCTCTGAGGATTGAGTACTGTCCATTCTGACATGTCTAACAATTAAGTCTTTCAGCTCAAATGAAGTTATAGCCAATGTTCATCATCTAGTTTAAACTTTCCTAACTCTTGCTTTGAAGCGGTTTCAATTACATACTCTTAGGAAAAACAAGTTTTAAGAGCGCTCTTGTTATGTCTGCTGTAAAAGAAAAGCAGATGGAAACTGAATGTTCGAATATAATTGAATAGGAATATTTCTATATTGTATTTCTTGTATTCATATTCATATCTTCTTTTTACTAGAGTTTCTTAAGGTCTGTTCACTGAATTTCAGTCACTATAAACAGAATTCCCCAGTGTTGTTCAAGGATATTGCAAACTCAAATCTTGCAGAGGGTTTGCACAAGGAAGTCATGTCATGAAACTGCTTATACCTTCTGTACTTTATACAAAGGAGTTCTTCTTTAGGCCATTAGAGTTTGCAATGGGAATTGGAGCAGTGGTACTGTCTTTTATACTGGAGGATGCTGTGCAACTTTCATAGAAGTGAACAAAGGTGCCAGGCACTACACCGAGCCTGCACTCTGTGGGTCCAAAGTTACAGACCAAATTTGATCAAATGGAGCATAGATGAGATGAGTGCAATGRCTGAGTGAGGAGACGAAATATATTGTGGGGGAGATATGCAGACAGCAGAAGATTTGAAAACAAACTATACGGTAAAGAGTAATGATAGGCAATTTGGAACCTAAGAGTTTATTTGGCAGGATAAATAATAATCTTTATAAAATCTCAGATAAGAGAATTATCTTTAGGCAGAGGAAGTGAGTTTATTCCAGATGTGTTTGACAGCATGAGAACAGAAGTGGAAGTAGTGTTTTTGGTAAGGAGCCAGTACTGGGGATTAGTCAGGTGGAGAGCTCTGAGAGGAGAGTGAGGAGCTGAGAGCACAAGGGTGGGAAGAATTGAAAATACAGGCTCTGGCATCAAGTAAAGGGAATGAAAACAAAAGGGGAAGGAAAGGAATTAGAGAAGCAGAGAAATCAAAGAGAGGTTTAAGAGCAAAGCCAGCTTCGGTAGAGATCACAAGGAAAGAATAAAACCAAGAAGGAAGGGTGAATAAGAACTACTGAGGGAGGGATACTGGTAGTTCAGGAGGTGAAATAAAGGGACTGGAGATAATTTGGGACTAGATTTCAATTCCGAAGATGAATCTCAGACTTTCCCACGTTATGCCCAACAAAAATGGTTTTATGATCATTGTTGACCTGTTCATTTCTGTCAGTCTATCTGATCTGGGATTTTTTTTCTTCTAATCTACTCTCTAAGTCATTCGGTATATAACAGAATCATTCTCTTGCAGATATTCTTCATTGCTCCTGGCTTTAGGATAGGATCAATAAGTTACATTACATTGTTTGCATTTTTGCTATGATACCCCACTTCTATACATAGATCTTTTAAAAGGATTTATAGAAGCAGCAAGTGCTCTGCCATAGTGGTCTCAAACAAGAATTATTTTTTAAGGAAAAGAGGGCTGACTTGGTCAAAGTTATACATATTCAGTTCACAAAAAGCCTCCTTAAAAAGAAGTATCAATTGAGGTTGTATACTACCTTTCTCAAAAGTTGTTTAAAATTAGACAGCTCATGTACCTATATCCATATCTATGTCTAAACAGACTAAATGAGTATTTTTTATGTATGAGTGCACCAGTTTATATGTACACAAACAACATATTTTKACTATAAGCACAGGTTGAGTATGTTACACTTGAAGCATATCTAAAGTCAAGGCTATCACTGCTTCCCCGTGCAGAGGTAGATTCTCTGGGCTCTGAGTGTGTGCTATTCCACAGAGGAATGATAGTTGAAATGTCGAAATGAAATTTTGATGACAGAAGAAAGAACAATGCACCCTCACCATACTAATTTGAATACTTTGATAGAAAGATTAAAAACATTGGAGCTAGAAACCCAGGAAAGATGTAGCTCTCAGTGCTCCTTGGTTTAGAAATTTTGGCATCATTTGTGAGCCTTCTGGTGGCTTTTTTTGTTTGATTCTCAGAATTTGGCAGGATTTTGCCATAGCAGGAATACGCAAATACACTTGGATATATATGCAATTGTGTGAAAGTATAATTACATAAATGTACATATGTAATAAATGTAAAAACAAATAGAATTTAAGAACAGCAGAGAAAGGTAGCCTGGTAGATTGTGAGAGTGACTTGTAAAGGAAAGAGTAAAGGAAAAAAGAGCATTCACCCGCCATCCTGGTCTCAGTATACAGGTGTAAGTGTCCCACTCACTCAAATAAGGCAGTACTATCCATTAGAAAGAGAGAATATGATCATATACTAATAACACTGTATTTCTAATGTAGTAGCTGGACTCCTCCCTTTTCTCCAYTGTACAATAGAATTCTAAAGAAATAGTTAAAAAATCATGTCCTGGTGTGCTTGTTTATAGCCATTACGGAGTATTTAATTGGGGGTGTATCACAAAGTGTTTACTTAGAAAGATTATCTGCTTCTATCTGTAATATAACCCACCTATCTAAAACAAAGGAGGTTGCTGATATGATCCCAAGGAATGAAGTATAAAATTAATTCCCTTCCAGTTTCAAACTGCCTTTGACATATATAAAACCTTAAGAAAAACACAAATAAAAAATACTAAGAAATACCAYATTTCTCAGGAAGCATCTTCCTAACCTTGTAAGAATAAGTTTGAAATGAGTTTCCATTGTTTTCATCATTACAAAACAGAAAATTTTAAAAAATCATTTACTATATTGAAGAATTTTATATTATCACCATGCTATAGAYATCTAGATTTTATAACCTGAATAAAAAAAGAAAAATGTAATCGAATGGTATGTTTTACTGAAATTGGTCTCCAGCAAATGAGAATTGAGTTAATAAAACTCCACATTTACTACAGTAATTCATTATTAGATTGCCATTATCATCCCTTTCCATGACTTGCCAGGTAAAATTTATATTTTAGGTGTTACTCTTTGACAAGAATAATAATCAGGTTTCATTTTCAGGATATTCTTTTTTGTTGTAAGTGTTTGGGGACTTTTGTTTTAAATTTAAATGTTGAACTGCAATAATTCAGCAGTTGCAATTGACAGCAGATATAGAAACTCTGGCATAAGGTAGTTGTTATAATCCCTCCCTTTTGGGAGGAATTGAGTAGTTGAGTATCATTTATCTTTAGGAGGAGCTTTGAGTGCTAAGTGTTTTCAAATTCTTTCTTATTTTCCCCTTGTTTAAAATAAGCATGTTCATCTAAAATAAAGTTGTTCTAATGACTGCAATGTATTAGCGGTTGGGGGGGGTGGGGAAGGTTTCCATTATTCCATTACTGTAGTCTTTCATTTATGGCTAAGACAGTTTCATTTTAAGAAAACTTAAAGAAAATCCCATGCATAGAAATTAATAAATTTTCTTGAATCTAATCAGCCACTTCCTACAACCAGTGCAGGTGTTTCATTTTCTGGCATGAAGCTTTGAAATGTCGGTACTGCTCATTGCATTCAGTCCTCCACTATCTTTCATGTCAGCTTGAAGTTAAGAGTGTTGAGTAGCTACACTTCCCCTGAGAGCTCTAGGAAAGAACGGCATCTCATGAGGACATGCCTGGACCATATCATGCAGTGGTGCAGCTGCGCTTTTTCTTTTTCTTTGGATTGGAAGGAAATAAATGTCTCCCTTAGAATTACAGTGCTCTGGAGCTCCTGTTCTGTTCCAGAAAGGAATATTTTGCATCATCTCAGCACTAGAGGCAGTTGCTTTTTCCCATCCTATTTCTCACCCATGCTCCTTAGGCTTCTGAACATAGTGGATTGCAATTGGGAAGCTGCTCCAAGCAGTTTTACTGTTATAATACAGAATACTGAAATCAGTTTTCCTGGTTGCCATATTTAGTCTTCTTAATGTGCTGATAGATGACTTCAGGAAATCATTAAATTTAAAGTTTTCAATGCATTTTGGACAAGGTCTTTAGTGTCTTGGCATTAATCAGTGTATCTACAAAATCAATTTAATAATACCTGGATTATCTCCCAGAGGAGGCAGTGATGCTCAAATCACTCTTCTTTGAGAGCACKCTAACATTTGTTAGTCAAGTATTAACCAGAAATTTAAATGTGAATATGATCATGACAACTGGCTTAGGATACATCTAGGTCAAGCCATAAAGTTAGAACAAACCTAGAACTGTAGTGATAGGTATGACCTAAGGACTTGAACTTTTGACAGATGATTTCACCAAGCTCATATTTATACTACTCTTTGTGCAGAGATCATTCTATCTTCTTTAGTTATTAAAAAAAAAAATCTTCTCAGCTTTACCTCATGCCACCTAAATGTCTAAGAGTTAAAAATATGTTAAAACGTAAGAACTATACTGAAATGATTGAGCAATTTTTCAYTGAAATACTATCCAAACAACCAGTGTATTGTATCTGACTTGCTCACAAATGATTTAGAGTTATTTTGGAATACCATTTGTGAAATAAATAGACATGGGCTTAATTTAGTAAAGCAGTCATTTGTCTTCCACAGCTCCAAATTGGAAATCAAAATACAATAAAATATAAAGTGGTTATTAAATCCAGATGGATTTTCAAATGAAAGCAAGACCTATGTTAATGATAGCCTTTAAAGGGTACTGTCAACTTAAGAACCTACTGAAAATGTTTTACTTCCTTTTATTGCAAGTAACCCTTATCTTTACTTTAACTTAAAAATATGAAGAAAATCAGTTTTACCTTTTTATTTCACTTTATTTTTAAATTTCTGAATAGTCATTTTGATTGCTTCTTCTTTGGAGTAATTTAACAAATTTTGATTTCCCTAACTTCAAATTCTATATATCCATATCCAATGTGACTTATATTAGCACACTAATATWTATACAAAAATGATGAAAATATCTTATAGAAGTTGGTATTTTGAATTTTGCCAGACAGCTTAAATTCACTGTGTGCTTAGAAAGCTGTCATGATGTTCTTCACAACAACCTTAAAGCACTGATATTGCAAGTTTACTCCAAAATGCTCTCAAAACTTGTTTTTAATAGATAATATCATTAGGCTTATATGTTGTGATATTCATATTGAGCGCTCTGCTGCTGTAAGAATCAGGAGATTACACTTGACATTTAGCTTTGATATGATATCACATTTATATTCTATAAAATGAAGTGAGARAACAGGAAATCAAAGTGACATAGCTGGGCAGTTTAAACACCTTTTGAAAAAATATAGATTTATATGTGCACACTGTAGTCTAAACAGSTTCTAAACTCATGTCTTGAATAGGCCAGTATAAAACTGTCATGACATCCAGACATAAATTCTCAAAAGCAAAGGATTTAACACTGTTGGAGATCAGGTGAGATCAAAATTGGAGATCAAAATCTTCCCTTGGATATTTTAACACAGCCCTCTCTAGGATCTTTCTAAGTTATAGCATTGTGTGTTTGTCTTTTCAGGAAGTCTAGAGGTTTATAACATTATCACAAACAGATGGCAACAAATCAGTCGCATCATRTCAGTCCATCATGTGCATTTGCTGTGATACAGCTTCAGTAAAGAAGCAACAACTGTTGCTCGCTAGGAAATGATATATATTATCCTCTCATGAAATTTCAGAAGCCAAGAAAGAGACATAAAAATCAGGCTGATCGAACATTCCCCCTGTTGTGTCATTGGTCAAAATTCCTTCTTTCTTTGTGCATGGATTTATACTGCAAGCAGCAGAGGAACAGATTAGTTACCCAGAACATCCATTTTGGTTCCTACCTTGTCTAGCTGAGGAAGTGTTTGAGCCACATGCGGTAGACCACATCCTCTCTCTTATACTAGTGGGATGACGCTGAAGCACATCTGGATTCAAAATTTCATTTTCACCCTCAACATTTTTGTATTAACGCACTGTCATACTTAATATAAATTGGAAAACACTTAGTCCCAAAGTACTTGATTTTCTGGAAGAAGAAAAAGCATGACATTGTGGAGTCCATAAACAGCAGGGGGTATAATTCATAGTAAAGCTATATAATATGTTCCATTTACATTGCAGCTGTTGATAGATTTTATTACATTTCAGTTAAGAGCCTTATTACATTTGCAGGCAAGATTTATTATATTTGCTTGTATTACTTCTAAAGTTCAGGATATTTTCACATTTGTAGCTGGCTTATTTCATCTATGATCACTGAGTTTACATCATAACCTTGTTATAACTGTAGGTTATGAATAATGTCACCTGTTGTTATGACGCTTGCAGTCAGTTTTCATTACAACTGTTCCTAATACTTCACAATATTTTGCAGGTGCTGGATATTACATTGTGGTTTTTAAAGACATTTTTTGAAGTCAACGGAACATAACAGTGTAATGTCTAAGGGTTTCTAGAAGAGAAACTCAGGAAGCTGGTTGAGAGAACGAAAACAAAGGTGAGGGATTCCTGTATACTCATATGCAGCCTACTTAGTTACATGTTTATAAACTGGAAAGGACTTATAATTTCAGAGAGTTTGGGCATAAAATTTAACACATGGAATAATATCCTAGTCTAAAAATATGCACAACCTTCTTTTCCCAATTTTTGTCTCTTCCTAGGTGTCAAAAGTTCACCCAAACCTCAACACCCCATGGATTTAGTGTAGTTCACTTACACTGGTTTGTTTGGAACATCACACCAAAGTAATGTTGCTGCCACCTTTGACACCCATCTTCACTTATCAGCTCCCATCACTTTGGCTCAAAAATATCTAATGCCTGTGCTATTCTGAAATTCTTGTTTCGTTCTATGTCACAGATCCCTTCCCCTCTAAAATCCACTAGTTTTAATAGGTAAAATAGTTCATAAAATTATGAAATATGCTATCATGACCAATAAGAAAAACGCTCTAAAACTAACTTCTGATGAATCTAGATAATTTTCAAAACTCTACTTAATGTAATTAGAATGTATTTGCATGTGAAAGTAGTTAAGAAAGATCCAAGAATCCAAGTCCCTTTCTTCTGTCTACTTATATGTATGATAAGCCAACTTTTATCCTTTAAAATTGCATCTGCAGTAAGTGGAATCATGCTTGCCAAAAATGGGTGCAAATATGGTCAGGTTGATTTAATGAATAAATCAGTGGTTTACTGGAATACTAATTAAACAGTGCACAAAAAAGAATTAAGTCAAATAAAAGAAATAACTGCTTCAATTGCATAAAAGCCCAGCCAATTATCAGTTGTCTAAATGTTTTTAGGAATCACATAGTTGTGAAAAAATTCGTTCATTCATGTATTTTACATTGACAGCTACTATCTTGTGTGTGAAGCATATGCTGCAAGTCAATAAAGACAAATATTTGATTCCAATATAGGAAATGTTTATTCCTTTGCAGATTCTTTCTTTCCTTGGAAGACGCTTCTCATTCTATTTCCATACTGAGCTGTGTTATCTCCTCAGTTTAGGAGACTTTTTTTGTGATGTGACAGTTCGATCACTAGAAAATGTTCTTATAAGCACTTTTCCTATTCTTAAGATATAGAAAAGCAGAAGAGGTGCTGTGTGCACCTTTTGGTAAAACTGAACAATTCAAAGAAAGAATTCCAATTCCAGAGGAAYGCCGGTACAGCTCTCATTATCCTTCTGTATGCTTAGACCCTCTTAGTGTCCTTAAATTAGATGGGAACAGCATTTATATATTTGTTACTAGAGACAAACTTCCTATGTCTAGACCTCAACTGAGGAGAAGAAAGGAGTAAAAGTTGAATGCTGAAGAACACTTTGAGAAATGAGGAAACTAAGAAAGGTTTATCTAGATTCCGTTTATTTCCTGTGGTGTCTAAAAAAAAACCTAACACTTTACTCCTGTCTAGTTAGCCACCTTGTCTATCAATTCCAAATTTTTTTTTAACAGAAAGAGGGAAAAAAAAAAAAAAAAAAAAAAAAAGACATTGAAATATTACATGCTAGATCTAGCACAGATCATCTTTGGATAGATTTACTAGAAATCAAAATGCCCTGGCTTTAACATAAAACTCTATATCTAAAAATATAATGAAGAGATCAGAAAAGAGGAAATACATAGGCCCAGAAAAGCTTAAAAACTCTTTGATGTGAAGGAACATGACCTACACAAAAGCCAAAACCCATCTCTCAAGCCAGTTTAGCAAGCACGATAACAAACAAGGTTTCAACATACTGCCCTTTAAATGCAAAGCACTGATATAGTAGTCTGTCAAAGGAAAATAAAATAAAAATAAAAAGGAGATGATATCATTAAAGCCAACCCCTGTGAAATGAGTAAGTTTACACTCAGTATTTTTCACTGTCAGACAGTCTTTTTTCCTATTTTTGTTTTCCTAACATTAAATCAAAATAATCCTGATTGTGAGCATAAACTGCATTTCTTGTTAAAAAACATGATTCACCAAGTACCAGTGAGCAGAAGCTCTWCAGCATGTTACAAGCAAAGCAGCTTCCCAGATCAGGCCCTTTGCTGATTAATTCCACTCACCCAATTAGTGATGCTTCTTGAAAGAAGCCTTCCTTTTTGTCATTTTGCATTGATGGTTTAGGCTGGAACAGGCTTATGTTTTACAGTTACATGTTCTCCAACAAGCGTAACAACAGAATTTACATCTGAAAAGTTCACAAAGCACTRTGTTGTAAAGTGAATTAATCAGTGACCTTTCACTACCAGAAGTGTGCATGTCCTGATAATGTAGCTGAAAGCCCTTCTGGAGGCAGGAGGGGGAATATAAAGAACATTATAAATTAAAGGARATTGGGACTTGGAGTCTCATTTTCTGTCTTCTGAGTTCAGAGACGACTATTTCTCACCTTAAAGACCAGAGTTAGCAGGCAATTATTCACCATGCCCAACATATTTAAAAGACATAATTGACAACATTTGTTTAAAGGACTGAAGAAGCTGCTATGACAAAAGACTTTCTTGCATGGCTATTGTTTGGCCATTATAAGTCAGGGTTCAGGCAGCACGACAGAGAGTCTGGTACCCAAACTGTGAATTATCTATTTCAGCTAAGGTGTCTGATCTTTGAAGAAGAGGTTCTCCTCTACCGTTCTCAGCACTTTGTGTCAATGATTACACAATAATATGTATAAATATGTGTATATACACACCATGTATGATTGTATAGCCATATATTTGACTGTACATTTGGCTGTACAGTCATATGTTTGGAAAAAAACAAGAGGAATAATTGGAATAACTGAGTTTCAGTTACAAGAATGTAAGATTGAAAGACTCTATTATAATAATGAAAGATTAAATTCAGCTAATCTCATCTCAACTGTGGTGAGATAATTAATTTCCAATGCTTTGCAACAAACCTAAAAATTAGTTTTCGTGGAATTCAAGAATCTCTTCACCTTCACAAAAAGCCTGGGCAAAAAGTGTTTCTTTCTATTTATATACATTATATGTATATAATATAATTAGTGCAATTATGTTTCCATCTCATCACAATGTTTGCTAATTTTCCAGCTCCTTATCAATGAATGAGTCAGCAATCACTCCTAGGAATAACTAGGAAACATCATAATTCCTACTGTTTTTCACTAACCTCTATCAGGGAGCTTTAGAAATACAATAAATGAAACTATACAAGAGATATCATATCTCTTCAACAAAATTGCTAACTAGATCCAAACCCTGAGATCCCATAGAAGATTTGTAGCAATACTCCAGTGGATATTTAATACTAAGATTAAGTGTTTCCCTGTAGACAGTAGTCTTCAAGAGAACTAGATTTTGCTGATCTTTACAATTTCTGTAACTGCTGATGTCTCCCAGTAATTTTAGGATCAAGGCTATGCTACCATAAAGACTCTTGAATTTTCTTGTGCTTCTAGTAGTCAAGTTCACATAACACTTTTTCATTTGATATTTTGGCTGATACTATTTCTCTTAACCATATATCTAAAGATGCTCAACAATGTAAATTCTAGTGAGCAAAGCCTTTTTCTTTGTGAAGTCCAGTCACCCCTCATAGTTTTTCTCCTCTTAACATGAACACTTTGCACCTCACAGATCWTTAGACTTAGAGCAGAAATAATTTAACTAATCATTATCAGCTCTATCCATTCTTAATGATCCATGGAAAGTTACTGAGCTCAGCTCCATGGCTGACTGACCGGCTCATGAAAAGGGTCAGCCACACTGAAGAAGCGATTTTCATCCTCTAAGCGGTTCAGGCTCTGATGGTCCTCAAGGGAAGGAGGAGACAAGTTACTCTCCTTATTTCTATTTAGGTTCACTTTAAAACCAATAGCTCCACTTCAATCTTCCTTTCTCAGTACATAACTCTAAGTTTTGCTAAAGAATCTTCCTGTAGGCTGAAATTTTCCCAATCATTCTCCATCTGAAGGCATTTATGAAGAGTTTAAGCTTATTGCACTTATTGCATGGAGTCATTATTTAATTGAGGATGTGTGCACGAAGTATTAAGTGCCAGGAAGTGTTACAGATAAGATGAAATATATTATGTTCATTCAGTCACCCAGTCAGGGGCTTCATATCTCTAGAAGTACTGTAATAAAAAACTGATGAAAGAAACTCACTTTATGATCATGTCTAAGAATCATTCCTTTCTGTTCCTAAAATGTCCAGCAGTTTTAGAATCAATACTGAATACTGTGTTTTTATGGAGATTTATTCTCAATTACTGTTTAAAAAAATGGTTCTGCTGGTAATCTTCGTACTTTTGGTAGGAAGTAACTGGGTTTCATTTGCTCCATTTACAGTTTTTCATCAAAAGGCTCTGCAGAGAAAATTGCAAATTTGGTATTGAAAATAAAGCACATTATTTTCCCAGAGATCATAATATATCTCAGAAAGACTGTGGCAAAGAGGTTTGAGGATGATTGGAAGATTTTCCTGTTAAGGTAGCTTTCTCCTATCTCTTAGCATCAACAGATGTTGATGTTAATAATTCAGCATGTGTTAATAATTCAGCATTACAGGCTTCTGCCAACTTACCTGCTCTATCTACTTCAATGAAATGGTATGAATGGTATTATTCTAAATTGTCTCTTCTTTTATCACTAAGGGATCATGAAAAGATGCAACTGCTTAGCTACACATAATGCTTTCTCAAGCTATAGGCATGTGACAGTTTTGGAGGAGGTAGGAGAAAAGATGGGACTTCAATTAGCATGTAGGATGATAATATTATTTTTAAGATTAATATAGGCAGATACAAAATCAATTCACTATCAGGTTTAAAGTATATCCCTCACATAATCTTCAAATTTACGTAGTAGCAGTAGTTTTGTTTCTTCCTTGTAGTCAACCCTTGTAGTGAATTAAACAGACATTTCTTCTCAATTGCTTCCGTAAACAGCAAAGCATAAACTTAAACAATAAACTGTTTCATTAGAAATATGAAATTGGAAATGTAAGATGAAGCTTTGTTAAAAGTGCTTAAAAGCCTTTAAATTTTGAAAAGCTCTACATACTTGCTACTGAACTAATATCCAAGCAGCTTCTGGGACAAAGAGGTAAAAATATGCAAGTGTGTGAATCTGCCTATGCCCAAATATTTCTGCATTCTCTCAAACCATGAGATCATAAGAAATTTGAGGAAATGGTTTGCAAAATTCATATAAAGGTCTCAGGGTTTTTTTACTTGGAGTAAAATCATTTTATTGTATCATAGTAATCTGAAAAAATAGCAAAAATGTACAATGAAACTTGCTGATATGACTCAGAATAAAAATCAAAAAAAGAAAAAACTGCTTGGCAAAAGTACTCAACACATGACATTATCAGAGCCAAACATATTCAAAATTAATCAAGAAAACTGATATGTTTTGACCTTTTCACATCACAAACTTATGGTCAAGACTTGCTACATGTAAAATGTTTTGGTTTTTACAAAAAACATTTTTTTTTAATACTTTTCAACAACCCTGCTTCTGCTTCCCGCTGAGATAAAGCAGTAGGGAAGACAGCTGTGACTGAAAACTAGGTACATTCTGCAGCTTTTTTCAGGGCTGAATCTATGGAATCAGTCTTGCCTTCTGTGAACAAGATCTGTAACTTCGTATGGTTTAAAACTCTTATAATCTGTCAGACCATATTTCTTTTAACAAGTGGATCTGTAGAACCAGTACCTTGACAAGTATCAAATGATGAGGATCAACTGATTCAATACAAATATTTTGATTTACGTGGACAGCCTAGCTCACACCATTTATAACCAGTTTACTTTGCAATAAATCCCTTGAATTATAATAAAATGTATTTGTTTCTCCCTAAGAGCATATGCTACTTTAGTGTAAATGTAATTCCCTCATAAGAAATTCAGGCCACAGCCTTCATACTGATCCTTAAATAGCTCTATCAAAGCTGGATACCACCAGTTGACTTTGTGGTCATATATTGCCTCTCAGGACTCTGCATCACTGACATAGAGTCTTACAGTAAGGAAAAAAAGAAAGGAAAAAGAAAAAAAAGAATGGTCTACAGAAAAATAAAATAAAGCAGGATACACTAAGTCATTAGAGAAGAAAAGGAGGGGTGGAAAAAGGTGGGTTTGCTTGATTATATATCTTCTATTATATTTTTAAACATTAGTCCATCACATACATGAGAAGGTACAGAAACAAGTATTGTGAATATTTACTAATTCCTTCCAAGCCATTAATTCATCCTGATTTCCATATGATTCCACCACTGTCATTTCTGTTTGCATCTATGCACAAAGAGCAGCATCTGCTTGGTGAGGAAAGTATTCATGATGCCATAGTTGCCTTGATTAATCTTCCAGATTTAGAGCCTAGGACCAGAGCTGGCATTTCTAGTAGGTGACACTGGTATTCTCCTGCAGAAGAATATGATGCTGATTCACCAGACTTCCCAGAAGGTAGCTGAATCAACTAGACATGTCAAACCTTCTTTATCCTCAAAAATACATCTGTATAAATCATACAAGGCACTTGAGAAACTATAGGTGTGAGGATCTGATCTTGCAGCTGACTTTGCAAATAAGCAAACAGCTTTCTCATAAAGGATTAGAGTTGTAACTTTTTTCTCCTAACTCACACTTTGCTCATGAAAAAGGTTTTATCCTAGCAAAACTGAAAATCATCCCAAAAATCAAAACATAGTACCTGCATGCAAAGTATGACCAACTTCCTTTTCCTTAACTGCAATACACATGAAATGTTTGTCATGGGGAACATCCCCTTATGTGCTTGTTAGTTTCTCATGCCTCTCTATTTAAGATGTGTTCACATCACAAATGCTTTAAATTCTCTAAGCACAGAGGTATTACAATAAGAGAAGAATAAGAAGGTATAATTATAGGATGAAAAATAACAAGGTTAATTCAGAACTAACTCCCAAATCAAAGGAACAGAACATTTTTAGCTTTTTTTTTAAAAAAAAGCTTTAAATCTAAGATTTAAACTGTAATTCAGCCACTAGATATAAAAATATTTTGAATATATGTAGTTATAAGAAAAAAAGACAAAACTAAAAGAAAACCAAAGCTAAAATAGACTGAGTGGCTATCCAGAAAATGAAAAGAATAACATAACCAAAAGTATTTAAAATAAATTTATAAATTCTAAGCTTTGCAAATTTACAGAGATATGTTAAATTATATTCAAAATTGGTTCCCAAAGAGCCAACTATTTTATCAGAAGATTGTAGTGATATTATCCGCTTTCTTAATACTAGAATCTAGTTTAGAGACAGAATTCAAGAACTGAACAAAAGAGAGTATTTAGCAAGATGCAAAGAGAGAAACTTTGAAAATCTGTTTTCGCAGTGCTTTAAAAATATCACTTGCCTGCACTTTTAAAATACATTCTTAGAATCAGCATTAGGCACATATCTGTGGTAGACAAAAAGACCACAGATGTTCACAGTAATAAGGTTGAAATGAAAGTTTAACAATATTTTCTGAATCTTTCATCATATAAAATTTTATATCAAGAGAGAATAATAAAGATGCATACTTATTTAAAGAATCATTTCCTTAATTTGTAAGAGCAATAGATTTTGAGACAGCTAGAGTGTTCTTTTTTTTGCAGCATCCGTGTATGGTATGACTAATATTTCTTAGACATTTCAGGCTAAAATTAGAGTCCTGTAGACAATGTCTTCATGGAGAGCAGAGCAGGCACATTCTGTTTTAGATGGCAGGTAGGATTTCAGACTCCTGAGGACTAGCAAGCTTCATTTTGACTTGATACTGCAACCACTGTGCCTATATTATTATGTAAATGAAAACATTTCAGATAGACTCAGAAAGGCCTGGTAAGGACTGTCATGTTCAGAGGAGCAATGTCACTGCTAACCGCTAAGGTCATGATAGTCTGTTATTGAAGTGTCAGATAACATTGTGTCGATAAGTAGATTAGACAAAGTATTACTTTATTATAATATGAACAGCTGTCAGTCTTATCCGAATAACTTTCACATGAATTATGTTGTCTTCTATTTTTCTGATGCATTACTTCTTGAAATAAGTCAAGAATACTAGGGAGAAAAAGAGAGAGAAATTCGTTCCTTGCTTCATGAACTAATAAAAACAGTTTAATCAACCTCTCCTTTCGTGTAGGACACAATATCAAAATTAATCGTTAGTATCTCAGTGCAACAGAATGCAATAAAAATATTGTATATTTATTGAGTTTAATCTAGGTGTAAATTAGTATTACATAAAAATAGAAAATCCTACTATAAATTATAAATATTTTATTCTCTTATTCTACCATACCAGCTGAAAGCTAAAATTTGTCCTTGAAAAATAAGGCAGTGTATTTTACGTGGTAGATGTTCAGAGTGGTATGCTAGAAATTAGTTATCTGGTATCAGCACAAGAACTTGCCTGCTAATTCACAATAAATCATCCTGCAGTATTGCATCCACTTATAGTAACAACTAAATATGTAACACCCTACAACTGTGCCTCAATATCAATTATTTTCTTTAAATGTTATGTGTTTCACCTGAATATAGTAGAATAAAGCACTTTGTGTGAGCACTTTCTTCTGATGCATGCACAGGCTTTAGAGATATTTGCCACTTACTTAAAGCCAGCTAACGACAATATCAAACAGAAAAGTCCTGTCATGAAAAGAATAAAGAAAAAAGAAAGAAAAAATTTCATATATACCAAAGCATATACAAAAAAACAAGGTTTGACAGTGTTAAGTGCTTGATTCTACATTCATTAAAATCCTAAATACTGTTTCTTCTGATGTCAGTGGATTTTGGCCCACACTCAAGACAGGCAATCTCTGTCTCTAGTAAAGCTGAGAAGAAAGGCCAATAATAAGTGAAGTTAATCAGAGTTCCGGTAAATTTATACTAGTTAAAGTTTGTAATGACAAAGGTAACAAGTACGGAGAACTGCTGCTGTCTTAGATGCAGTAACAACCAGATGGGCAGTGCCAGTACTTTTACCTTTTATCTTCTCAGAAAAAAAGGAAAACAAGGACTTTTCCTGTGGACCTGTCCAGCTCTGTATTCTGTCTCTGATTCTGGTTTATATCAGGGAACTTTGAATGCACAGTAAATCCAGCAACAGGTACTTAGAGAACACTATAGTCACAAGAAAGATATATATATATATATATATATATTTTTCCCTTACCCTTATTAGTATGAAAGAGGCTTATTTCTTGATGGAAAAGAGGGAACAACAGTAAGGCATTTAAGAGGATTTGTTGTGGACTGATGAGGCTGAGCGTTGCTCCACCAACCCATGGAGAGTGCTGGCAGGCTACCCATCCTGTGAGTACCTGGCTTTGGCCAGTTGAGGGTATCCTCACATGATACTAGTCACATTGTGGATACTAGAAAACTTGCGATAATTTTAGGATATCCCAACTACATTCTCTCCATTCATCAACTAGGCTTGAGTAGATCTTTGCTTTATTTCTCTGCTGCAGAAGTACAGAATCCTAGTGTTTCAAATCTATATCTGCGTTTTCACAAAACTTCATAATTTTCCTTGCTGATATTTTTTCCTACAGCTTGAATCCAGTTTTAAATTAATCCTGGTTTAGGAATCATGTCTTTCTTTCTCCCCCTGCCTGATTCACTGGAAAAAGAATTCTCTTCTTGTATGCCTCTAGTTTTGTAAAGGCCCAAGATACATATAACAAGATGGATACACAGAACAATAGTTCTTGCAGAATACCTCCTCTTTCATTTCAGTGAGGACTGATCTTCAGAAAACTTAAGCTGAAATATAAGAGGCTAAACTTGCAATTTATTCCTGTTTTTAATTTGACCTACGACTTGGAAGAAGAAACCATTGCACATTTAAGCATATTTGCCATACTCACATTCAGGTCAGGGGCCTCACAGTTGCTTGTGCTTATGTTTTAATTCCTGGGACCTCTTACGGGTCCTGCACAGTAGGGGATAACTGCAATGCAATATACCCCCCTCACTGCACCTACAACATGTTCCCATATTCCCTGGCCACTCTGGGAAGCAAAAATTTTCCAATTAGAGCCACTTGTCAAGTCTATTCTCCCATTTAACCAGGAAGTACCTTCATGCAGTGAGTATCCAACTGGTATTTTCCTCATTTTATAAAGGTCCTTTATATTCCTCATATAGCACCAAATTAGAACAAATAATCAAGATTCACAGCCACACAATTCTAAAGTTATCTTATTTTAAAAAAAAATGAAATGGGTTTGACTTTACTAGCTAAAAAATTTGTATGTGTTCCATGACTCATTTCCTGGGCCCATGAAGGTAGAATGCTTGGAAAAAAATACTGTATCTAAAACAGATATTTAGCTCAGTTTCTACTGTGATTCTCTAGAGCTAGTCAAGCTCTTTTTTTTTTTTTTCTTTTTTTCTTTTATTTTTGGGCATAAGATGAGTATCTTATTTCTAAATGGGTGAAGGTTCTAGAAGTAACCCATTTATTCATTTATTTTACTTATATTGAGAAATTTATAGACTAAGCTGACACAGAGTTCTGATTTAACATGCAATCTGTTTCCTATAAAGAAAGGGTCTTTGCTCTTTGGTCACTGGGAAGTGCATGTTGCCACTTCCTGAACTGAATGCAAGGTAAAGTCTTTCTTTGAAACAGGTTCTGGCTTTGGTCACAGTTACAACTTTTGACCCATCCATCAATCAATGGTAAGGAAGCCACAATTCACACAGAAGCATCAGTTCTGCAAAATCAGACTGGGTAAAATGGCATTGTGAAGGACAGAGTATATCAAATTTTTTTTCTTAAATTCTTAAATATTACAAAAGTTACTGCCTTATTTCTAGTCCTCATTTTGGTAGTTACGGGTGAAGGTGAACTGCAACCACATAGATTAGACTAACAACCTAATGGTACTATCCAGAAATAAGACACTTTTTGCAATATATAAATTTAAAACAAACATGTTGATTGAAATTATAACTTCCTCAGCTGTGATTTCTGCAAATACACTCCTGACTACTATACTGAGAATATTAATCACAAAACACTCTTTAAAAAAAAGGGGTTGAATTTTATAGTGACTACTTTGTTAATAATAAAATTATTTATTAATAATCAAATTAAGGTTAGTTAAAATAATAACATATGATGAATAATGCATATTACCAAATACTTTTACAAGTACGTATTGCAAGTACTTTGGTCCCGAATCTGTAAATATAAGATTTACTTAGTTCAAAAAGGAATTACCTACAAAGAAAGCCTGTGGATGAAACATGAATGAAGCAGATGACAACATTAAAATATCCTTTGTGGTCTTTGCTTCTGTGAATGAAGAACTCATTTCACTGAGCAAAAGCCTACCTTGCCTTGCCTGGAGTGAAAGCATACAAGTAACTGTTCTGATCTGTCGCTCTGCTGTGTGAAAATCATGCGAATGCTATATGCATTCAGAGGAATTATTTACTACAGTTTCATTATCATTATGCACAGCCAAAACTTTAGTAATGTGAAGTCTCTTTACTGAGACAGCTAAGATAAAGCATGCTGTAATTTTAGCAAAATTTATTCTCAGGAAAAAGAAAAGTAAAGCAATGCTTATCATCATAACTTCTCACAATTAATGAAACCTGTCTGGAATCACATTTCGTTTTGTGAGCTATCGCTCTTAAATGCTCAGAACACAGGTTTTGGCTCTCAAGGGTCCTTTCCAAACAGTCAAAGTAGGAATTTAGCCAGGCCTTTCAAAGTTTTCAGATCAAGGTTCTCCACGTTGGTATTTCCTGTCTGGGGGTTGTGGTGCAAAGGATTTGATAAAGGAGTTTCATTTTAGGCCAATTTCCAAATATTGGTACTTGGGAGAAGACAAAATTCTAGTCTAGACTACAGAGGAATGTGGTAAGAGCCAAGACAAAAGCAGAGCACCTACTTTTTCCCATACAATCCAGGAAATATAAATCAAAAATTTTCATCATTTTAGCCATTCAAATCATTGTTCTATGCATTGCTTTATCAGAAATGTACATATTCCACTTACCCACCTAATGGAAAAGAAGTAAATTCTAGTATGATGTACCAAACAATATCAGTGCTGTATCTTACAGACACAGTCCTAAGCATTGCTCTTTTCCAGCTACATTTATGATACCAGAACACTAAAAAGGTCAAAGAATACTGGACACCTGCACATAAAAATCAGGAAAATTCCTGAAAATATAGAAAGATAAGTAACTAGCATATTTCACTGTTTAAAGGACCTGCTGCCTGAGAATACCAAAGTTGTCTATAAATATTAACTTAGTTTTCACTCATCAAAGGATTTGACTAGATTTTTTTTTTTTTTTTCAGCAATCAGGACAGCATGACTTTTCCAAGTTTTGATTAGGCAGAAAACCTGACCTAAACCTGACCTAAAAGGCCAGCAGTTCATATTGATATCATTGGCACACCTTGGGAGGCTATTAAAAAATTAACTGGCAACAGCATATATGACCAACTTCACTGTGGGCATGGAAATCACAGAATCACAGAATCTTTAGGGTTGGAAGGGAAATGGAGTCACGTCTGGGTCCAGACTCCCAAAAATTTAGATGTATTTGAGCTCAAGTGAGAAAAAAAAATATATATAAATATATATGTATTTCTACATTCTGCTGTGCATAACTTCTAACATGACAACCACATCAGTGCTTAGTTTTTCTCATTCATTCCCATTTTTGTTTTCTTGCTTTGTCTGGATTTTTTGGCACATAAAGATGAATTATATTTCAATATTTTGAGTATACCATAATTTCCAAATTTATTTTTAGCCTAGAATATGGAAAGGAATAATTTTCCAAAAATCTTACATTCTTACTCACAGATTTCCACTACCCTACAGCCTTGCTTTAGCAGAGTCACAACTTCTTCTCTGAATAGCTAGATTTCATAATTTTCATATTTCTTAATAGGTATACCAGAGTATTAAGTGAGTTCAGCTGATATTAAGGCCCAAAGTGTTAGGCGCTATATTCATGAGAAGACAGTTGACCTCCTGTCACAAGTTAGATGGGCAAGACACATAGGGATCAAAAGTGAAAACAGAGCAGGGAAGTGACTTGCATAGGACCTCATGGTGCCAAGTTCAATGTCTTTTAAAACTGACAACATGACAGCTCAGGAATTGTACTTCATAACTTTTACCGAACATGTTTGGGTTTACAGGTTTCTTGTCTCATTTCTAGAGGCCAGTTCCGAAACGTGTGGAAAACTTTCTGTGGGTTGAGGTCATTCAGCACCTTGCAAAACTGACCCTGATTTTCAGAGGTGCTGAGCACACACAGCTCCTGTCGAGTTCACAGTACCTCTGAAAATCAATTCATGTCTAATGGCCTTTTCACCTGTCAGAAATAATTGCTGTTTCACAGGAGCATACTAATTCAGTCACTGTTTTGTTTTTAAAGGAGGCTTTTTTTACCCTCCTTGCAAAACGATCTGCTAGGGAGAAATATCAGGAGCAAATTGTGTCCCAAAAGGAAAATAGATTTTATATGAAACACTCATTTTGTGATTGTCAGTCATAAAAAAATACAGATTTTAAGAGTTCTTTGCCGTGCAGAAAATCTGTTTAACTAATCTCATCATACAAAAAAACCTCTCTCATCTAAAGTCATAGAGTTAGCTAAGCATTCTTTGCTAGGATATAGCTTTTATAGCTCAGGAAAAGTCCTTAATACCAGTAGGAGCAAACTAACATGCAATGGAGGGTGTCCTTTATATAGCTGGAACTGTGCCCAGGAGTCAGAGTGCTTTTTCCCTGAAAGATATTATCTTCAGACTTTCTACTGATGCCTTCCTGACTTTAATGTTCCCAAGGATAGCACCTTAATGTAATTTTCCATTGTTGTGAGACAGGTTTGGAAATTAAAGCAAAGCTTTTAAATGAGTAAAATGTGTACAATCAAAAGGATATGACAGCAGGGCCAAATCCTAAAGTTTAAGTCTTTTCAACAGAAATTAGAAGTCACATTATGAAATAGTACGCTGCATGCTTTGGCTGTAGCAGTTGATAAAACAGCTCTATTGGGAGAGCATAATTCCATACAAACTCAACAGAAAGTTCTAGATTTCATGTCTCTACAAATCTTTCCTTATAAGGTTAAACTTCTCCATGGATAGAGATTATTTTTTTCAAGTGCAGCACCAAGAAGGCATTTGTCTTGTCATTAGATCAGGGCTTCACTTCTTTTTTTCACTAAACTCAGGGACATAGTGAAATTTCACTTTTAGAATTTAACAAAAGCAGAGGGTGATGAACAATTGGCTTTCACTTAAAGCCTTTCAGTCCCATATATATCTTCATCTCTACTCATACAAATATATATATCCGTATCTGAGAACAATCTGGATGATTATGACGAACTATGCAATGCAAAAAATCTAAGTACATGGGTTTTTGATGCATGGAAAACATTTCCATATGGACCTGCTTAATATGAATCCCTGGGTAAATGCCATTGGTATTCAGATTTAAAAAAGTTAGAATGGTAAATCAATAGTGTGCATATATCATAAGACTTATTAGCCCCTAATGACTCCTGGTTGTCCAGGGACATACTACGGCTCAATCCTATTTTCAGGAAAGTCAATGAATAAACGGTATCAAGAACCAGAGCTCCCTCCCTCATGCAGGTGTTGGAGACTGAAATTAAAAACTACTATTCGTTGAACCCCAGAGGTTGGAGGCTCCAGAGCAATAGAGATGCATCCCAGGGAAAACAGCTGGAGGCTACCGACATGAACACTGCAGGGGAAAGCAGAGATCCACCTCAGTCGTTAGTGAAATCATTTTTTTCTTCATGATTGTGCTAACATTGCTCATAGCTGGCATTCTGCATAAGATTTTTTTTCTAATATGCAGATCTTGGATGTTTCTGGAGAAAGCATATATTTCCCTTTTAATTTTTTATTTTGACAGAAGTAATAAAAGATTTCTTAATCCACACAGTTCATCCATTCCTGCAAGGCACTTACAAGGTATGCAAATAACGCTTGACAATCTAGCCATGTGTTTAATATGAGTTGTAAATGGGTATTTCCCAAGGCTAATCATGATTTTTTTTWAAAAATTTATGACCTGTTTGCCTAATCTCAACCTACACAGAATTGCAGTGCGCAACTTTCTTCTCCCCACCTTATCACTATAGCTCTTATTTTGTCTCCCTCCGAAAAAGGAAAACTATGCAGTAATATGCAATCAAGCTGTCTTTTCTTTCTGGCTAGTGTTCTTCAGCTCCCGCTACTCTCAGGCCCCTACTTGAGACTGAATCAGGAGATTACCTATTTCACTGCTTTTCTGTTTGCATGCTATTGTCACAGAAAATATTCAATTGTTCAGAAATTACTGCTGAAAATTATATTGACTAAGAAATTCTGTGCCGTGGATCAAACTGCATGTCAAAAATTAGACATCACTTGAACTCCTGATTAAAACCAGGGTACTGATGTAAAAATATGGTAAATATGGGTAAAAAATAATATGTTCAGAAATTTCTCTTCCACTGTAGATGCATGCACTTTGTTGCCACTTTTACAGCCATGCTTATATCACTAACCAGATGTATCTCTTCAGTATATATTGTGATAAATGTATAGAAATATGCATTGGTTGGTCATAAAAACCTTTGTCCCTATGTCCTTAACTTTCCTGGAAGTTCGAGTCTTAGATATTTAGAGAATAAACTAATAGCACTGGCAGAAAGCTATGAGGAAACAGACAAATGTTTGGAAATAACAAATAGATATCCTCCACACTTAAAATTTTCTTCTAAATACTTCCACTTATTGGAATACTTATTGTATTACTCAATATTATGGCTCTGCTGCAATACTTTAGTTTACCCACTACCTCTTTTGGGGCCTTAAAGGTATGACAGTTTGTGTGATATGATAAAGATTTTGCCATAAGGCTAAATATTTCTTCACAATATAACTTATCTCATACTTTCATGTTACTGTAGAGTCTAGGTGAGACAACAACACTACAATATTGTTCAAATCTTTGATCAATGATGAAGAAATAGATTACGAAGGAAAAAAATTAAATATCCACAATACTTAGGTCCTCTGATATTCTGCATTAATCAAAGGCAGGCATTTCTCCCATGATCTCTATCACAGCATTTCAACACAATTTTTTTTTAAGTTAACTAATACTTCCAACCATTTTCTTACCATCTCCCCAACATTTATTTGCATCTCTGTGCTAACCAAGAACAAGAGCATGAAGACTTCTAGTGAAGATGTAGTGATCATGCAACAATCTAAATTTAAGGTCACTGAAAAGGCCATTTAGAAGAAGTATTACAGACATTTGCTGGATGATGTGAAGCTGAGAGTGTCTCAGATCAGATCAGAATTTATTGCCCTTCATCTGTCAACAGAAGTGACTAACTACTGCAGCTGGGGAACCTCTTGCCTTTCTCAACAAACAATATATTGGAGAGGACAGTTGTATGGTCATTCATCTTTAGTACAGCATTTCAGCTTAATATGATTGTAATTAATTTTGTAACTTGAAAACAACATTTTAGAAAGCTTATTTCAGACTCAAAAATATTTCATATTTACTGGTTTCAAGTTTCACTGCCTTTTTGACCGATGATATAAAAAGAGCTATTGACATTCCAATGCCTTTAACTCAGTACCTAAGTCTTCTTATTTTAACAGTCCAAGCATTGACTTTACATGGATTTAAATTTGCATATAAACTGTGTCTATATTGATGTATTGATTAAAGCTTGTATTGAGGCCTGAAATTTGTCCTCCAAAACCAGATATTTAGTACTTCAGTAAAAATAATTGAAATGGAATATGAATATGAAAAGTGATTCAGACTTTGAGGAAGTTCAATTATTTTAGAATTCAATGAAAACTCATTTCCCTCAAAAAAAAAAAAATAGAAAAAAGAATGTTGAGACTGGATTACAGAAGTACAACTGTCAAAAACACGTATTTGCAGATTTGGGATAAAAAAAATCTTCACAAAAAAAAGAAAGTCCTACCAAGTAACTTTTTTTTTTAAAAAAAAAAGAGTAAATTAAAGCTGTCAGYAGAAAAGCCTTTAAGCAATCACCTCAAATTCTTGTTGACTGCCAGGGGCATTAAGGTGCATTGGTTTTGTTTCAACGGTGCCTAGGAATGCAATCTGTCCCGGAGATGTTACTTGAGAAGCGGTCTATTCTTGCAGGGCTTTGCAAGTGCACAGCGCTCAGTGAAGCTCGGCTCAGCACAAAGGGAGCAGGCAGCAGGCTCCAAGAGAGCCTGGAGTCACCTCCTCTGGCTGTCTGAAAAGTCCAACCTGGACAAGTAGAGCAGGAGCCCTGGAAGGAGAGGAAGTTTGTTGATGACACTGCTAATCTGTGTCAGGACAAGGACATTTCAATGCTCTTCACCTTTTCAGTTTGAGTTCTATCCCCTACGTGAAATGAATGCAGTTTCCTGCRCTCAAAAGTACAGCTGTAGCATCACCTAATAACTAATGGATTTTTATAGCATTGTATTGTCCTCCAGCAATGAGCTCCCCACAAAAGAGGCACAAGTTCAAATCTCATTCCTGAAAGCAACTACTGACTTTATTTAGACTGCTCTCCGCCACAGAGACCTACACAGGACAGAACAACCCCAAATGTTTTTCACAGGCTCCAGTACAGCTCAGCTGAGCTCCCTGGAGATGTGCACAAATTACCTAGCTGTAACTATATGGATGTACACTCGTGTACACTCAAAGCACTCAGTACCTCAGGGGAGTGTTATAAATGCCACAGGATTGGGATCTCCAAAATCAAAATAATAAATGAAGTTCTGTAGGGACAAAACCTTTATACACACTGTTCACAAATTTTCAACAGGTACTTGGTAGAAAAGCAGAAAAGTGATCCTGTGCTTAAAAGGACATTTGTCATTTACCTTAGTGATGAAAAAAACAATATATATAATGGATTAACACAAGAAACGTAGCAGCACAACACAATGCAACACTATTCTATTCCACACTTTTTTGTAAAAAAATGCAAAATCTATTGATACAGCAGTTTTTATTTCCTTAAAAGCTCTGACTAACATCAGTGACTGAAAATCTGTAACGGCAAAACTGATATAACTAGTGATTATCTGTCCCCAGGTGTTACCTACAAGGATTGTATCCATTCTTAACACTTACTGTCTAAGTCTGCATTTAATGTCACATACATAATTCTATCTCATCTTTTTTAATGATGTTTAAAAATCAAATAGTTGGAAGGTAAGGAGTGAAATAAAATGAAGACTGCAGTTTCTCATTGTCAGAAATACTTGGGAACATTTTTCTTATTACTTGTAGAAAGGAGTTGTTAGGATCATTAGCATTCTATGCCGTCGTGTACTTATATAATTTCGAATACAGATTTCATTGTGGTAACTGGAAACAGATTTGGATGGACATAATTATAGGAATTTGACCTTAGACACATACCTAACCTTTCCCAAACTGACAGATTTTGCATAACTTGATAGGAAATATTTTTCATTCCACCTTTCTTGAGATGTTTTGCACCTTCCTACTCTYAGTCTTGAAATATCATATAAATAGTCTTTGCCAAGGATAAAATTCCACTGTCATTATGAACTAGAAAATACAACAATATTCCTGTAACAGGGCCTTTTTACCTACARAGAACCTGCAAAAATTCTCAAATTCTTCTAGAAAAGAAATCAGTATACAGATTATAGAAGTATAAAGACATTATAGAGTGAAGAAAGGGTGGTTGTATGTTTAATATACATGCAGAAAACCACATGCTGTCCCTTAGAGAAAGGTTAGTGAAAGTAACAATACATGACAAGTCGTTCCTACAAATATATAACTTTCTATTTCTCAATAGCCTCCTCCCTCATTTTAAATGTGAAGAGTATTTTAATATTTTCACATATTTTGCAATAATTCCATGAATACATAATTCAAACCCAGTGTAAAAATAAAGAGCCTTGGCTTGAAAACAAAAGGACAGAGTTCCTGCCTGACATTTGCATCATAAATTCAGCAAGGGATCGGAGCCCACTAGCCCACTGAAAGCTAGAGAACTCTAATGATAAACAAGCACACTGGGAGGCAYAGCATTATCACTAAATGGATTATTTATGCTAGTTCTCGAAACAAGGAAGGGAGGTGAATAATCCTCTTCAAATCTCAAGGCTGCTGATCAAATAAAAATTTCCAAGTACAATAAAAATTTGGCTTCTAGGAATATATTGGAGCTCCTTGAGGTTTTCTTCCCTCAATTCAGGAAATAAAAAATTGTTCCACAGCTGCAAAGAATCAATTTTTGGTACTCTTGATTTAGGATTTAAGTTCCCTGTGGGACTGCTTTAAGCTTTCCATCCCCTTCAGCTCTCTGTGGGAGGCACCCATGGTTCTGAGGGGGGAGGGGGGAGGGTGGGGGGAAAGACCTTCTTGAGGCCAGGCCAAGTCTGGAGCTAGACAGCATGGCCAGGTGCTGAAGCCAAATGCATGAACTTCCATGGCACAGGGGTCTTCCAGACTCAAAACTGGGAAGGGGGAGGAAAAAGATTATACATAAATTTCATCCAAAAAKTCCTACTCTTCTTCCTCTTTGTGTCAGACTTGGCAAGAATTTCTGTCAGGTACACAAGAGGAAGCAAGTTTTTCACTTAGAATATAGTTATGCACAACCGTGAAGAATGAGGCCAGTCACAAACCTCGTAGGTTTGTGCAAGATTAAAAGGTGAAATTAACACCACACGTATGGGCCATGATCCAAAGCCCAATGGAATCAGTGGGCAACTTTCCATCAAGATCAATGGGCTCTGGATTACACCCATAAAGTCTGAGTAATGAGGAGTTATGTGGATTAAATGCACAGGTTAAACTAGCAAATACAGTACTTCTGTGCCAATGGGATTCTGGATCTCTTTGGCTTTCCATAGCCTTAGCAGTGAATAGCATAAAGGGAACAGAAAGTCTCTTGGAAAGCTATTGCATGCAGTCAGACCCCTGGGCTCTCACAGGGTCATGGACTCCAGGAATACGAATTTGGCTTGCAAGTTCATTGGAGTAAGGCTGTGTGTCACATGCATCACTGGTGCTTCATGAAGTATGATATTAGCAGTATCCATCTCCCTTCCCCCTGTCAGGTATTTGCATCTGTTGTGCTTGGAAGAGTGCAGTTATACCCATTTTTACATGTCTGTATTTGGCCATGGTAGACACAGAGAAGGCACTGTTAGACATTTTGAAGAGCTAAGTCAACACCTAAAAGTCGCACAGAATTTTCTTTTGCCCAGACTGTTTTCCTCAGTCATACGTCTTGTAAAAGGCACACAGTGAAATGTGCTAATGYATGGAAAGAAGATTGCTGCTGCTTTACATTAAAATGAATTTCATTCACCACATGTATATATAATATACACACATTCACACTATTTTTCTGCAGATTTGCTTATCTGCAGTAGTGCTAAGAGACATTAGACAGTGGCCAAAACACCGATGTTCTTATTTCTCACTGCATCCCATAATGTGGCCCAGCCCTGAAAAGAAAATAGGTATTATGATGTCTGTGAACTGTGAGTTTATCTTCAAAAAGAAAAGATATTTGAGTCATGAAAATGACCGCTAAGAATAGAGGTAAGGTATCCAAAGTGTCCTGATTTATAAAAGCCACGAATACTGATTGAAGTGGAAGCCCAAAAGAGGAAGCTGGGTACCCTCCTTACACAGAGGCKAAGTACTGCCTCTCAGCTATTCCCATCAAAGCTACAAACACTCGGCAGGARTCATCATTTTGCAAGAAGCAAATGMTTGGCCCTTCTCTGTAGGAGACCAGTAATCCCTTGMAGCCTCACAGGGAAGCAGAAATCTGTTCATTCTGAAGAGTCAAGGAACCTTCTTTCACTGTCCAACTGTTGGTGCTGAGTCAGTTTTCCTTTTCTCCCTCTACTAGGTTAATTCACTTAAACAGTTAGCCAAGGTTTTACATAGTAGTCTCATCAGTCAGAAAATGTCAATAAGGTCAATAATATCATACCTATCAACTACATAAGATTTAATCAAGAGTCTCAATTTGTTAATGCTTGTTGTATAATGTGTAACACCAGATACCAGCATAATATAGTCCCTAGAACATTGCTGAAGAGAAGGGATGACTGAACCACAAATGATCACAGAAACCATAGAGTTTAGAGTTATCATCTATAATTAGGACTATTTCTAAAAGAGTGCTTTGATTTTTTTAAAATACCTCATGACTTTTGTTTGTGTTTCCTTCAGCCCAGACACAAAGCTGTAATAAAAAAAAAAAGACTTGGATACATTAATACAGCAAGAAATGTGGAAGAACTCTTGTCTATTAAAACTTCTTACTGCTTTAAGGAATGAGAAATCTGTAAGTACATCTCTTATTTTAAATATCAATGGCTTTATGCAATAATAAATGCAACTGCACAAAGCATGACACTAAGAGCAATGTAAGATAAAGCCATGATATAAAGAGAACTGGTCAAAACTCCAGTACTCTATAGACAGCAACTTAAATATGTTATGCTGAAGTAGACAAAATAGTTTGCATTTCTGAATCAGGACAGAACTATTAAAATCTTTTTGTCACAAAGAATTGAAGTAGCATCTGGAAATACAGGTATTCTATATATTCTATGCCATGTATTCTATGGAGAATCTTATGAGCATTCCTGTAATAAGAAGTCTTAACATAAATTGAGAGACAACTGAGTCAGAATAACACTGAACAACTTGGTTAGCCTAGTTTTGTCATACTCAATGATCACTTGTAATCAGCACCGTGAAAAACCTGCAAAGAAAACTACTTGCAACATTGCTTTGCCTCCTTTCTACGGAGCCATGTGCTGTAGAGCGTGTTCAGCATGGGAGCATGGGAAAGTGTGGGAGGAYGATTCTCAGCTCTGAGCTCAGGCACGACTGCTGAACTTGGCAGGAGCAGGGATCCGGCAGCAGCTGCTTCTCATGAAGGTCATGCGATCGCTCCGGCGAGAGGCAAGGCAACCTGCTTCTGAGCTCCCACCGGGCTTCTGATGCAGCAGAATCCAAAAGGTCTCCCCCGTTCGCAGAAAGGAAGTCTTGTATCCCTGAACTGGTAGGTCTCTGCCGTCCTGCCGAGGCTGGAGCTCACCAGGAGCTGTGATGTGGGTCCTCCCAGCAGGCAGCACCACTGAACAGCTGAGCATTGGTATCTTGCTGAGACAGGCACTGGGGCCAGTGCCAGTTTGCTCTATTTGAAATGCCTGCAGGACTCATCAGAACAAACATCCCTTAATGAATTTCCTGTAGGCAGGGCTGACTCTCACCCTGAGAGCTGTGTTTACTAAACTTCATCCAACTCACTGAAAACTTCCTCTGTTATTGTCTCTTAGGAGTTACCTGCAGTAACAGTAAAATGAAACAAAGGTCTAAGAGAACAAAACAAGAAAGAATGTAGATTATTCAAAGATAAACCAAGAAGAGGAGAATTTTTAGTTTTTACACATTCAAAAACAGAAAAAAAAGTCATTATTGAAAGTAGCAAGTTTCCACAGCTATTGCCTTTTACCAGTGCTTTAAGCACATCACAGTTACTGAGCCTCCACAGTAGCCCTCAGCAGGGATTTCTTTGATTGCTCCAAAGCTTGGAAAAACAGGTAAGCAGCAACTCAGACTGAATATGAAAAGCAGCATCAGGAAAAAGTTAGAGGGTTCCTTACAAAATAATGATTATTTTGTTAGAAAGTCTTTCTTTCTCTTTAAGCATTGGAAATATAGCCTCTATTCAATCATAAACATGCATTTCTACCTAGTTTGGAACAATGAGAAGGTAGAAGTATGTTTAGTGTAATGTGTAGACTAGACATGAGGCCCAGGTGCTCCAGTCAGTTCAAAGCTTAGGTCTGGGTCAACTTGTTCCAGATTCTTGCATGCTCTAATCCAGAATGAAGCTACAGGCCAACTTATTGTTTTTATAATAACTGAACTCACTGAGTTTAGTATTCTGTATACTTTTGCATTAAATTACCATTTTCTACAATGTATTCCTATTCCTGAGAAATTGAAAATAAAAATAGCAGATGTCTCTGCTCAAGCATATTGCAATTACCGTTCTGAAAGTATATAATTCACTTTTTTTTGTTTAAACAACCTCCACTTATTCTCTAAGAAAAACAGACTTAAGCTGTTTCTTAAAAAAATAGAAAGTATAATGCTTTGATGTGATGGATGCATTGAACATGTCAGGAAGAGTATTATCAAAAAGAGAAGTTTAAAGCCATTCCCTGGGGTATATATGTTTTGATGTCCTACTGTCCTTGTCATACTTGAAAGTATTCGGTCTATCTAGAAATTCATTTGACCCAGAAATAACAAATTGTTCAGAGTTAACGGAGAGGAAAAAAAGCAGACACATAGAAAACAGACTATGATATGCTCAATATTACACTGAACTCTCTGGTTGGAGTAGATAAAAAAAAACAAGTAATTAAAATGTGTCCCATTGGTCCCTTACTTCTATCCACAGACTTCTCTACTAAAAACCCAAAGAACTCCAGATATCTTGAATGGGTTTCTTTGGGTCTAACAATGGGTTCATTCATATGACACAAACTTCCTACGTGACAATATACCTGAAGAACTTTGTCTGATCTTTAATGGAAGAGAAAATTGGTATAAGGGCAGAATCAATCCATTCTTCCATATAAAAATATAACTGCTAACACTTGACTCATACTGACTAGAGAAAGGCTGCATCTAATGTGATGATGGTATCATCACAGACAAAATCCTTAATATTTTTTAATATTATTTAATTGATAGCAGAATAACAGTAAATATTTCTACTTGGCTTCTAAAGAAGAAAAAAAAAAGGTCTGATTTAAAATTATCCTTAAGCTTTTGAAAATCCAAACTTTGCAGAGACACATTACAGACTGTAAGCTCTGAATTTCACTGCTCAAATTCAGAGAATCTTTTTAAAAAGCAAGCTACTCAACGACAAATATCACTGTGGCTATAAGGACAGCTTCTGTGTTGTAACTGGGAGGGAGAAATTTTGCCGTGTGTTTCTGGAAGACTTGATTCAGTACTCGTTAGAGTTAGAATGGCTTCCATACATTTTAACATCAATCAGATCACAACTTCTATTTGGAAATGTCACTTTCTGAACACCTATTCTGTCAAAAAGGTCTTTAGGAATGAGAGAACATGAGTAGTGGAGCAAAGTGTAGTAAAATATAATGACTTAAGAGTAAAAACAATGGTRGGTGGATTCACAGCAGGAAAACAGCAATAAATTTTCAAAAAGCTTTTTGTCTATCCAAGAGCAAACAAAATTCCTAGTAAAACAACAGCTGGACAAGGTTAAGAAATATTACCAGTCCCAAGACCTGAGAGTTGTTTTCTTAAAACAGCAGAACAGAAAAAGGAAAGCCTGCTTTCCTTATGGGCTTCAACAGCCTTTCGTTATCTTGTGTTTTGCCAGAATAACAGTACAAACGAAGATGACTTAGGGCTGAAGTAAATCATAGAGATGCCCCTGGTTCCGATACACCACATGTCTAAGAAATAATGAATTACACCCCTTTGGAAAGGTCTACTAAAATGAAAGGAATAACCTTGAATGCTAGTGATGACAGTCCACCCGGGAGTGACTACACCAATCCAACAGTGCGAGCCAATCTGTTGTAACCTTATCTCAAAATTCATGGCTTGCTACTGGAAAGAATTTSTGAGAGACAGAGCTGAGCACTTTAGAGCAGCTCCAAAGCTATCCTCTGGCTGCTGAGTTCCCTGAGCACTTGCATTTTCTCGCATGGTAAAACACAGGTTCAGAGAAATGGWACCRGACCATTTTAAACAGGTCCTGTTTWGGGAATGTACTCTATGAGTGCATATATACAGGAAGTTCTAGAAGACCATCACAAGCATGGTCTACTTTGAACAAAACCCCACTAACACCTTCAACAGACACTTTCTCATACTGTAAATAGTTTACCATGCACAGCAGTCCTATATTATGAACAGATTCATTAGCATATGTATAAAACTAGCATTCACATGAAAATATTTATTTTAAATGTAATGAAGCTTGCCTTATTAAAGTAATTAATTCTTTTTATCACTTTCATTTTAAGTACAAATAACAGCTAAGGAACAGATTTGAATGTGAGTTGCATAGTTAAGAACTTGAGAATTGTGATAATATAACAGTATATTACAGACTTGTCTAATGATAAAATGTTCTGACATAATATAAAATGCAAATTGTGTGTTATTGCCTTAAATTGTTCCAGTTCATTTACCTTGCTATGAGCATTCATTACAGCTAATTATTGTAACCGATTTTTATTATTCATAATTACTTTTTCATATTGTAATGATCATAAATTTTGAAAATTCTGGTCATCATCTGTCACCATTCATGCTTGTCAGATCTTTCTCTACACAGAGCATTTTGCATACTCATTATCATTAATATGTTTGTAGGCTGTTGTTATTGAAATCTAGAGGGATATTTTAAAGGAGATGCAATATTATTTCTTCAATGCAACCTTTTAGACCTAATGACAAACTGATGCTGATCTTAATTTTAGAAAATCAAATTAAATGTCTCTAATGAAATGTACAGTTTGCACCCTGATTCATAAATGCACCTACAGTTAGAAAGAAATCATTACAGTAATCCATATATCATCCAGACAACAATGCATTGTAAAGACCAATTTATAAAATGAAAAGTTTGAATACAAAACATTCCTTCTCACCAGAAACAGAGAATAGAAAAAGAAAGAAACTGATGCTGTTGTAAGTTATGAAATGCTAGCAGAATCAAGTATCACTCAAGCTCAAGCTCATCAATCTGGTCCCATTTCATAAGATGAAGTTGTTTCATCAGGGAGAACAGTCACAGAGGTTTTATTGTTGGTACTGCTGTTTTTCCGCAGTTGCATTTATTTTGCTTCTTTTGAATAAGCAAACACACAAAGTCAGTATTTTACAGTCCCTGAATGGACCCCAATTTATACTTCTAGGAGTGCAGTAACAATGACACAAAGCGCAGGTATAATGGTACTATGTGTGATCACGAGAGTAAAGCATACACTATGTATTAGAGACTGGGAGTCTTAATATTTCCCAAGTCTTCGAGAAAGTTACTACAGATTGAAGCACACTAGATGTACTTGCTATTCAAAATGCAGATTAAATGAAAGTAGTTGCAAATTTCTCTTTCATCCACAGTGTTTATAAAGTATGGCACTAATACAGTATACAGTTACAGTAAATCTTTCAAAATCATTTGGACAAGTACACTTTGGCAGCTTTATATATATATATATAACACACACACACATATATGCATATATAAAATAAACACACACAAATATATATATATATATATGTAGGCACACATGTGTTCATAAAACTATTGTACCTCTAACACAAAAAGCAGAAGATAAGGAGGTTACCAGTCATGGTTGACTAAATAAAGCCTTCAACAGAACTTGACATTCAATGATCCAACTTGAAAGGTTATGGAACACATTCCAGGCTGATTAAATGGGTCAGAGCTTTTCCTATGGACCATAGCCAGCAGGTTAAAGTCAATTGTGTCCCCTCCAATTGGCAAGCGATTAATGGAGATGTCTCCCCAGGGCACTAAATTGGGACCTTTACTTTTTCTACTGATGATTAATGGCCTGGTATTATACAATTCAGCAATAAAGAATAAGCACATGAGGTTTCTCTAATACAGTCTTTTCCAAATCACTGCATTAGAGACTTCCAACTTCCAAGAAGAAGATAACATAAACATTTGGGCATTATTTCAGGAGTTACTAGCCAGTAAGAACAGCAACCCATGTTCTTAGCTGAACTACATAAACATGCTTATTGCACTTAACTTCCTTAATAAGATTTTACTTATGGAATTAATTTATGTTCTCTACACAGTACAGTTGCAAATAATATTTTGACTTTTTCTTCCTATTTTTAGCAGGAATAGATGGGGACAGTGTGCAAATACAATTAGAAAAAAATGAAAATATTCCTATAAAATTAATTTCTATAGAAATAAAATACATAGTAAAAATCTCAAGCCAAATAATTACCAAAAATATCCTTCAATGGTTTTAAGTAGGAACTTCACAACTTAAAAACAATACAGACATCGGTGCCATATTTCTGAAAATTCATAATCCATCATTTGGTCACACTTCAGATGATGAAGCAACAGATAATTAGATCTTTCACTGCAGGTGAGAAAAGAGAAGAGGAGACTCTGATTACACATGGCAAACTGAAATTAGCAGCAGAGATTTGGGATAAAATCAAATATTAATTAAAAGAGAGTAGAAGAATCCTATTGTGCAATTATCCAAAATGAGTTTGGTAAGCTAGTTAATCATTAATCTTGTCCTTAGCTAAATTCACCTTCATTTGATTGAGGCAACTAAAATGGACCTTTATTTCCTTATGTTCCCTTCAATCTTCTAGCTAGTTTTCAAACTTATATTCCTCTTTTTTAAAGTGATTTTTTTTAATAGAATGTGGATGCAATAATTCAGATAAAGCAAATCATCCTGAGAAAACCTTCAGACAAAAATCAGTCTGAAACTTTAGGGGGATTCAAAAGTTTTTAAATTTAACTTTATTCTTCAACTTGGACAGGGAGGGGGAAAACAAGTTAACGGCAATAAACTAATGATGTCCCCACTTTTCTGAGCAGACTCCAGGTAAATCCATGAAATCACTCCAGGTAAAGTTTGTGCAAAACCTCATCAGAAGAAAAAAAATAACAAAGAAATAGAAAAACAAGTAGTGGAAAGATATGAGGTCTCATTTTGTACATGAATGCAGCTTGATAGTTCAAATAAGACATATTTAAGTAGGGAAGGTGTGGGGGTACCTGTGCTTCTAGAGCCCTGGAGATGTTTCAGAGGATTAGAAGTCAGGCAGCACTTATCTGCGAGTATTTAAAAAGTGTAGGTGTTTGATTACTTCAATTATCCAACTGTTATCCCCACCTGTATCCCCACCTGTAAAATAATGTAAAAATAACATAGGACTTAACTGATAGACAGCTAAAGGAGTGATATCCTTTGTACCAGTCATGTGCATTTACAGAAAATAAATGCTCTCGGGTTCACCTAATAATTTCTAAAAAAGAGATTATACATGAAAATGAAACATTTAGCTAAGTAAAAACAAACAAACATACAAAAACATTATTTGAAAAGATTAACGGATAGATTTTCATACAACTGTGAACAAGTAATGATTATCAAAATGTTATGTTTCTAATGGGGAATCTATGGAATAGCTTGTCAGCCTTATGTCAACTAGTGAATTTTTACCAATAAGCAATAAAAGTAAACATAGCCTGACTGCTGCTAATGTCTGCAAAGTTTAAAGACCAGGGAAATACAAACAGCCAAGAGAAGTGGTCACTCTTACAGAGCACTTAGTCTTATAAATTCACTGGAAATKACTTATAAAATTTGGAAAGTTTGAGTTGTCATATGTCCAGTTCACACAGGTAATAATTTGAACTAGCCCTGCAGCCAGGAGGTCAGTTTAGATGATGACAGTTCTCCCTWGTAGCCTCACAGTCTTTGAATCTCTGAATCTAAACTATTTTCTTCTTTCCAATTGTAGATCTGTATTTGAAAACCAATGAAGTTTTGGGGGTTTTATCATAACTATGTTATTAAAAACAAATACCGGAAAGATGGGAAATTTGTCATTAGGAGGTTAAAACAGCCATTTAATATAGCTATCTGATTACAAGAAGACCAAATTTGTGTTAAATTGAACACGTAACAATTTCCTATACTTCCTTTCTTTTCCTAGAAGAATATAATATTGGCCCTCTTGCTCAGAGTAAGGCTAATGACAACACTAGAACAAGTCTGCAGTGGCTTCAGGTAACTGACTCTGGAAAAAGCTCAAGGACTGACATTTTACTTCTTTCTCAACTTGTTTGAGTGCTGCATAAAAAAAATTTTCCTAATGCCTGACCTAAATCTCCAAAAAACACAACCAGTGGTTGTTTTCTATTACTATATCATCTGGCACTACTGAGATTCTGGCTCTGTCATCCTTACAGCCTTTTGAGTAGTTGTAAGCTTTAAGATCATCCCTTAGCCTCCTTGCTACTTATTCTTAGTGTCATCTATATATTTTCCAAACTCTAAAAAAAAMGTTATCAAGCACAGCCATTTATGTGCCAATGAAAGGAAACATTTCATTCTTCTTCTCAGGATAGAATTGTTCATCTTCTCAGAATACTCACCTCACACCTCTCTTGTGCTAGGATGTACCACCAGTATGTCACACAACTCAAGCCTTAAAAAACAAACAAACAAAACGAACAAAAAAATCTCCTTCCAAGGTATTATGACAGATTTCTCTGCTTCCTTTGGAGCATCAGACTACTCTGAGTTTAAGACACTTTTTGTCCCTTTCCTCACCACCCAGTGCTTTGGGTATCTAAACACATCAATAGATCCAAGATTGGCAGCACAGATGTGTTTTGGAACTCTGAAACCAAATCTTTAATAGTCTTCATGGTGCTTTCAGGGTCTCAGTATCCCTCTTCAAATCATCTCTTCTACCTTGTATGCCACATATCACTACAAAATGATAAAAGTGGGAAGATGCATGATCAAAAATCTATGCATGCAATCCTATTAAACTTAACTGGGGGTCACTTCTTATTGTTAAAGTACTGTATCAACTTATAACATATTGCAGCTGTCTAATATCCATCTTTCACCAACTTAGAAGATTTCTTGAACAAAATGAATCCATGAACTGTCAGTCGACCATTGCAACCAGTGCAGGGAGGATGGTGAGGGGGGAAGGGAGAGAATACCTAGGGAGTGTCACATCTCTTTTATCACTATTTTTGATTGTTATACTATCTGAACCTAAGATAAGCCTCAACCATGATGAATTGCGTGGCATTTTTTGAATATCAGGTCAAAATGTCTCTCTTGGAGGCAGCTCTAAATTACTGTCAACTTAAGTATATCACAGACCTTACTCTGTCTGGACTATAAGAAGGAAAATGAAATCTAAGGTAAACATGGCCCAGAGATTTAAAGTGTTATTGTCCAGCATCTTAAGGGTAGTGAAGTCTATGAGGCATAAGTGAAAGCATGACACAAACAGAGTGTTACAGAATGAGCCAAGACTTCTAAAAGAAAATGAAATGAAGCAAAATGCTTACTTAAAATGAACATATAGACACTTTTTTTCTGTCACTTTATTCAGATGAGTTATTAGACCTCCTCCTTTTAAAATATTGCTCCTATTTATCACATGCTATTGGCTAGATAAGTGGGAAAATAATAAAGACTCCCAGATAAGAATACTCAAACCAGTTTTGAAAGATGACCCTCAGCAATCTTAAATACCTTGTATTCCTAAATAGATTCATTCACACTTGAATTTCTTTGACTCAAATCTTTGTACTGATATTTTTGTGGTTAAAAATGCTGACATCCACTAAATCAAAATATTACTTAGAAAAAGAAATATTTCAGTAAAAGTGTTTCTTTCTTGGTTCAAACCTAGGAAGAAAATGTCATTTCTGATCTTTGTTGACATTTGATCACTAAAGTTGACAATGGACAAAAGAACTGATACAGTCACCCAAAAAGACAGGCAGAAAGATTCAAGGAATTGTGTACTATTTCATTAGAAGTCTATCAGAAATGTGACATAGGGAATGAAAGCTAGGAATCAAATTCTTAGGAGAGGTTAATATCTTGGCAAAACTTTATGTATAACGTTTATCCTTAATGTTAAACCTCCAACCAAATCATAGGTTTGAGTCTGAAACTCTGCTGTTACACTTGTTAAAAACTTGAAACCACTGAAATTTGCCTGTGTCAATAAAGTAAGATACTGAGGTCATCACTCAGTCTGTGTGCAGTGCAAATATATTTAAATGAACTAACCCATCTACACTAGTTTATATTACCATTTTTTTTGAGATACTTCAGGGATGCATTATTCTTAATTTGTTCTGCTTCCCTACAATACAATACACCTCTGGGTTCACCTTTGCTTGTTGCCACTTAACAAGCTTTCAAATGTCATCTTAAGCACTAACCACAAACAAAACAGCCTATTATTGTAATTAAGTTAAATAGGAGGAATTGCTCTGAACCTGTGCTCAACCTGAAATTTGCTGMTTCTCGTGCAGCCATGAAATAGTTCCGTGAGTAATTCTACCAATTGTTCCAACAGAAAGCATTTTTTCCTCACTATAATCTTTGCAGGCTAAAAAAAAGGAAAAAATAAACTGCATAGAGTTTTATGTGTTAGGAGATAGATAGATGAAAATTATCAGTATAACCATTATGTATTCTCATACTGTCTCTCACTCCTCAGCTTTGGCTAACAGAAATTGACTGTTCAGGCATTGCTCCATCCATGGACCTCTCATTGATTATTTAGGATGATATTTGACCAAAGAGAAATTGTCTCAGTCATTGCTTAGCTTTTGATTTAAATTTCTATCATCATGTCCCTTTTAATTTCTATCACTGTTACCTTACTACAGTCCCAGGCACAGCAGCAGTAACCAAAGCCAGGACTCATTTTGAGTGGCRTATTATGTCAACACACAATACAGAACTGCTTAGCAATGAATCTAAATGACTACGTGTTTGTAAAGGGTAGCAAGACGAGTAACCCACAGAGAACACACACAATATAACTCAGGTTCTGCCTACAGCAAAATGTCAGCTACTCTAATTGTGGCACATCCCAGCAAATATTGAAGATGAGATGATAAATACAGATCAGCTTGACATCAGCTGTCACAAGAAAAACAAATGAACTCACAGTGATGAGAATGGCGGAGAATTCCGATAGCATAGAGATAAAGCGGAAGGATATAAAAGATCTGAATTGTGCCTATTTATTTTATTTGATGATTAGATGGAACAACTGGATTTAAAGAAGGGTATATAATACAGTCTGCAACACCTAAAGCATATGCCTATCTAGCCTAGAAAWCTCCCTCTGAAAACAGAACAAACCTAGTGATATTTCTCCAGTAAAAAATCATGTTCTCTGTCAGAGAGATAAACTGTATGTCATGCAATTAAAGATGTAGTATACAAAGTCTGTATTTCCATCATTTTGATTTGAATCTGGGTCTCAAAATGTTTGGCATCATTTATAGAGGACCAATTCTTGGAATCTGATACTGTGGTTTTGGAGGGTAATATTGACTTCTCCCACATAACTCACTCCTGTTCGTACACCATATTCACTCAGTTCTTCCAATAGAACCATTTCTATGCCTTTGCTGAGATCAAAACTGGGTAATTACTCCGGCACTTTACTACAGGGAGAAGAAGGGGGAGGAAGAAAGAGTTTCTGAAGAGTTTCAAATCAGTTCCCTGGATATTGACAGTGTGGCTGCACAGACATTTCTGCCAGCACAGCTAAGACCCATTCACCACAGTATGATGAACAAGCAATTGAGAATATTTCTACCTCTTGTGATTGTTGACAAAACCTTGACAATGGGGGAAAAGAGGCTAAAGTTTGTTATTTTTAAATCTTTCCATTACAGCAAAGGAGATGCCAGCTAATTGGCAGAACAGGAGCTGTTGCAGGAACTGGAAGTGCCAGTGAAGGAGGTACTTTCAAAAGCGAAAGGAATCTTTAAAAGAAAAGCTGCTGAAGTAATTCCTTACTGAAATTTGGAATGAGCACTTCTAACTGTGGACCCTTCTCATAGTGGCTGGTCTGGAACCACTTTCCTTATTTTTTCTCAAACTTTTCAGGCCATCCTTAGCCTGTTCATTCCTCGCAATTGTTGAATACTGCCTCAGTCATAAAACAGACACAAAGCAGTTATACTGCAACCCTCAAGCTGTGCCTGTTTTCAGTCTGTAGTTTTCAATTTTTKATACAATACATGAGTACCCTTTCCTACTGAGATACTTTCCGTGATAAATGCCTCCATTGTTGAGGGTGCTCTGGAGGGAACTGGTTCAGATAATGCAACACTGAAAGGCAGGGGAACATTTTTCCTAATTGGACTCTTGAGTTTGGAAAATCTTTTTGTACTGGATGGAGGAAATACTTCAGACTGAATGTCAGGACAAGAGATGAAATATAAGAAAGGGAGACGGAAGGAATCCAGGATAGTGCCTATGACATTTTTGAATAAATGTTTTTTGATTGACTGCATTCAGTCTGTCTCTCTGCTGAGCTGAAATTCCCTTAAACAGCAGCCCTGTCTCCTTCATTTGCAATGATTTTAGAAATATGCCTCTATCCGTTATCTTTGGTGTTAAAATGACTGTAAGCATTCTTCAGTCTACAAATACTGGTTTGTATTAATTCCTGGTTTAATTCTGTAGCTTTGTGCCACAGATCATTTTTACCCATTATATGTAACAKAACAAAAGTAGAACTGCAGAAGGTAGGAGGGTCTAAAGGGAATAATGAGACTCGATTAGCAAAGGATACAATTACAAAGGATACAAGTAGTTCAGTGAAAAAGAGAAAGAAAAGAAAAAGTTCTTGAGACAATGGGCACAGAACTGCAGAGCAATTGTCTATTAGAATAGTAAACAACCATTTGAGGAATCCAAAAAACTTTTTAGCACAAAACTTGATAAAGATAAGCTGACAAAAATCAAGAAAACACAGATTTTTTTTTTTCCTTTATAGGAAATATGTACAGGATAGTAGAACTAACTTAGACAAAAAGTGTCTTCTGCATCAGTTGCTCTACAATTGCTTTGCATCTTTACATATGAGGACTTTGTGTGAATTCCAAACTTAGTTGGCTGCTATTTAACCCGATCTAAAATATGRCCTAGGAAGTCTGTTGCAGCAATCACCAAGCTTAGGAAAAGTTTGAAGTTATTAGGCACCTGCCTGGAAGCTCCCCAAGCAACTATTCGAGGTATCTGCCTGTGTAGATACTCATTGTTTGCGACTCTCTGAATAAAGGAAGAGTAACTAGTTATGTTAACTGGTTTRTATGTTAACTAGTGTATAAATCTCTGTCAATATTCTTTGACTCKGACACTATCTCTTCCAAGTTTACATATCCAGACTAATTAGTTTGGATCATGGGGCAGAGAATAATTAAAAATACTGACAGTATATTGCTTGCATTACAAACACAGGAAATCCTTAAGTGAGCTGAGGGCATGTTTCTTGGGTCACCTTCTACAGAATTTCACTTCTCTAATCTTAATCTCATTTTTCTACCTTTTTCTATTTTTCTGATCTTATTTCTTTTCCCATTGTTGTCTGATTCATATATAAAGGGTTTTTTTTTTTTGTTTTTTTTAAAGTAATCTTTTCCAGAGCAATGAGAATAATTAAAATCAGTCCTGCTGCAAATTTGTGGATTTTTTTTGCTTTCTGTTCATATGATAGCATTCTAATCCAAGTGAGTTTGGAGTAGCTGCTCCAGTGATAAATGCATATGGACATTAAATATATTGTACACATTGAATTCTTTCCATGTACTAATTTTATAAGAATCATATTGCTAACATTTATTCTTGATTGTAATCTAGTAAAATTGCACCAGAATCATTGTCTGTGTTTTCCAGTCAATTACTCACATAATTTGTGGATTTGATGTGAGATCATAGCTAGTGAAAAGCTATTATTATCATAGAATCACACAAAATTATCATTATTCAGGTCCCATAGCACAAGTTCCCTAGTGGACAATGCACATGGCTTTGTCCAAAGGCCTTGTCTTTGGCCTACTTTGACCAAAGACTAACAAATTATGCTAGTGAACAAAATTATGAAAACTCTGTGTCAAAAAGAAATGCTGGTTAATACAAATGAGTAAAACATTCAACATTTCAAAGCCTAAAGTAAATGAATCCAAATGAATCCAAAGGGAGACTGGACATATGGCAGAAATTTGACTGTGCAGTGGGTCATAAATAATGAGCTGAATTACTTGGTTAAAGAAATTTTAAAGCCAAATTGAAGGTTCTCCATCTGGAAATCAATGATACAGGTTTTAGATCAATAATGGTTAAAACTGTCATGGAAAGCAGTGATTCACAGCCAGACATATGTGTCACTGTAGATAATTCTATCACATAGCTGCTAGAGCAATCTGCAGCAAAGAAAGCTAACGTAACACGTAAATGCATCACCTGAAAGACACCAAATAAAAGCCAGGACAGTTTTACTCCTGATGCAAATTAACAGTGGAAATGCCTTTATGTTGAGTTCAGCAGGCCACATTTGAATAAGGCTGTGGAAAATACCAGTGAGATTAATAAGGAATAGAGAACAAAATGTCAGGTAGAAAACAGTGGTGGTTTTGGCAAGCATAATGGTATTTATGAAGTCACCATGGCAAAGAAAAGGTTGACTTTAATTTGCTCAATTTGCAGAGATGCAGATATATAGATGTGACAGTAATCAAAACAATAAAAAACAGCTTGAWATTGAAGAAAAGAATTCAAACTTAAAATGTAGCTTCTCAGAAAATATAGGAGAAATAGTGGCATTCTGTACTGGGTCCTGAAAATATGGAAAGAAAATCAGGCTGCTACCTGGGTATTGGAAATCATTGGTATATATCTGTATATATCTGAACTATTGATGAAATATCCTAAGGTTAGAATTTCTCATTTACATTTATTAATTGGAAGGACTCATATGAACATGTTATATTATCTCAGGTAGAGAAGCAGAATGTTGTGCCACCACTTGATTGAAGAAACATGCTTTAAGCAATTCTTGAATATTTAATATGTATACCATTAGCCAAATCACTGTGGTGCGAACTTTTCTAAAGTTACTGAAGTTTTCTGGGAATTGAAGTTGACCACTTCTTTTAATATGTACAGAGAGAAAAAATAGATAAATTAAAAAAATATATATATTCCACACAAATCAGTATTTACAAAACTAGAAGACTTTATCACAGTGTGCACATTTTGGATTTTATGAGGAGTGAGCAATGTAAAGTTATATATGATCACTCACTAATGGACGTGAACATACACTAAAGAGCTAAGATGTTGATAAAATCTACACTTCACACATGTTATAGATCTGCAGAGAATAACATAGCAAAAAAAGTCAATATTGATTTTTCTCAAATGCATAGTAAATACGCAGTAAAAGAGAAAATATAGAGAAAAAGTAAACTGCAGAATGTCTGATTCAGGAATTCTTCTATACTGTTGATGAAGCAGTCACATTATTAAAAGGAGATTTAGAAAATTTAAATTGCCCCACACCCTAATTTTTTTTGGGGGGGTTGGGAAATGTTGGGATCTAGACAGTAAAATGAAGATAACATTAAAAAAAAAAAGGGTGGTGATGAAGGTGTATCTCATGACCCTTTTTCCTTCATGCAAGGGTAGTGATAGTAGCAGGAAAGCTATAGTTCATATTACGAACATTTCCAGTGAGCAGACAGGCAGATAGATTGTAAAAGTGAAGTAAATAAGCCCAGTGCCAAACAGAGCACAAAAAAGAATCAGTTAAATGCATGGCTGGAGAATAAAGTCAAGAACTTAACCAGTATTATCAAAGATGAAATTATATAGCAATTTTTCTATAATGTTCTGACACCCTGTAATAAAATAAAAGAAAATGTAATAGGGAAGGACCATTTTGAAAGGTGTCATGAAGTAAACAGCACAGTAACTAAGGCAAGTGATGCTCCCTCTTCCCTGAATACTGACCTAGGGCTATCACTTGTCAGTCTCCATGTGCTTGTATGAGATGTTTATAATGTCAGCAATATTCAAGAAACAGGTAAAAATCCTACAGTCCTTTGCAGTAAAGATCTCACACTAAAGTGTTACTTTTAGAAATTGAATTTGAATGTGTATCCAGCAATATCAGACTTTGATCACAGCCGTGARAACAGAGGGGAATTAGAGAAATTATGAACAAATTTATCAAAATTAACAATTAAAAATAGTTAAAAATATGTTAAAACCARAATTCTAACAGTTTATTAACTAACAAAGGAGAAAAATGAAAAAATGTTTTTGAATTTTTCATAAAGGCAAAATAAAATAGCATTTAGAAGACTTTTTTTTTTTTATTCATGGTCCCCTCTGTTCATTACATTTCTAAAAAGTGTCATATTACCAATGTGTTTATCTATATCATGATTTTTAATTTCTTAAATTATATATCTGTAAGTGTTCAACTGTAATGCTATTAACGTGAAATCACAGTGGTACTTTTCACTATGAACAGCTTTTCCCTAGACCAAGAAATTCAAAAGAAGTTTTGATTTTTTCTTTCACAGTATCATAGAATCATAGAATCATAGAATGGCTAGGGTTGGAAGGGACCTGTAGAGGTCATCTAGTCCAACCCCCCTGCACACGCAGGGTCCCCTAGAGCATGTGGCACAGGGTGAWGTCCAGGCGGGTTTTGAAGATCTCCAGAGAAGGAGACTCCACCACCTCTCTGGGCAGACTGTTCCAGTGCTCTGTCACCCTCACCGTTAAGAAATTCTTCCTCAAGTTCCTGTGGAACTTTTGGTGCCTCAATTTGTGGCCGTTTCCCCTAGTTCTATCACTGGCCACCACTGAGAAGAGGCCAGCCCCCTCCTCCTCACTCCCTTCCTTGAGATATTTATATACATTGATCAGATCCCCTCTCAGTCTTCTCTTCTCCAGGCTGAAGAGGCCCAGCTCTCTCAGCCTTTGCTCATAGGGCAGATGTTCCAGACCCCTAATCATCTTTGTGGCCCTGCGCTGGACTCTCTCTAGCAGCTCCACATCCCTCCTGCACTGGGGAGCCCAGAACTGCACACAGTACTTGAGGTGCGGCCTCACCAGGGCTGAGTAGAGGGGCAGAATCACCTCCCTCGACCTGCTGGAGACGCTCTGCTTAATGCACCCCAAGATCCCATTGGCCTTCTTGGCCACGAGGGCACACTGCTGCCTCATGGTCAACTTGTCGTCCACCATGACGCCCAGGTCCCTCTCTGCGGGGCTGCTCTCCAGGAGGTCGGTCCCCAGCCTGTAGGCATGTCTAGGGTTATTCCTCCCCAGGTGCAGGACCCTACACTTGCCCTTGTTGAACTTCATGAGGTTACTCGCCGCCCAGCTGTCCAGTCTGTCCAGGTCCCTCTGGATGGCAGCGCAGCCATTTCTGTTTTTGACCTCCTCCCTTCATTGTTATAATATACTGAATTACCTATTAATTAAGAAAAGTGATTCTTTGGTTCACTTCAGTATTGTGAACTACCTTGTTCAAGGTAGTTGAAAGTTAAGATCTTTTTACTTGTAATCTTACATCAGTTGTTCTATATAATGCGGTTGAAAGACAATACAGCTCCACAATTATTTCCCTTCTGTTATTCAATGTACTGCCACACTTTAAAAAAGCTATGTACGCTACAAATTTAATGTTGTAAGTCTCACATCGTTCAAAATCTAAATTTATCACTGCAAATGAGATACTGTAATCAGCAGTGGTGTGCTGTACTAACACTTCAGGTATGAATGCTGATACTGAGTCATCAGTGTAGTCTATGATATTTTGGAATTTAATACTTTAAATGTTTCTTATTTATATATTCATAAGTCAAATTGTCTACAATCATCCGTAATATTCATTCTTTACCGTTTGTAGCACATTTTGCTGTCCGTAACACTGCTGATAAGAGCCTTGTACTGTCTGCTTTAATGACATTTCCTGAAAAGACAGTGGCTTGGAAGCACCACAGACCATGGTGGTGCACATGAAAGTTCGTCGCTACAAAATGTTCATAATTCCTGAGTTAACATTCAGACCACCTCAATCTTTTAGTATTAATTGGAATAGGAATAAACTGACCTTTCTTAATTTCCAGTGCAGGAGACCATCTACAGCAAATGATGCCACGAAGGCAGCCTACATGGAAAACCAAACAAACCTCTTTGTTTCTTCAATGAGCTCTACAAGCAATCTGGAAACCTTAGGACTAGAAGGTGCAAGGAGCAGCAAATACAAGGCCTTGAAGATGTATAGTTGAAAGTAAAAAAATATTCAAGGAAGGCCCAGTACCCATCACAAATACCTTCTTTAAGAAACTTGTCACATGTCTTAGAAATATCTTACTGTATGTTACTGATTCAACACATTAGAGCAGCCAAGTTAGCTCAGAGTACCATAGCACAAAAGAAGGCAGTCAGTTGCATCTAATAAGAATGCTTCATGTTCTAATGCTCCCTTGTCTTACATTTATGGTACAATTCTTCAAACCCAAACTATTTTTAATGTGGGTATCTTATTTTAAACAATGTATCACTAGAAGCTCATTACTATAGCTTTATTTTGGGGATAACACATTCGTCTAATAATGGCATATGTGAATATCACAAATATTTTCCTAAGTGGTCTAGTGTTGTTTTAGCTAAATACAGTTAGTACTTCAAAGCACTGCAGAGTTTGGTTTTACAAACATTTGTAATAAAGCCTTTCCTTTTCTACTTCCTAATGTACTTTTTCCTGAATCATAAACAAACAATATAAATGAGACAGTGGTGATAGATGCTCTAAAATTTGATACAGAATTGCCAGCCTTTTTCTTCCTGACATCCCTTCCTTAACGGAAAGTTTCCTATGTTTAGTATTAACTCTCATCACTCAAAATCAGTGCAATATGGTCTCAATTGTGCATTGAGAAGAAAATAATTCATACATAGAAATCTAGGCCAATCAACCTTCTGTACAGTTTCTTATAACACAGCATGGTTTTTTTTCCCCCTCTATCCTTGCTCTGAGAGCCTAACAAGTTAGCCACCCCGTCACAAGGTGATTCCAACTAGTATATAAGACTGCAAAAGAACTTTGAACTATAATCGTTATTTTAAACAAATCTTCCTTATTCTATTTAAATGGAAGACAAAGGCTATCACAAATATTAGAAAATAGCAAAATATTGGTGGATTAATTAGTAACACTAATAACTAATAACAGTAACACTATAGAGCCTTCTTAGCACTGCAGCTGTGCATAATTCACCCCTGATATTTACCTCATGAAAGGAATTACCTCTTTTAGTCAACAGCTTTTAATCAAACTCCAGCGATGTTTCTGGGTTTCCAGGGTTTTTGTCTTTTATTAGGAATATAAGGTAACCAATTATGGCTAAATGATAAAGAGATGGAAAAAATGACCAAAAAAATCAGTTTGAAGACACTTTTTCTAAATTTCTCTTCTGAAAACGTGGATTTGGAGAGTATCTTTTGGATTACTCTTTGAGCACCACTACATCTGGACTACGCATGGTATTGCCCCATGTTCTGGGCATTTATGGGCTTTTGCAACTTCTTATGGCCATTTTATTTTTACAGTAATTCCTGAATTTCCTTTTGCTCCTTTACTTACTTTATTCTGTAACAACTGAGAAGACATGCATAAGTGATGCACACTATTTCATTGTACAGCATTTCTTAGAATTTGAAATAGAAAAAAATATTGAGAAGTAGATTGAAATTATGCCCTCAGCATTTTTAACACAACATACTTCTGCTGCAAACATTTATAAGTCAATTGCATTATTATGTTGACCCTTTTCTTGTGTATAATCGAGATATGGTCTCCGTATTAAAACATTACCTGTCAATAAAGATAACCTGTCAATAGAGATTTTAAGATTTAAAGACTTAATGATACTCAAGAAAAAAAAATCACTGCATGTGATTTAAATTTTCTCCATGTAAAACTACTCATCTTCAGAATTCAGGACTTAAGTCTCACTTACAATAAAACCTAAAAATATCTTTGGCCAGCTTAGGTCCACAGACATTGCCAGAGAAAGCTAACAACTTAATGAAGGATCAGACCATCCATTTTTAATTAAAAAGCAACAATTTAATAAATTTTATAGGACAGATGACAGACAAATGTCATCTGTTAATTTTAATAATAGAGGGATATAAAATCATATTTTCTTTCTTATTCCTATAACCTATTAATTTGACCAACTTTTTGTGTCATGAGTTGACTACTCAGAATGCCTGCCTTTTCTTAACCTCCTTGATAAAGGAAAAGACATGTCTGGGGTACCCAACTGTGTATTATCTACACTACAAATCACCTGTCTTCACTAGTTAGCTACTGCCCTGAGAAACACAAGAAAGCTCAGGTGTTCATACCACCAACGCATGAAGTCTTAAAACCTCTTTTACTTTTTTTTTTTTTTCTGAAAATGACTTTTGATTGGTAACTGAAACAGTCTTCTGAAACTGACTGGTGATGGGTGAATGGCAAAGCAAAAATCAGAACCAGTGTATTTGAAACAAAACTTGACACTTTTATAATAACATAGATTGAAAGCCTAGCCACAGTGCTGTTGTTCAATGTCTGGAGTCGTGAAGAAGGTAGAATGTGAGCTGACATCTTCACTCAGCTTACGCTTAAGGGCAGAGGGCTACCTCTTCTAAGTGTGACATTTCCTTGATTCTGTCAACCTGAGGTAGCTTTTAGAACTTTGAATTTATCTTCAATGATAGCTTTATTTGTTTTTTTCTTTTTTAAGTTTGGAGTATTACGAATTCATTCACTAAGAAGTTCAGTGTGTGTATTGACGACAATTCTGACTTGGACTTTTAAAACTACTACTGCTTTTAATTTTCTCTTTGAGTGATAACAACGCTGTCTCGTCTTTCTGAGTGGTATATATCCTAGGTGAATAACAATACACGGCTCATGCTCAGCTCACTTGTCACGATTTCCTATGTGACTTATTTAAATGTAGACATTATGCTTGCTGAATTAATCAACTTGTAAGGAATCGCCACTTTGTGCCTTTTCCTCGCAGGTACAATAGTCTAGCATCCATCATATATTTGTAAATAACCAAACTCCTACCACTCACATAGAGCAGCTATTCAATGACTAAACTAAGTGCAATTGAACTGTATCTATCAGAAATGAATTCAATGCTGTCCTATCTGTTTGTGGAAAGTTATAGAGAATCTGCTTCAAGTAATCCATTTCAAGAAGCTGCTTCTTTATATTCATTGGAAGTTTTGATACAAAGTCAATGAAAGCAGAATCAAGCCTAGTATATTTTTAAAAAAACACACTTAACATAATAAAATACCTATGTAGCATTCTCAGAAGATAGGTGGTAGTTCAAATGTACATCTGATAGCTTGTAGATCACATATTAAACCTAATGACTAAAAGAATGACACTTGTCACACAAAAGCAATTCTATTTTGGTATGAAATTCAGATGACTATTCCGTAGGCTGCAATGGCATTATAAGCAATTGCACTGCCTGAGCAAATCAATTCTGTGTGAGCACTACTTTTGTCTTCCTCTGTGCAGCAGCTCCTAGAAACACAAGTGTAGGCTATTTTCTTCTATAAAGATTCTATAAGGAAGCATGCACAAATTTGCAGAACATCAAATTAGCCTAAGTCATTCTTCATCTGAACATTTAGATTTGTGGGCATGTCATCTGCAAGACTATTGACACTAAAACACCAAAACACGTTTCACCTTAAGCACATACATAGCTCTATTGAAGTCTTACAGACCATTCATACACTTTAACTTAAGTAATTGCTGAACAGCTTCATTAAAGCCATAAGAATGTATTTCCTTTACTATTTGTGATCTGCAAAGATGAATTGAGCATTGCATAGCATCATATGTTTAAAATACAAGTCTCTGGAATTTAGCTATGTCTTAAAGTACAAGATAGCTCTTTCACAGTTTAAAAATGTATATGTGAGAACTTTGCAGTTAGTGTCATCACAAAAACAGACACACAGGTAGAATTTAGCTTTCAGGAAACCATATTCATTACCCTCAATTGTGAAGCCTTCCTTTCTCCTTCAATAAAGTACTCCTTCAATCAAGGTAAGTCTGCAGTAAATAAGGCAGTGTATAGAAAAGAGCTCTTCTTACTTCATAAACTCCAGTAAGCTCCAAAGGATGCTCATCCAGTGACCTAGAAGAAAAATACTTATTATGTTAGTTAACAATGAAGCTACAAAGCATATGACATATGTAACAGTTTCCCCAGTTGAAGGTATTTTCTAAAAGATACTGTAATGACAGCAATTTTAATTTCAAACCCATCGAAAGGTTTCTCATAATCACTAAAGAGAGATTTCCAAGGTAATCAATGTTAATAAGTAGTTCTGTCACAAGATTTCATGAGAGAAATGCAATTAAATGATGTTATCAAGAGCTTAGGGAAAAGAGGGCAAGTGTGAAGGTTGCAAATTATTACAGTCTAATCTTTTGATTTCATTGTCTGACTTTGTATGGGCTTCGGTGCCTAAATACTTACTGAAATACTTGGGGAATGGGAGGAAAGAGAAGGGCTGTGTCTATTAATTGCCTGGATAAATTAGTAGAAATGTATGTGACAAGAAACAGAAATCACTGCCAATACATGTGGGCCATTATATGAATTAATTGGTCTGAATGGGTTTTGTTTGTTATTCTTGCTGGGCCGCAGGTTTTTCTCTTTTGTGAGTGAGTAGGGAAGAGGGAAGAAAAGAAAGTGTGTTCTCATGAAAGAAAACACACTCGCTGGGGTACAAAAAGGAGAGATAACCCCCAACAAAATTCATGCCAAATGCAAATCTAACGGCCTCATCTGTGTTGGATTGGATGCTACATTATGAGCTGCATGCTCAGAATACTCGCAGTTTTAAGAATGAAAAGGAAAATGTTCTAATTTCATATGCCTGGAAAATGGTCACCAAATAATATATTGCTACACATTCCAGTTAACTTCATATCTTATCAACAGAACCTAAAACTTCATAAAGCTGAGTTTGTTATTGAATTATTGTTCAAAATTTTCATAGCTTTGTTTATGAAATATTTTCAGAAATAAACTATCACTGAAACACAGGGGAAAATGGGAAAATGGTTAGATTTTTTTATTTGTTTTCATACTAGTAATTCTACTACAAATCCAGATATTTTTCCAAGACTGAATTAGAAAATGAAATGTGGTCTCTATGGCCATTAGCAAGACATATTCCAAAATTGCTTCAATTGAATCATGAAAAATTATTTTCATATTAAAACAAAAGGGAATGATGTTGCTTTTCTCTGAAGTATTGTATCACTATTTTGTAAACAACATAATTCTCATTAGACTGACAGGGTGGGAAAGATTTGTATATTTTATGCTCTGTGTGTTACAATACCAGTACTATAAATGTATGCACTTCAGTAATCCATGTCTATTGACCTTGTCATTCTGATTCCACTGAGAAAGTGGGAACAATATTTTCACATCTTTTATTTACTCACAGGCTGAAATTAGTTCTATGGCCTATGGGCTCCCTGAAGCTACTTCTGTGATTCACTGAATTGTTTCTGCTGTGTTATTGCACATTAGAAATGAAATAACTGCCAACAGTTGCTTTCTGACCAAATACTGTAAGCCAAATACACTTATATTAAAACATGTTACAAGAGGTATCTTCAGAATAAAAGGAGTATAACAGTGTTTAACTAGCCATTATGGATGAGAGCAAAATGCACTTGAGTGGTATTAAATTTCAAACTCGAGAGAAGGTTCTGACTTAGGTTTAAAAACATTTTTTATTACTTGTGTTGACATTATTTGCTTGTATCTTAGTGGAAGATTAAACTACTTTAGCCTGGAGCAATTTTGAACAATGTTTGAATAAAAAACACAATTTCAAGTTGCTGTTTGGGAAGCATTTTAAAATCACAGTGATTGAAACCGCAGCAGAGTAGAGCATACCAACCCTGCACCACCCAAGCTTGGCCCAGGCTTCAGCCAAGATGCAGGCCCAGCCACATCCTGTCCTGATGCCAGGCTGAGATCTGAGCACGAAGGGCAGAAAGGAGCGAGCGCCCCGCTGGACAGCTTTCCCCATCTGGAATTAGCACCACAGCTACCTGCACACAACTAGCTAGAAAAGCATCCATCTGCCCTCAAGAGTAGGAAAGAGGAAAAGTATTTAAACAGTTGCTTAGAGATATGTAAAGACTGATTCAAAAGGCCTTTACAGATCAATAATTCCACTTGTGTTTACACAAATTTGTCACTGAAATCTGCACTAATGAAAGTATGTTTCCTTTATATGTCATGTCAGGAGGCTGCATTTTTTATCTTACAAGTATCATTTTATAGTGAGTATTCATTAAAACWTTCTGTTCTGTATCTCTGTGTCTTTATATTGAAAAAAAATTATTTGGTTAAATTCTTTTTTAGTATTTTGAAGCCTGTAATAATTTCTTTGCACACACAGAAAAATAAACTACTTCAGAATGCATCCTCTTAATAATAATTTATATAAACTTTTAAACATATAAAGTGCTGGACAAACACTAAGGACACAGAAACAACATGGACAACACCAAAGTCCCTCTGCAAAATACTTGTTCTAAAGAATTCCAAGGGTATAATTTAAGTTGCCCACTTTTTGAACTGCTGTATGCAATATAGGAAGTGGCCCATAAAGAACATATATGTTGTTAAATATACTGAATTGCTGATTTAAAGTATCACTTTCTTCAGTAATTTGTTTCATTCATGGTTTTGTTTCTCTTTTCATCTCAGATATGAAATGTATTTTGAAACTGGAAAAATGAATTTACACTACGAGGCATTCTATCTCTAAAATTCCTTACACATAATGTCACTTGCTGGATACTTTTCCACAGAAAACCCACTTTTCCACAAGTCACACAGCACCAAGAAAATGYACTCATATCAACCCCAAGACCATAATCTTTGGAGCCAGATACATAAACTTATCTGCTTGTGCTCACACTTGCAATGATTGCATGCCACTCTGAGACTGTTACATTCTGAACACTTTGAAGTGAAAACCTAGCAAAATATTTCATGTCATTTCAAATTGAAAAAGACAATACAGCTTTCTTTAATCAGCGTAGTTATTTTCCAGTGTTAATAAAATTCTCATTTCTCTAACACCTAACACTGAGACACACAGTCCCTAAGTTCCAAATTGTTTCATGACAAATTTGACACACAGAATATTACACATCTAACACAACTTTAAAAACAAATTAAAAAYTAAAACCCCATTCACTGTAATCATTTTTTGGAACCACTTAGACAATCACAGCTGCTTAGCTCTTGTCCTGCTTGCAAAGAGCTTCTTTTTATCCAACAATCTTGGAAAATATCCATAATCRGTAATATTAGCAAATGTATTATATTAGCAGATACTACACTCATGTTACATTACGTTTTCCATGATAGTCAATTCACCAACACAAGCAAAATGAAACAAGTATTAAGATATCAACAGTTTACAGACATAAAAACAAGTAAGTCTATGGAAGAAAACATTTATCATTAATGTTTTATTATCCTGCAAAGGTACCTACCTACACCACACTCACAAATTCAGCAAGCATGTTTTTCTACTGCAAATTAGGAATCAAAAGCAAAACTATTAGAACAGCTACAAACAAAAGAGATTTTTTCTGCCCCCTGTCGTGTATAGCAAAACTATAAACACATTCTACAGTATATCTCCAGGCATGTCTGATCACTGCATAGCTTAGAATTATCTATAGAACTCATCTTTTCTATGCCGCAACCCTCCTGTTTTTTTTCAGTGAACATAAAAAAGCTACAGAATATGCCATTGCCATCATGCCATGCCGTGCCACGTCTGTTTGCTGGAGGATCAACCTTAACCCACAGTAAGACAAACTAAAATCAAATTCTAGTGCTTCTAGAGAAGATTGTGGTGGGATGGGAAATGAATAAAAAATGTTAATATTTTAGTTGCTTTAGTTTATCTTCCCATGAGAAGATGACTCCAAGCCTTGTTATAAGATCTCTAAATAATGCTGGAAGAAAATATGCTTACATGTTTTTTTGTCAGGGCAATATATTAACTTGTATACTATTTCCAGTGTTATCTGAGAACTTGAATATCATATTGAAATGAATGCCAAAAGAAAGGCATCATTAGAACCGGTATTAAAATAAATACATATAAATTAGGAGTGTTTCAAWTAGTTCCTCTTAATTTTTCTTAATTTTCCATGAAATTTTATAACAAAAGCACAACTTAGAGTCAGCTTAGAAAACTCTACATTGTTGCTTTTTAACATACCAGTAGCGTTAGTCATGCCTCTCAACCTCTGCTACTGGTTATTCTCAACAGCAATGTTTGCTAATGAGACTAGTGAAGGAGAAGCGCTGTGATGTGAAGGCAGCTCTCCCAAACTCTCAAGTTAAAACCATAAGGAGGAATACATGAAGGAGCTGTGGAAATATGATAATCTCCCCACGATGTGGAGGAAAGGTCACTTTGGAAGGGCCTTGTAGGGTAAAATACTTTGTAGAATACTGCAGTAAAGTACCCTAATTGCATTGAAGCTCTTCACCGAGACTGTGGTGGAAACCCCAAGGGGACTATAAAATTTAAAAACAATTAACTGTTTATTAAGCAGTTTAGGCTTTTGGGAAAACACACACTTGAATGTAACRTCTTATTTCACTGTATTACTTTTGTCCTTTTGAACCCACAAAAAAAAAAAAAAAAAATGGTACTCTCTTATCTGGATGGAAAGTGTTTTGCTGGGAAATGGCAGACCCTGCTGCTTAATTTAAGGACAAGCAAGAGGTAAATTAAAATGCAATTGACRTATGCACATATTAAGTGATAGAAAAAGGAGGAAGACCCTCCAGCAAGTAAGTTTCAACAATTTTGCTACGATTTTCTCTGCTCAGGGCACCTTCCACGGGGAAAGCTGACAGACTCTCATTCAAGCTGACAGTAACAGCCCTGTCAGGACAGTTCTAATGCACTTTAGCGGCTCAGGAGAAAATGGGATTTGTCCTCTTCTCTTTGCCCTCTGCCTGCCATACTGCTCAGAAAACTCTAATCTATCATCCTCCAAATCCAGCCATGCTTCCAAAAAGTAGGAAGGAGGAAAGCCAGGTCTAGTAACAACAGAGAAAATTTCTACAGTAACCAGACAACACTATGGAGCTTAAATATCAGGCTGTGTTTTTTCATTCTAGATATGAATGCAGTGGTAAATTCTTCACATTTCCAATGGCATTTAGATCTGCAGAGAGTAAASAGCTGTCCTTTAAAATTCCAGTGGGCTGTGTTTTTATCAAACAAATACTGCTTTTTTTTTCTGGATTTTGCTGCTTTAATACCACATAAAAAATTATCTTTGACTTACTCAACTCTTCATAGCATAATCTGCAGTCTAATGTTTTAAGCATATCTTGATACAGTGGTAGCATTCTCCAAGACAAATGCACAGAAAAGGCTGGACATTCAAATCATCATAGAAAGAGCAGAAGTCGGTATTCTTTACACTACCTGCTAAGCTTTTTTTTTTTCTTTTTTTTTTTTTTTAACATTTTTGAGAGGTGAAGAATTGTCCAGATGTGTCAGACATTCATTTTGGATGACAGAGGTGGCTGTGGCAGTACTGAGAGGAGATTTGAACAACAAGGGAAAAATATTTCCCTTTACGTACATACAATTTGATCTACATMTTGAAAAGGGAGAAGAATATTTTAAAGACATTTATCACTGTAGCAGTGGCAAAATGCTRTTTCTTTGATTTTATTTGATGTTGCATAAATAGGAATGTACASATTAGCAATTCCAACAACCTTGGTCAAGGTCCTGAACTGTTTAAGATGCTTTTCTCCTGAAGAATGAAAAAGAAAAGAAAAAAAAGAAAAGAAAGTAAGGTACATATATTATATGCATGAGTCCTAGTATGACAAGCAAATCACCCTTGGGGGGGAAAAAAAAGAAAAAAAGAAAAAAGATTAATTCTATCTTAGAAGCTTGTTCAAACCAAGAAATTCAGATTTTTCCAGGTACATAATTACTCAATATAACGGAGTACTACTAGTGTTTACAACGTTACATCAGAGCACTTGGTTTCTCTGTGCACATTTCAGCTGAACAATTATTATTTGGCTTGGTTATTAAGTAATAAAGTAGAAAAGTAATAAACTTTCCCACAGATAGCCTGCAGGATGAGGAAACGGATTACAGAATAGAAATAAATCTCCAAACCATTTAAATCATATCTGTTAGATCAACAGATCTTCTTTGAAATAGTAATAAAATTATATGTTTGATTTTACTTCATTGGATTAAAACAGTATCCTAATACAAATGACCTTCATTCAACACTTGGTTAATTATAATTATTGGATGCATCTTTCTTATACAATTAAATCTACCTTTTGCTACAATTACAATTATTATTATAGAAATGGGTCCTTAGCTTGTATTGCTGAATCAAGAGATCCTACATCACAACCCAGATCTTAATTTTGTGTTTCCAAATACTGGTGGGAAATAATGAAGCATCACACTGTATTTCAAGCAGAAGTAAAAYAAAATTTAAATTCACACACACTACTGTCAGAGTTAAAGGTTAGCAGTATGACCATATATGCCATAGGTATACTTGTAATAATTTCGCTTACTGTTAACAAAAAGGTAACCTGTAGAAATTAAAATATGTTTCCAAATGTRGAAAGAAGAAATGACTGCAAGTCCAGAAAGTGAAATATAAAGCCATAAAAAACATCTAAATAGCATCTTAAAAGTTTAAGCAACACTTTTATAAAGATATAAAAACTTATAATAAAACCTTCTCAGCATCAAAAGCAGGCAGTCTGCCAAACATGCTGKAGGACCAGTAGATGATTGAGGAGCTATAAAAGAAGATAAGGCCAAAGCTCAACAGTTACATTAATTCTTCATATTGGTATTCTCTACAAATGAGATCAGACTGGTTTCTATATAGGAATCCTCAATACTGCAGGAGAATTGTAAGAACTGCTTGAAGCTGGGCTCTCTGTAGAAAAACTCTTAGAACAAATCAATAAAATGAATAGTAACAAATCACCACTATGGCATGATATTCACCTGCGAGTCAAAGAAAATCAAATAAGAAAATACCAAGTGATTAATACTGCTGAAAGTGGTCCCAGTGTCGAGAGAACTGATGGTAACAGGAGTAAGCCASTTATTCTGACAGATTTCAGCTACAGTATAAGAAAATTTGTAAATCTGACTTTTTTATCAGAAAAAGGAATTGATAAGAACTAAATCAAAATACACAGTTGGCGTATGGATAAGCATGATGTAGCATGAAATGCTAACTCAAGTTCTATTGGAGCTCTCTGAAAGATTCACAAGTATTAGAATATTTGAGAACTGGCTGACATAAACACACTTGAATTTCCAAAAAGGATTTAAGAAAGTTCCTTACCAGGGGTACTTAAAGGCGATAGGCTATCTGGAATAATAGGAAAAATATTCCCAAGGATTCTTGATTATTTAAGGTGTAGGGGGAAGAAAGAAATAAGTATTTTTGTTTTCTTCCATAAAGGAAGATTTCCATTGAATACTGTCAAGGGTCTGTGTGTGTGCATATCTGCTATTCAGAGTATACCTGCAAGATTAGGAGATGGCAATGARCAGTGGTGACAAATTTTGCTGGCAATACTAACTTATTTAGGTTCATGAAAAACAAAATGCAGCTGCAATAAGCTACAGAAAGTAATGAGTGCCTGGAAAAAAAAAAAAGATTAACTTCAACACTGCCTAAATACAACTTCTACTACAAGTCTCAAATATCTATGTCTACTTGAAACAGACCGTGGAGTCATAATGAACACATCTGTATRAACTTCAGCTCTATACTCCAGAGAGAACATGACAGCAGCAGCATGGTAAATGCTGAAAAAGGAATACAGAATATGGCAACTTGAATATTGAATGTATATCTGCTTCCTGAGATCTGAACGTGACCTTTGCAGAAGATGCAGATAGACTGGAGAAGATAACAGAGAAGATACAGTATATGTAGATTATGAAATGTTGTTACYTAGAGGTAACTTACAAGTGGAAAAGAAACACACATGAGATCAATATGATGAAATTCCACAAAATATTTACTGAAATATTACTGAAAGAAGAAGTACAGAGAGAATGATTATTCCTTGGTTTCCACAATACAGGAACTTAGGAGACTTAGTTACCAAGTGTTAGCTTTAAAACAAATAAAAGGAAACGCTTTTCACAGAGCACATAATTAAACTGCAAAACTCATAGCCACAGGATGTTGGAGATGTCAAAAGCTTAGGTGGGCTTAACAAGCAATTAGAAAATCTTCTAGAAGAAGAAAAATCCTCAAAGGCTATTATAGTACAAAAAAATATTGTTTCCCACTCAGAAAGTTCCTGAGCTATGGCTTGATAGAAGCTAGAAAAACATAATAGGAAAGGTTTTGCTATGTGCTTGCCCTGTTCTCTCCCAAAGCTTTAGCTAGTGGTCACTGTCAGAATACTGGTCTAACTAAGTGTTCTTATATTTTCATCACTTTGYTTCATTAAGGCCTTGCTTTTGATCTTTGAGATAATCATTTGATAAGACRTGAACCTACTAAAATAATGACAATGATTATTGTGCAAACTTACTTTGTTCCTTTGGATGCTTTTGTCAAGCAGGCTTTTATCCAAATTAAATGCCTATCCTAATTTGCTGGCATCATTTTCTTTTGTGACAGTCTCAAGACAGCTTTATCTAAAAATCAGTACCAAATAGAGGTTATTACCCCAATARCTGTCTGTAATCTGCATTTTCTGCAATCTGTTTCTAGGTGCATCTAAAGATACAGACCCTTCTTTTCACTGACATAGTTTCAATCAGTGAAGAAACTGCACCTGAGGTGCTCAAGTTTAAATAACGATGGCTGCTCTTCTGGAAGCAGATCCTGGTTCCTGACCAACATTCAGTGATATGACATCCATGCRCTTTCTGAGCTGAACTAGAGAGTGATGGTGTGAGGCAAGAAGGAAATGGCATTGAGCATCTGTAGGATAAAATAAGGCCATTGGTATCTTCACAAATTTACAGTATATTTTTATAAATTGCATTCCTGTCTTGAGCTAAATGAATTATCATTTTCACATTAAAAATAAAGCTCTAAAGCACTGTTGACCTTTACAGTAACAACTAATGCCACCTTCTGTTGTTATGCTTCTAAAGACTTCACAGGAAATGCCCTAACTAATGAAATTCCTAATTAATTTGCATACACKTCACAAAAATATACATTTCTGATATGTGTATTTTGTGTATATGTATAATTTCAAAATTCATAATTCATAATTTCACTTTACCAGTATTCATTTACCAACAACTATTATGAAAAAATATCGTTCTTAAGACTTCCTCTGATGCAAGACCAAAACAGCCCGACAGCAGTGTGCCATTACCAGCACAGACCAGTCTTCTATTGATATAAACCAGGCACATCTCTCCCTATGAAATACACTGCCCAGGCATAAGCCACTGTCTTTAGTCCTATAATACATATTAAAACTAATCCTTTTATATCAGATCACATGATTAATAAACTTTGTTACCCACAGACTTTGAAGCTATTTCTTATCAGGAGGATATTATAACATGCCTTGAACTTACAGCACACCACAGCTCTTAAGTCAATACAAGTCTGACAGCAAAGGACGTGTGAAAGAAGCTGCTATCCCAAGCAGTATCAAGACGCCGACTGGAAGACACACTCAGATGCCTGCCCAGTTTGTTCTTCATTGGGATATTTCAAGAAATCCAGTCTACATTACTGCATACTGTGACTTTACATGCTTTGCTTATTTAGCAATGCATCTCACAAAGAATATATTGTTGCTCTGCTCTGTTGTTCATGATGATCTGAAACCTGTTTGAGGCGTAATTYTTTGTTGCTGGCTTTCTACACTGCATTGTTTTTAATTTAGTTATAATCTTGATCCCCTCCTCTCAATTCAAAATAAAAAAAAAATATTACTTATGCGTTTCTTGATTTTCAAGACTTCAGACATTAAGTCCAAAGCGGAAGCTCTCTTAATTTAGAGACTCTGCCACTAGGCAGAGGTAATGAGAACAAATAACCCTCAAAGCATATTTAGCATATTTTGAGCAATTATACGTTCTATATATGTAAAAATGGCATGTGAATCTGGCCCACTATTGTATCTGCTATTAGTTTACATTTACACTACTTGACAAAAATGAAATGCTCTCTTCTCATATGTATAACAGAAAGAGACAACTTCTCTTAAAAGAGAACAATGAATTTTACCCCAGTTTGAGACATACTAGTAGCCCTAGGGTTATAACCTTCAAGTCATCGTGTCRAAGGATATAAACCAATCATTGCTGACTGAGATTAACAGGTAACTTCTACCAGCAGAACTAAGTGTTCACTGTGGGATTTCTTGCGCTTTCCCCCAAAGCAGCTGCTAAAGGCCACTGTCACATGGAATAACATCACAAGAGAACAGTTTGTCTGCTCTAGAATGACTCCTGTATTTCCCCCAACACATTTGTCCCTGATCTTCCTGTGTTCTCTTGCTCACAGTTTAAGAAACTTTTTTTTTGTTTAATAAAAAAGAATGACTTACACAAACTCACAAACTTGAGATTTGTGTATGTCAAGTTAAATTATAACTTACTCTTCATCAGATACCTGAATGAAGAATCGGCGTCCTTTTAAAACCTGCACTTGCTGTTTTCCTCAGGAATMAAATAGTTCTCTGGTAAACATCTCAAATCAGCTCATTTTACTGACTATGTCTTGATTAGTGGTATGTAATGTACAGAGAAAAAGGCTAAATATATATATATACACACACACATATATATACATATGCATATACATATATAAAGGTATTTTGATCTCACAGAAGTGAACCTCTAAGAGTCCTGTTTCTCTTGATTCTTGTTCTATACAGTTCTGTTCTGTACAGTTCTTTTTATACTGTTTGATTGAAAAYGAAATGTCAGCCATAAAGAAACTGCAATTCAAAAAATAGCCCATACATGTGTATTTCTATGACTCTCTATGTATGTAGGTTCACATTTCTACAACTTAAAAAATCCAGCCTCAGCGCAGAAGGCTGATGAAACGTAACATGATTGGAAAACATATCAAGCAAAACTATTTCCTTAGCTGTTGCAGCTCAGTTCCTAATTTACAGATAATCCCTAATATAGAGATCAGTTACTGAAATTCCACCTTAAAATAACGTAGCCATACAATTTTAAAAAACAAAAAAAATGGTGAAAATGTATTTATCAGTCACAGCCTAATGAGTATGTTTTTCTCATTGCAAGTGTGGTCCTCCTTAGGGACCTGCCTGGGATAATTAACTTATTTTGCATTCTAATTACAGTGAAAAAATTGTAAATACATTGAATACTACTGTGGTAAACACTGCTGCCTACAGAAAAACTAACACTGCCACTGACAAATAACTGAAAGTAACAATGATATTAAAGTCTGAGTATCAAAAAAAAATATTTGTCAGCAGTGGATTCAATAGAACTCAGCTGTGTTTTAAGTCCTTCAGGMCTGATTTGGCAGCTAAGTGCTAATGGTTACCCAGTATTCACCAGGAAAGCTAATGTGACAAAAGAGTATGACATGCTTAGTGAGTACAATATCTCTGTTAGGGTTCAAAATTCAAGCTAAGATTTCAATAAAATAAGGGTTTATATATATATAWAAATGTATATATACACACATACATATAATTAATTTTTACATATATATTCTTATTTTTATATATGCACATATATATTTATAAATCTATAGGTTCCGGTCACGGGTGAGAATGCACAAGGTGTCATTAATGCTTCTCTTATCACTACCTCATATGCATCAATTTTGGTGCATATGAAACATAAAATAAAATGTTCTGAAGGAACAAGGCAAAAAATAGATCATTAGYACTTTCCTAACATCTGACCCACCTTATTAAAAATGCTAATCCAGTGGAATTATTCTACAGTACATGAAAGTACATTGTATTTGCTTTGAATTGATTACTCTGGGGAATTTGTCTTTGTAAAGGTGTTCCTGTGTCTTTTATTGTAACAAAACTGGCATTTGGCTCTCTTTCAYTGCAATTCATAATGCATTGGAATTATGCAATAATCATGTATTCCAGACAAATTAAAAAAATACATGAACCATGGAATATTCTCAGATTATGATGCATAATGATGAGTGGAGCACGGCTTAACTTCATTTTCTTCTTTATGTCTGTATAATTCAGGGCATATGGTGACACAAATGTACAGAGCTTAAAAAAATCTGGAAACCAAAATTATTACCTCATAAATTTAATATGTAGTGTAAATTATATAGGTCCATTTTTTTCAGAATTCTCAAATCAATGAGTATATCAGAGTCATTTTAYCTGTACAGATTATTGTATAAATGAGAAACAGATTATTGTATAAATGAGAATGTGTATCCTCCTCACAAGGAGAAATATAACCCCTCTAGTCACARAAAATATTTTTTCCACCTATAATCAGTGCATTGGTAGTTATTTCCAGTAACTATAATCAATAGTTATTTTTAAAGTTAAACATGAGAAGATTTCTGAACATTTGCTATATTTGTATTTGGAGGATTTTCTCAAACCCTCAGCTTTGGTCTGAAACCCCCATTGACATCAATAGTAATTTTAACTCATGCCATTTACAAAACAGCAACTCATGAGTTAGGCCACAAAAAATGACTCCCCTTAAAATAGCTATATTATTGAAATCATCATCGTATGATTCTTTTTGTACTGTGCTTTAGACCATTTAGAAATTTTTTTTGCAAGTTTTTTCACAAAAATTCTTAAGACTAAAAAATTTTATTTAAAATGAAAATTGAGATTTCTGCATGCCTGTACAATCCAAGGATTTTATGTTTAAGAAATATGCACAATATTATGATTCCTACTCCTCAAAATTTCAAAAATTCCAAACATACTTTCCCATACATAATCCAACCCCCAGTCTTCTTAGAAAACCCACCTTGGTCAAGTATGCATAAAAGTGAAATGTCAAGGAAGAGCATCTTTCATTGTCCACTGTGCAGACTGAGAGGTCCAGCAGTGCATTGAGAATGGAAGTTCCTGAATATCCTCAAATTGTCTGCAGGACAACATCTACAGAAAGCTTTTTGCTGAATATTTTCTGCAAATTTCAGGGAATTTAAATAAGTTCTCCAGATTTCTCAGTGCACTAAAACAACATGAGCTGATACCAATTACTTTTAAGAAATATATTTATGTTTTAAAACAGCCTTTCTAAAGAAGCTGAAATGTGTTGTAAAGAGAAAGAGGAGAGACTGGCTAAAAATGAATAAGGGAACTGAAATACAAAAACAAAGCATAATCATAAATAATTGTGGTTTGTAAAATTAAATTGAAATTTGGATCAGAAGTGCCACATTATGGCTGTGGAAATAAAGTTCAAGGTAAGCTTTCTTAATTCAATATGTGGTTGTGTTAAAACTTCTCAGGTTTGAATGGGAATTCTGCCATCTCGTGGTCATAGGTTTTTTCTACAATATTGTCTTCATTTTGCAAATTAACATATATGGCATATAAATATACATCACCATTAGATATTTTCAAAAATAAATTCATATGTTAGCAATAATAAACTAACTGTACATTTTTGATATCTAGTCATATAAAAGCCCTTCAGCCCAGTTAAATTTTTCACASTATTTTACCTATAGGATAAAAAGAACTTTAACCGTCTTTGCYTATTTGGTCTATAAATCTAGAGGATATGTTTTATCATGATCCAATACAGATTTGAATATCTTGGAATCCAAAGGATTCAAAACCTATTTTGGAGCAGGTCTAGCCACACTTTTTTATTAAAYATTCAATAATTGAAAGAATTTCAATGCACTTCTGTGTATTTGCAGATGTTTCTGATTATTCCATTAGAAATAATCAGACCTTCTTCTTTTTCCACTACTCATCTCTACTTSGGCGTTTTAACGTATATTCTGTCATGTACATGTGATTTGCTAGCATGGAAGGTGCAAAATTCCAAAGCCTGCTTCTCTATGATTGTTTTGAGATATACAAAACTTACCACTTGAAGGTGTGAGGCAAAAAGCTAGAAGTTAGTCATCACCTTTGAAATAAAGGCTTTTAAATTCAGTCACCCACAAAGAGACCACATATTAAATCCAGCTCAGAAAATTAAGTTTTTTGGAATAGCAGTCTCTCATTCCATCTATTTATTTCTCCAAAACTCCCCTTCCATCATCTGCTCCCCAAAGCCCACTCTTCTTTTCCTGGCTCCCAAGATTTTCTCACTCTAGCATCTTTCCTTTTCTATATCTCATTTGCCTACCCTTTCCAGTTCACTGTTTCCTTTTTGACAACCACCATCTATGCCTTTCCTTCCTCTCTTTACGATTCCTATTTTTATTTCCTCTCTTTAGGTCTCCCCCAGATTTGGAAAACTGAGTGAATGAGCAATTGCAAGAGTGAGGCAGAATAAGGCAAGAGTCAGTGGGTGACTGAGTCAAAGAGGAAAGAGACAGAACGCTGAATGAACAAAAAACAGACATGTGGGCGATTCTTAGCATGGAGAGAGGATAAGAGCAAGGCAGTGGGTGGATGAGGAATGAACAATCATAGCTAAGCTGAAAGAAAGAACCAAAGAGCAATTAGGGAACATCATGAAGAAAGAAAAGAAAAAGAAAGAAATCTGTTCAGGAATATTTCAATGAAAAATTGGGAAAGGGAAGAGCTAGATTTCAAACTGGTATAAAAGCATTTAAAGCACAAAAAGCCACAGAGCCCAAAGAAAAATGATGGCAGAGGGCTTGAACTAGGAAATACTACAGTAATAGAAGTCATATAAATAGAAGATAAAAAAAGGAAGCTGGAAGATGGATGACATCTACACTCCTTTCTGCAACATAATTCAGTTTCTATATTAAAAGGCAGAAGACTGAAAAGGAATGAGGAGTAGGTTGAGAAAAGTGATGAGAGAAAGGACAGAGAACCTTTTCAATCTCCATCTCATAATTCACCTTGTTATACTCCTCCACATGAGCCTTTCTAATGACCTCCAAATAAACTGCACACCACACACCAAGTCCATTCCTGGCACATATCCCCATTACTCATGTTGAAAATCTAGTCGCTTCGTGCTCAGCACTGCTCTTTCAAACATGCAAACACCATTTCTTTTGGCCAATCTCTTGGTGTTCCTTAATCTTCAGGTAAATATATCAGGCAAAATAATCAATTTTTATAGGTAATTTTCAGGTAGAACCTATTCTTGAATCTTTTCATTTTGTTTTCCCATTCCTTTTATTATAAATGTTACATGAAACAAAAGTCTTCTGTTTTAAACTAATATGAAAAGAAACTTATAATTTAACACAGATATATATATGTATAAACAGAAGAAGCAAACAGTACAAAGTTAATATTTATTTTTCTCACTAAATAGATACAATCAACTAAATAGGTACAGATGTTCACAGATATATTCACGTTCCCACAGGGAAAATCTGGTGCCTGCAAACGTTCCTCTAATATGCTAGTGTAGGTTACAACCAGTTAATGCTGATAATAGTGTCATGATAACAAAGTGACATAGGCTTCAACAGCCTGCATTACCTTGCCCAGAACCTTAGTAAGTATTCAATATGTGTAGCTACTCTGCTGTCATCACATGAGAGCTGAGAACAAGCAAATTTCGATATCTTCTTAACCCAAAGATTAGTTCAATTGGATGTTAAAACAAATATTGAAATAAGAAGCTGCAATTAAAGTACAGTATATCCTTCTACAGGCCATGGTGGATTTCTCATCAATGCAAGACGTGCTTATTTGGATAGACAAAACACTCATTTAAAAAAGCATGCTTTGGCATTGAGCTGAAATGTCTGAAATTTCTATCTGTAAGCGGAATCTAAAATAAAGGATAAACTTAGAAAAGTAAGATTTTGTTTATATGTTGGTGAAAATTAACTGATAACACGACAGAGTCATAAAAGCTTCACTTTGTTGGAAACGAGGTTGCTAAAACTAATATTTATAAAACAGTTTCAAGAATAATTATTAAAAATTCCAAACAATCTAAGCTCAGAGTTAGCTGTTTTACATATGCAGGGCTGTAGAGAGCCTAAGCATTCTTACCACGTCAGATTATTAAAGACTAGCATTAACATCCTAAATTATGAATACATGCTCAATTGGGAAAAAAAATCATTCCTCTCAGATTGTGTCCTATGAGGTCATGTTGCTAAATAACCAACCTAACATGAAGATGATGTTAACTCAAGAAGATGATGTTCTATTCTCTGTTAAATATGTCTGTTAGGGTAAATGTATTCACTTACATGCTTTATTAGGGCGGAGAACAGATTTCAAAATAATTGTATAGGTAGATCGGCCAAACCACTTCAGAAACCTTGCAATATTTTAAAGAAAACAGACAGCTAGCAGAATCTGTGGGCTAAAACACTTTGCTTTATATTAAATCAAGCCAGAAATTTACTCTGAAATAGAAATGATTAGGAGAATGAAMAAAAATTCACCATTTTACTAGGATAATTTTTTTATTGAAAGACTTGTATGTCTTCTCTCCATTTTAAAATTATCACAAGTGTTTAATATATGTATATTTTGAATAATCTTTTGCGAATAAAAGTGTAACCACTCATTTATATAATAGCATTGAATGACAGGATATGTTAGGGAATCAGATCTAATTCAGACAGAGTAATGTTGTTCAATATTTTCTGCTTAAAATAAAATCTGAAGCTCAGCTAAAGATTGTTATGTAGAGTTCAGGGAGGAGAAAAATCAGGATTTAATCAGGCATTAAAATCCAGAGGCATCAGTTCTTTTCCTGGCTTTGATACTCATTCACTATTTGTATTTGGGCAAATCTAAGAACATGAAAAAAGTGAACCCTTATTCTTACCTTCCCTTAAGAATGATGAATCCTTTTTAATCCTTCCAAAATTTCAAAGCAAAAAATATTTTGAGAAGTACACTGCACTGCTTAGCAGCTACTATTTTTTCTCTTACTGTATCATTTCAGGGAACACACTGGTACTCAACAATGAATACAAATTTTTTGCACTGCAATATAATGAATATTGAAAGGTCCTCAACAGTATTAAGTTATCCAGCCCACAAATACTCTTCTTTATTATGTGTTATCCAGCCCACAAATACCTGTTAAGCAACAGGTAAAGAAGAGAGTGGCCATGACTGAGGACAACACAAATTATTCTGGGGGGCATGTACCTCTCAACCAGGAAGCTTGCACATTTTTTAATCTTGAAGTTACAGATTTGAACGGTTTTGATTTCAGATAACACAGAGATTTGGTGCTACGTTTTTATCTACAAAAGCAGAATCTGAAAATTTGGTTCCAGATTTCACAGTTCTGGAAATATCCTGTCTATCTGTAAGTATGTTTTTACATACAACATATAGAAATCTTATTTGGAAATCAAAATTTCAAAGCACGGGGATATGCTGCTTACATTTTCAAGAAACAAATACTGATGCCAATTTGCACCTTAATAGGGAAGTTTAACTAAATGTGACTAATAAGTAGAAAGGTTTTTCTTTTCTTTTTTTTCTTTCTTTTGCTTTAGGGTTTTCTTTGGGTTTTTTTTTTGTTGATTGTTTTGTTGTTGTTGTTGTTGTTATTGTTGTTTTATTTTCTTTTGGTCTTCCCTGGAGTCTATAAGTAAAGCAGAACAGTGGTTCTGCTTTGGCAAGTGAAAAATCTGGCTTAGAGGAGGGAATTGAGATCAACATATTGCTACTTAGTAGAGGAAGCCTGAAATATTAATCCCAAAAGGCCAATATATGTCTTCAGACAGCATTGCCAAGTTTGATCTGTATATTTAAAACATTCATGCATAGCTATGATACTACCTGCTCTAAAAGCATTAAGTATAATACCTACCTCTGTTGATTAGGGACATGTTGATGACACTCTTAGTGGGATAACAAGGACTCACAYCCCTCATGAGCAAAGCTGCATGCAAACTTTCTTTAAGCTATTCAGCCCCATAGCACCAAATAAATGAGTACCATAATCTCCATTTAACAAATGACACAGTGAAGTGCAGAAAAWCATGATTTAACCAGCAGCAGTGTCTGGAACTAAAGCAGAAGTTAAACCAGAGTTGGACATCACAAACTCCAAGTCCTCCACAAAAGCTTTGCACGTCAAATAGCACTTCCTCATGAGAGAGGCCTTGTTTCCAGGACAAGCGGTTTCTAAGACACTAACAATCCTTCTCCATTAAAATGAAATCTCATTGAGGCATCAGAATCTCTACAAAGCTAAAGCAAAAGCACTTCTATGAAACTTGAGTCATCAGGCAAAAAGCTTCCACCATGAATATTTCAAAGTGTAGCACTTGGCAGAGGAAAGCTCTACCTTAATTTTGCATTTGTGCTAGTTGATTTTGCCTCTAATTTCATACCTGTGGCTAAAACATGTGATTCATGACTCCCTCAGTTAAAAGTAGGACCTTAAAAGTGAGAAAAAGGAGAATTTTAATTTTTATTATGTTTGCTCAGTGCTATGGGATAATAAATACAACAAAACAACAATTATAGCTGAGATGAATTAACAGGTTCTTTAAAGCATTCTTAGCATTTAAAAAYCTCAAGCTGCTAATTTCTGTGACACTTTCTCTATTCTAGTTACAGCTTAAAAATGAAGAGGCATAAGACTAAATGGTTTGGATGGATTAGTAATAAACTGGTTGAACAACCTTTGATCTCTAGATAGTATATGCTCAGCTCCTATGCAGATTTTCAGTTACTTGGAACTTGTTATTGTTGTACGAAGAGTATGCAAAATTAATGCAAGGATCAACTAGAAAACTAAAAATAACAACAAATAAAATTACATGTTAGCCCCAACTGGCATAAAAACTTCATCAAGCGATTGTCCTTCTTCTGGTGCTAGTATATCAGGTAAACAGGCATTAAAATAGCAATAATGTGAGAATGGCTTGAATTCTAGATTGTCTTTTTTAAAAATTTAAATGCAATAAAAATTAAGTGAGCTATCTTTTAGTTTTCTACTTATGGTATCATTGTGATGCTGCAGTTTGTTCTGTGATCCTTTTTATCACAGATGAGCCAGGAGCTATCCTGGGCAGACTTTTTATATCTTCTAAAATGAAAATCTATAAATGAAGGAAGTGGCGACCAAACAAAACAAGGAATGCAACTTTTTTTATGGGCTACCTATAGAGTTCTTGTATCTTTAAGACACATGTTCTAATATGACAATCATCCTGATCTGAATGCAAGACGAATGCCAGGGTAACCGAGCCCTGAGTCTTGCAATGATCACATGCTGCAATWGATATTAAAGTTTACTTCATGGACAGAACTGACAAACAGCCAAACAAGAGTTATGCTTTCCTTTGATGCTTGACATGCTGGAGTTAGGGCCAGTCAGAGAAGTATTTGAAGTATCTCAGACRTGCTGGATAATATTGTCAGTATATGTGGAAGGACATTGTGAAAGCACGAGTTTCCTTCACTTATTTTCATGACAGAGGGGCTTATAATCCTTTGTAGCAGATCCTTTGTTCTTTTTTCTACATATAAATAAGCTGAGTAGGATCCTTGTGCATTTTGTTCAGTAACTGATCCAGCCTTTTGCCATGAATTTTACTTGCATTATTTATTATAATTAATTGTTACACTTCATTGATTATTGTGAAATTTGATCCAAGGACATGCATAATCCTTGAAATTCATATATCTTGATATTACAAGGATCATAAACCTTAAATTAGGAAAGGACGGACTAATGCACATAAATTGCTTTAGTGTACTTTAGGAAAACCATTAATTGTCCATACCAGACTGATTATATCTTTCTGATTTGTGCATATCTACCACAGATGCCCTTGCTTTTTTGCATAAACTAAATAGAACTGTTTATTCTCACAGTTATAATTATGAGTCAGCTCACATAAGGCAGCATTTCAGCATATTTATTACCCAAAACCCAAAGAATTTGCCCAAGAAGGTTAGTGCAGCTATGAGTCTAAGTTTCTACTCTCAGGTAGAGTCTTTTTTGGAGGTATTCATACCAGGGTCATTTGAAGAATATAAAATGATCAGTTATGCTCTACTCTTATATTACTTGATATAAAACCGTTTAAATTTCAGTATAAAATACAGAAATCCTGTGGTTTATGTTCCCGGCTTTCCATTTTAGTACTCGCAGGCTTAGCCAAACAGCGCTGTTTACCATGTGCAACACAACAGGAGAAACACAACAGCATGCAAACATAACAGGAGGAACGTTTCAAGCTGCACTTATCATGGCTGGTGTTCAGTTCACCACCTTCAGCTGCCTGCCTGTTTCTCTGAGGATGTGCAGCTGAGAAGCTAGAAAACACGGAGATCTTAGCAATATGATATTGAAACATTAGAGCTTTAAAGACATACTATTTTCTCAACTCAGTTTTAAACTTGCCTGCCCAAGAGGGCATTTAATTTAGCTCTTCAAGTAGGATCTTCTTCATTCAGCTCTAACAGGTATGATTATAGAATACTATGTTCTAATTATTCTCTCTTTGCAAAACAAAATTCTCCCTAGTCTCTTTTCTCTATTACATAAGATATAGGACAGAAATCTTGAAGAAACTGAATGAACACATTTTCTCATTACTTGCTAGAAGATTAAGTAGCCATGAGATGTAAAGATCAATTTCAAACATTGTTACATGTCAGTGGAAATCTTATTAGAATATTAACTAGCCATAATAATTTTAGCAATTTATTTCTTTGTGCTCAGAAAAAAAAAATTAGAGCAGTTTATTGATTTCATTAAATTTACAGAGCTCAGTTTTCCTATGAAAAGCTAATTACAAAATTTGCAAAGCTGACTCCACCAGAGCTATGTTCCAAAATGAATAGGAATCCAACATAATCAAGACACTTTCTATGAACATATCCTGCTTATATAGGTAAGATTGTCAGTATCCTTTCGAAGTTATAAAATTATTTTCAACTAGGACGACTCAGGGAGTTCTGTGTTAATTGGTCATCTACAGATGTCTGGCTTTGGTCTCCATGTAATTTTTTTTTATCTAAGTACTATCACTATTGTGAAGATCCAAACCGATCTTTGACCAGGATTTGGGAAGTTCACCAGGTCCTGTATAAAATCCTGATGCTCAGTGGAAAGGCTCTAGAGCATGGAGCCCCATGTAAGGTACAACAGCTCAAAGGTACCTCAGCTAGCTCAGAGGCAAAGTTGCAATGTTACTGCAGCATTCTGCAAAAGGTCATTTGACTAATTCCTCCTTTGTTTCATTACTCCACATATTATTCAGTACGTTTATATCAATTTGATTTTTGTCAGCAAAGATGGGAGAAAATAAGGAAAGGAAAATTTCAGCCAAGAAAAGTTTTCTTCTTTCAATATTTATAGGCCCCTTATAAAAGAACTGTCTGGGCAAATGGAAAGATATATTTGCAATACTGATCTTCATTTGTTATTCTCTCTCTCATATACACACCGTGCTCTGAGATATTCTCCTCTCACAGCAGAGATCAATAGATTCTTCGTATCTTAAAAAACATCAGGTAACACTTCAGTGATTAGGGGATTGATTCTGCTCTCTGTTGTGCTGTTGTCAATCTGGAATAATTGAACTGAAACCTGTGAATCTATAATGTTGTAAAGTGAGATCACAATCAGGTCACCTAACTAATATGATTCCTTTTGCTTCCCAAATCTATAACAAAAATAAATAAATAAATAGCTCTCGAAAATCATTATTTTTCTCCTTTGTTCACAGTAAATTTAACACTTCTTTCAAATGAAGAATTGTGTTTCAGCTATGTGAAATGCTACATAAGTTTTATTTATTCTTTGCACACTGAAAGAAGGCTGATCTCATGTCTGTCTCTCTCTAACCACATGCACACATATTTAAGTATGCATGATTATATACATATGTACGCATACACAAACGTGTGCATACACACACAATGTACATCATATATATGTATTAATATATAAGCATACTCTGATCCTCATATAAATATTTGCTGTAAAAGAGAATATATAGTAAATACAGTTGCTCTCTCCTTGTCTACTTCCTTCCGTATTATTGAACACACTTTCTCCTTCTAGAATAAAACAAAGATTAAAAGTTTCTTTGTGCAGAGCATTTTGTGCYTTCACTATTTACAGGAGAATATTTTCATATTTAAGTAATTTCCCATTTTTTTCTAGTATCTCCAGATAGTTTTCCTAACTACTTCCATGAAAAGGAGTCACTGGGCAATATTCAAACATCGCATATCAAATGAGAAAAATCTAAGTGCAGATTTCTTGTTTTAGACATTCCAGAAAAAGACAAGGTCAGGAGTCAGAACGGCAGAGACATTCTGTCTGGTTAGCGAAACATGGAAGAAATAAAAACTAGGCTTTATGATATTAATGAGGTCAGTCCCCTAGCCCCTTGAGTGTCTTTTTAGTATTCAACTATTATTTTTTTCTTATAACTTAGTATCACTCTTATTCATCATTACTAATTACATAAGAACATTCTGGCAAGTCCTCAATCTCACACCACACTGCCTGCAATAAGTACGTACTGGGKTTTTTTGCCTCATGTGTGAGTATCTGCTTTATCACTGTATTAAAATTACAYYCCTCAGAGAATTGGCTCTGAAACTGTGCAAGATAAAGAAGGAAATGTTGTCCATGATTTTCTCCAAGTAAGCCTATAGGGCCTAAGTTTTGCTAGTCAGATCGAGAACTTCTGCCAACTTCCAGTATAGCTGGCAAGGCAAAATGCAGCGTGCAAAGGACACCTGCTTTTTTTTCCTTTTTTTTCCCCACTCAATTTCAGTACATCTGCCCAAAAGTCAATGGGTAGAACATGTGAGATTTAAAGGTGTTTCCATGGGGCAGCCATCTGCTTTATGTTTTATTCTTTTCAGAATGCAGTATTATACCTCAGCTTTATGTGCATTGGTTCAGATTTATACTGTTTTATGTAACTGTGACCCATCATGATGAATATCACAGATGATGATAGGCTCGTTAAGCACATCTCATTTTAGTCAAACTGCAAGTGGCATTTTGTTTATATGGTTCATTTCGCCAACAAATTAGATTTCAAATTGATTGCTTTCCAAAATGACTTTGTTCATCAATTTCTAGAGTAGGCAATTACAAAGACTATACTAGTAATTAATAAGCCTCTATATCAACAATGTTTTTAAAGCACTTGGCAGTAGTAGTGAAGTTTAAGGGGATTCAGAAGTTTATTTTTAGGATCTATCAGAGCTGTCCAGAATCTGATAAAAGAATGATTAACAGAAATGCTCTTTATATTGTAAAATTAAAAGTCTAACATCTTTCACTGAGCTAAGCTCATTATTTTCACCTTAGCCTTTGGTAGAGGAAAAAAAATAGAAAGACACTCTGCTGTGCAACACTCTGCTTCTRGTACCTGATCCAGCTAAGGTACCTCTGAGCTCTCTTGTGATGKACCTTTTTAAACATACTACAAATCATTTGCCATCAGTCAGTGAGGAAGTCTACCTTAGCATGAATCTTAATCAGCGTTTCTCTTCTCATTCCAGTACACATGGAATACATCATTTCCTACATTACAAGATTATGCGAGGAATAATATTTAAAAGGTTGTGTGGCTTTCAGAGACCAGAGTAATGAGTTATATCTACTGTTACGTTCTTGTTAATTCTTCTAATGACAGGTCTTTTCTAGTCTATGCCACAGGAAGTTTTTTTTCCATTATCTTCACAGAGACAAACTTTCACCCAATATGCCTAATTATCTCAAATAAAGTCTTCATGGCACTACTCTTGCATAGGACAATCTCCTCTTTCTTCCTCTCTGCTGCCAAATATCACATTCTCAATTGTGAGGCCAGATACACTTTCCTGTGCAATGTCTCTAGGCCAGGTATTCCACTGCATGAGACATGCCAGTTTAGAATGAATTATAGTAGTTTTCTTACCCAAAGCCCAACTGATTYCTAAATTAAAATTTTGAAGGGTTATTAACCCAAGACATAAAGCAGAGCCGTTGGGATTTTCCATAAAAATTAAGAAGGGAAATGCAAAGCATCAATTTTCTCACCATTCAACAGAAGAGCAGATATTTACTATCAGTATTTGTTAAAAATGAATGTAAACAGTTCATGTCCTTGCAAGCTCTGAATATCAGGCTGTGGCAGCAAGCTATTAAGCTGGCTAACCATGTGCAACCCTGAATAACTAAAGTGCCAGAGCATGGAGAAGAGCCAGTACTTGATGAAAATGGAAATAAAATTTAAAAGGACTGTGAAGGTTGTAAATATCTGAGGTGAGCACTGAGGTGAGGGAGTAAACGAGAAGTAATGATAGTCTATTACCTTCTGAGAAAGAGTAATGAAAAAGAAACAAGCCAGAAGAAAATGGAAGCCTCAGAGGTCCTGAAACTGCAAAGAAAAAGTAAAGAGAGCTGAAATACACACTTACATCTCTGATGTTATTGGAGGGGCTTATTCTTGCTTATTSAACACTACATTCTCAGCACCACTGTCCAAAGCTAGGTAGAAGGGATGATTAATTATAAACAAATACTCAGCTGTAGCCTGTTGTATCTCATTTTCTCTTTGAAACAGATTTTCCCAATGTATTTAACAAGAATGGTGCCTTAGACACACTGAAAGCATCTGCTGATTTTTCAAACTCATTCAGTTGATCTTTGGAGTTTTAAAATGTCCAGGCAGCCCAACCCTTCTTTAGTTGGCACTAAARGAAAATAAAGGTTTTTCTGACCACTCTCCATATTAAAAGAGTAACACTGGAAAACTGAGAGTCAGGCAGATACTATTAAAAAAAAAATCAGTTTTGTCTGGTGTCCTGTCTATATTATCACACTTGTGTATGTATACACATATTTTCTGTTTTCCTTAAATAARCTTTGATTTTTGCTTCATTTAACTTCAGGTACTCTAAATGAAAAAATATATATATACACATACACCAACATTTTAAAATAATTCTTAGGGCAGTATAAATGCCATTGCTGCTCACAGAAGAGCAAAACAAGCACATAGCATGGATGCAGTTAATCTGCTTGAGGAAACTAGCACTGACAGATACGGATGGTGGCCACTCGCTTGTATTTGTTTTGTGGAGCAGGAATCACTTCTCAAGACAGATACCTCTAATGTAAATGTAGACTAATTTGCTTCATCTAAATATCTGCCAGTGTTTTCAGACTATTGTTTCAAAGTAAGCTCTTGTTCAAGTCATAGCCATTAATTGACTCCTCATGSACAACTGCTTCTTGAAGCGTTACTTGGACTGTTCTTACTTGTAATTTAGCTTTACCTAAGAAATTATTCCTTTTACTTGTAACCACGTGTAGGCTCACTCACTACATGTAGCCTCACTGCTGATAACTTCATCACATTAATCTGCATTAAAATGAAAGTATTACCTGCATGATATGATGCTTAATGCATCCCCATGATGCTTAATGCATCCCCGTGTTCTTCAGGATGACCAAAAGGAATGCAACAATAAATATACTAATTGGTAAGTTAATTATCATTTAGATTGACAACTTCTACATTATCTAATTTTTTACATTATCTAGTCCTACTGAGTTGCAGCTCGTGCAGGTCAAGGGAAAACATCTACAAAAAGAAGCAACCTCCTCAGCTTCCATACAACTGGCATAAAAATCAGAGGATAGTGCCCTCAAATTAACAAATTTACCTGACTTTTACTTTACTTAGTTTTGGTTGAAAAACTTAGCCAAAATATGAACTACTATAAGTACCTAAGATACCTGTCCAGCATCTATTTTTTTTCCAGCAAGCAAGTTTTGACTCCTTTCTAAATAATTAATTAAAAGTTAGACCACAAATTTCTTATTCAAACTCTACCTTAAATTTTACTCCAGGCTTGACCTTCAAGAAGATTTGCACTTGATAATAGATATTACCACTGCAAGCTATATAAGCTATGATAAACTATGCCATCTCYATCATCTTTTTCTGCCACAGATACTATCCTCATTGTAGGTGATCAGTACGCAGTTTCCTCAACCTTAATTCAAAAGGTCAATTTCTGCTTAAAAAMCAAATCCTTTCCATCATTATTAATGACATCTAAGATTCTTTCAAAGTAAATCCATGATTATTACAACAAGCATTAAAAAAAAAAAGTTCTCCACTTGGCCTTGATGATTTGGGTCATGTGGAAGACGTAAACCAGATCATGAAAAAAAATGAGTTCAATTTTCACTTACGTGAGAATGTATTTCCTATATCAAAAAAGTTTATTTCATGCTGTATTAGCTGTCTTCATATACTCTGCATATACTGTAATGAGTCTACATATAATACACTAAGGAATTAAAGGCTCAGAGTACCAAAATTAAAGGTTCCATTATTTTTCAGGTAATTTATTTTGCTTCACTGTATTATAAGATTGAGGACAGATGCTCTGGCCATTTGCCTCAACTCTGCAGATGGTTCACCTTATTTATACGAGTACTTCCCATAAATTCAACAAGTCCCTACAGTATAGTGAAACACGCACATGATATTGCCCGACCAGGGCCTTCATCTTGATTTGCTGTGTGCACTAGATGCTAAGTTGTTGCTCTTCTGGCCAGACTCCTTCTCTGTGACCTGTCTTTCCAGACGRTCACTCCAGGGTTTCCAAGTCCATCTCTGTGTAGGAGTGCATAGGTACCTAGCAGGTACCTCCCATCCATTTCCATCTAATTGCATACGCTTGACCTTTCAGTGCATCAAATATGGCTTCCTCATCTGGAATTCACCTCTCCTAAAACCCCCTATTTCCTCCCAACCTCAGCTTCTCTGATTGCTTCAGGCCCATATAAARCATAGATAAAAGATTTCCTTTGACAAGATTTTTCCTGAAAATGAAAGTCTACATGACAAAGATGTTCAAAAAGACTTCAGTATTGTTTAGCCATGGGAATGTCCTTGTTTATCTTCTTCCTTTAGAAAGATTTTGTAAAGATTTAATGATCCTGAGATCTCAGGGATTTGGGGAGGCTTGGGTTGGGAAGAGGAAGAAAAAAAATAAGAGTTATATGTTAGTTCTAAACCAATCCCTCATACTTTTAGTTCTCTGCTTCTTCTTTCTGCCATTTTGGGCTTAATAGGTCTTTTAGRTACATGTGAGTACGATATTCCTGCAAATAACATAGTGGTGCAATGTGTAAATTCTCTGTGTGCAATGCAAGCATTTCATATGCCATTTAAATTTTCTAAAGATTCCACATTCCACGACACATTCCAATGTATTTTTCTTAAAATTAAGAAACTAATATTTTTTTCTTCCTTTTGTGTGATGGTTGTAATGTCTACAGAGTAGTCCACTTGACAGCTGGAAGCTGTCACAGATTTTTATTATTATTATTATTATTATTATTATACTCTATTAGAATAAAAGTCACATAGTTCACATATAATAAATGAATAAGAAAGAATTAAATTTGCTTTAACTTTTGAAGACCCTGTAGTATTTTTGGATAGGTAAATTAACCACTATCTGCCATTTTTGATGCAATAYTGAACTGAAGCCATGAATATTTAGAGGCATTTAATTTTCTAAATAGTTCTGCTCATAAACTTAATGCARTAGTCCCTGTATACTGACAGTATTCAAATACAATAATTTTTTCATTTTAGCTGTAGAATTCTGTGGTTGCCCATGCTGTATCTYTTCCAAGATGGATGTGTTTCAGCTATAAATTGTAATACTTCTGTTACATCAGCTTATAGACAGTATACTTAAGATTTACTGAGATATGATTATTTGATAAGTCATATGAAGGAAGCTACCCACTATCAGTACCTACTATCCAACCTTATTTGTTCCTAGATATGGAAGAAAAATACTTTTAGCCAACAGGGTTTATAAAACTGAAYATTCCCACCTTCCCTCCCTTAAATTAGAATTAGAAAGAAATGGAATTCATAAAGTAGCTAYGCTACATTTCTAGGGTAAGAGGTGCCATGCTAGAAGATAAAGACGATCAGTTAATTTTGTGCGGTTGTTGCTTTTTCAACTATAAATAAGAATACAGAAAAAGTCAACTTTAGCTGTAGATCTGGATGAAAGTTATCAACCAGTAAAAAGAGAATTAGTTCTTTTGTTTCATGACAGGTACTCTTCTTTCCAAGTTTTTCACAGCAGCTCTTTTTTTGGTTAAACTTTTAATGGACTATAGATTGATRAAAAGAAGATTGAAACAGCTAACATCCCTAGGAGCTGTATAGTGAGTGCTTGGATTCTTTAAGGAATTCCCAGCCCAGAGATTTCAACTCAGAATCCAGTTTCTTTGTCACTCASGCTTAGACTGTTAAAAATGCCTCAGAAAGAGGAAAAAAAAATCCAAAAGATTACCAAAGACTCCCCCAAAAAAGTATTTAAATTTAAGTTGCTAAGTTATTTTTCACACATATTAATGCCTTCATTTTCAGAAATGCTGAAAAAAGTATCCTTTCTGGACTTTTCTGGGCAYTGCTTTTGAACATCTTTTGAAACAAGGTGAATTTTATAGAAAACTAAATAGGGATTGAAGAGACTGAATAGAAGCAGCAACTGTTAAAATTCTAGTCATAGTGATTTATCTGTCTCTTCTTTTAGCATCCAGGTAGAGCTATTTTTTCATCTGCTTATGTCTTAACGTTGGGTTCGATGTGATATAGCATTTAACCTATTTTTTTTATTCCGGAAGACCCTTTTTTTTTTCTCTTCATTATGATGACTGAATAATTGTAGATTGTATTAAATGTGTTAAAATAATCTTGAAATTAGATTGGTATCAAATCTCTCACACTTGAAACACAATCAAGATTTTCYCCAGGCAGATACAGCTAGGGAACCTAACGCTGAATTAATAGAGGCTTTAAAGATGCAAGTCTGCCTGCAGTCAAAAAAACACATACTGAAAATGAAAAGGAAACATCCAGTATGTTAGAATTTTATGTTCAAGTGCATAGCATATATGAGTTGAAATAATGACTGTAAGGGTCAACAGTTTGACTGAAAAGAAGCTCATACRCTTCAGAAATAAAAATCCCAAGGCTTTTTTGCACTAGGCAGCTATAATATTCCCTGAAAGAACACAGTGTGCCCAGCAGACTTAGTTCTCACTCGCCTCATCTGGAGGACCTACAGAAGCACATTGGTCTTTGCCTGTGCATCCCACTTTCATTTTCTGTTTTCATTTGGAACATGTCCTATGTCCCCTCCCAAGGACCTGGATCTATTGCAGAWAGTATTAGTTTACAGTCTAGATAGGGCCAACATCTCTGTTTCCAGAAAATAATACCGGGAAGAGATTTCTGTCAGGAACTAGTTTTGATCTAGTAGAAGGTATATGAGAAACGCACATTGAAGCTAAACAAATTCAAAATCAAGTGTTTCTTTTGTGAAAGTGCCAGTGGTATTTATCCATTGGAAYGGCTTAGATAGGGAAGTGATTATTTCTTTTTCACCTGAAAGCSTTTCCTTGAGACTAAATGTCATTTCAGAAGATAAGCTATCTTGCAGTAATAGYTTGGATTTGATGTTTAATTTACTGGAAGAGTTTCTAACATCTGTAATGCAGGAATGAGGCAGGGTTACTGGAGAAGTCCCTTTGACTCTCAATCTATAATGGTATGAGGAAAAAGAATTGAGAATTGTCAACAGAGATCACAGATAAAAACTGGATGTGTGTCTCATTTCTTCCTCTTCCTGCAGTGACACCTAATTCCCTGAAAACACCATGTKCACTTAAGAACTCTAAGAATAATTGTGCATCTCTTAGCCAGTCTGCTGATTCAGAGCCTGAAAGAGCTATTAACAGGCTAAAACAACAATTTCTCAATGATACATCATAGYTAAACAAAGCACATGTAGTCACTGYTCAAGGMATGTGAGGCACATTTAAAACTGTGCTYTCTTGCCTCCTTATTTTGGACCCACACATGGAGAGAAAATGTTTACATTATGAGTTTTTCCTCACTAYTTTCCATTTACTRTATTTCATTTTATTAATATGATAGYCACTGGCATAGCTSAAATGTATTTTAGAGAAGCTTGACAGATGAACACAATGCTATTACTTAGAATGTATCTATCATATTACAATCGTACTTTGTTCTACTAACACAGGCAGTCTGCATTATTAACTTTAAGAAGAYATCTACCTTTAAAATGTTGAAATGCAAATGAAGCCATCTCTTACATTTCACAGAATCATGGAATGGTTGAGGTTGGAAGGAACCTCTAGAGATCATCTAGTCCAAYCCCCCTGCTCCAGCAGGAACACCCAGAGCACAGGGTGGCATCCAGGTGGGTTTGAAGATCTCCAGAGAAGGAGACTTCACAGCCTCTCTGGGCAGCCTGTTGCAGGGCTCTGCCACCCTCACAGGAAAGAAGTTCTTCTTCACATGGAGATGGAACTGCCTGGGTTTCAACTTGCACTCATTACCCTCAAACACCTAATCTAGAGATACAGAAAGGCGCTTTTGGTTTTTCAAATATTATTGTTTGATCTCTATAATCATTGTGAACTAGAAAATATTTTTATTTTCAAAATATCAAAATTTAAATCACTRTATAAATTTTGAAGTATTCACTTCATAATTTTATGCTTGAGTTAGCTATATTTTTCAAAGTGAATTCTGGAAAGTAAAAATATTATTGCTGAAACCTTAGTCTAGAGGTCTCTGTAATATAAAGGACAAAGTCTTCAAAAAGAAAACAGTTTATAAAACTGTTAACACTCAAAGGAAAGAACTACGCTCATTCTAAAATGACATGTGAAGATAAGTGAACAAGAAGCACCACCCTAGGGTGATGGGATAGCAGCAAATGAACTGAATAGCAGGCTGGGAACTGTTACCACTCTTCATAATGTTCAATATGGTATAAAAAGTGAGCTGCTTTAACAGATACCTGATTTGATAATATCAATTTCTACAATAATAAAGCCTGACCAGTTTTAAAGCTGTTCCTTAGCTTTTCTTTTGTTTTTCTGTAAGTCCATTATGTCTATTATTCTACTTGGGCCCACAATATTTATCCCTAAACTCATTAAAGGTATAAAAAGCACTTTTCCAACATATGAAAACTCTGCCATCTCTCGGCTGAAACAGAGTAACATTGTCAACATTGGGAGTGAAAACTATGTAGGGAAATGGATGGAAGTAAAAATGTCACTTTAAAAATTTAACCACAGTGCTTTATTTTTTGTTTTCTTTCTATCAGACAAAAAAATGCTGTGAGTGGTGCACTGGGGAATGGCTTCAGTGCTGATGCAAGAAGGTTTTTTTACTAAATCACAAATTAGTCTAGAKAGCCTAGTTTTCCTGAAGAAGCCTTTTAACTAAACAATTCCCTGGTCCAAATTATTAAAATATATATAATCTCATTTATTTATGATCCATGGAAAAYGCAGAATATTAATCATTGCTCTGCATAGTTTTCTCCGCAATTACATAAGGCTTCCTTTTTTGCTCCTCCACACACTCTTGTAAATCAGAAATAAATATAGTGAAATAGGTGGCATTCACTAGAATAAACTGGTATAAGTGAAGAATCAGACTCGTTTAACTCACTGTTTCTGCTTTCTTTCCTCTCCCATTCCCCCACCWTTATTTTAGCACAAAGGTAACTAACTAAGGTCAGAGTGTTTTGCTTTCAGCCTTGATCCCAGACTACGTCTTTGCTATATTTATAGGGAATGAGGCAGATCAAAGAACATTAAATCAGCTGCAGAAATAGCTAAGGCTTGCTTAAACAACAGCTGAGAAACACTTTGCATGCACCATTTGACCCAGCCTCAACTCTGATGTCATGATGGATGAGAAATTTATCTTTCTGGCTCAATAACAAAAGTAGCAGGAGCCACTCATAGAACAAATGGTAGATGGAATGCCATGTCCATTTATGAAACCTCAGCTTCTCAAAAAGGATCTATTTCATTAAGACAAAAAGCAGAAACATTTGCAACTTGCAAAGGAACATTTTCTTCAAAAAAATGTGGATGACAGCTAAAAATTGCTGTTTCTTTTATCTAGAAAATCCCTGAAAATCACAAATATTAATGTTTTGTTTTGCTTTATTCACACATTCACACAAAAATAAGAAGTGAGACAAACATGCAATGAAAATGTTTCCCTGACAATGAAAATGTTTCCCTGACATTTTGGTTGCAATAAAATCAGTACACAGTGAAAATGATGAGGTCAGATAACAGCATGTTCATCCATAACATGTCAATAAAAGTAATTAATTTGAAGCTAGTTGAGTTATGGCTTCTTTCTTTAAAGCTGAATTACTCTTTAAAGCAGTTACTATTAGAAAGGGGGAAAAAATAGCCATTGGCTGGCCGGCCTCTATTCAAACATTCGGCTGATAATCACACATCTAACTATTTGATTCAAATATCTATTCCCCTCAGTTCAACAATGTATTCTCCCCATATATGCATTCATCAATAAATATCCAGAGTCCTTGAAGAGCCTCAACTCTGCTGTAAATGCACCAACAAATTTTACTTCAGAGCTTTTCTGTGTCCTTAGCTTTTGAGAACATTTTCTGGATGACATTTCTCAGAATATATTCAGCATCATATGTATATATTCTTCCRAAATCTGCTAATGCTTACACAGAATGTGATGATATCAGGATGAGATTACCACTTTACATAGGCATTTCCCTATTTTTTCACATTAATAACATTTAATAATCTCTGCTCAGGAATACAATATTTRGAGTCTGTGAATAGATTCTAGACAGTTTTGTAACAAATGTCAGAAGTGCAAAAGCCAAAAAGACACTCCTTCCAGAAGAGATCTTCCAGCTGGTCAGAGCTAAGTACATTAGATCATTAGCTGTTTAATGTGGGAAGCTGCCACATTATGGCCACATATGATCCAATACATAAATCCAAGTCCTTTCTCTATGGTTACAGCATTCAGCGCTTCTTTTGATTAGTTTATGGGTCTACTGTGTGTTGTTTTGTAACCAGATAGAAGTTATTTAATGATAGCTCTAATGATATAAATTTTTACTTATTTTCTGCCTCTTGGAAGGATCTCTAGGGTGTTATTGAATATACCTGGGTATAAAATAAGTCACCAAATAGAAAAAAAATGAAAAAAATGGGAAAAAAAAAGACTCTAAATGAGTCACTGACTTAATTATAAAACAAAGTCTGGAAAAGGAACTTTTAAATCTTACCTTCAGGGCTGGTATCTTACATCACTGTGACAGTCAGAATTTGTTTGGTTTTAGTTTGTTTTTACTTATTGGGGAGGAAATATTTTCAGATAATTATCACAGAAAGACAAAAAGTTTTCTTGTTCCTTTTTTTGCCAAATTAGAGATCTCATTTCACAAACCTACCAAAACAGAGAACCATGGAACATCCCATTTCTTCCTGCCAACAATGTCTGATTCCCTGCTAAATTATGATATGTAATTTCAATCTCTATTTGCATTTATGCCTATGCAAAATTATGCTTTTTTGTATAGAAAATCACTGCACTTTTGGTGTCTGATAGGCATAAATATTCAGTTATGAGTTAAAATGCATAAATCACAGTGCTGCTGTTAAAAATGTGAAGAACAAGTCTGCCTTTTCTGACAGTGATATCTTTCTTATCTACCACTTTCTTACAAACAAAGGTAACATTTCACAATCTAGAATAGGAGAAAGTAAAGAGAAGCAAAATTAAAGAACTTTTCCTGTCTTCTAAGAGTGCTAATTCGTTGGTCTGGGCTTGAATCCACATTAGCAGCCTGCTACATCAGAGAAAGGCTTTAGGGGAAAAGAGCTTTATCATAGCACACCCTGCATTCTGAAGACTATGGCAGCATATGAGKATTCCCAGCTCTGCCAAACACCGAACAAATTTCAACAACTAGTAGGTGAACTCAATAGATTTCAAAATTGAGATAGTCAGGCTCTGGAAGAGTTTATTAACTGACTATAACACATTTGCTCAGGTGCCAAGACTTTAGCTGAGATTAGATTATTTTCTAAGCAATACAAGAGAACAAAAGAATCACTCTCAGTCTTCACAAAGTGTCAGACTGGATATATTTAATGATTGGAATTTTCTGGCCTGGTATGTGAAAGGCCAGATGGCCAGTTAAAACAGCCCAAAAGCATTCAAAAATTACATAGCTGCACCATCTCACCTCTTCTACCCAGCAGCAAGATATCATGATCATAACTTCACCAGGAAAAGATATCACAGCATATAGAGAAGTGCAGAAAATGAAGAGAGCGCATATTAAAAGAGTTAATTCTAATTATAAACATCAATATTTGTCAGTGCATCTCTCCATTTAAAACACCTGGTACCACATAAAACAGAAATATTTCTGAAAACAAAATGAACATTAAGTAGGATTTCATCCACACTCATAGAATACTCTGACTGTATGTGTCAGAGTATGTATAAATATATAYAAATCTTCCTTCAGGTCATGCCCAGAATTCTGTAGTAGTCCATCACAGCATCATGATATAGGGTAAAAGCCTGTTTGATTTACRAAACTTTGAATTTATCTTTGTGTTCATGTGAAATGGGAGATAAGATTTACCATGCCGGAGAGTCTGCAGCATTTGACAATAGTTTGTTGATTGATTGTTTTTCAAATACTTACTATGACAGTGCCTGGGTGCCAACATAAATTTCTAAATAAATAACTTCTAATGCTTCTGGCTGCCTGCTAGTTTGAAAAGAAACTGTATACCTCTCCCAAAAGGCACCTCAGCTGCATGTTATTTGACAGCAACTGAAACAGATTATACGCAGATCCAGAAATGTGCTACTGTGGCTCTAATCCTCCTTTGTTTGTGGCATGCAGCTGCAGTTTTAGGCAATATGATGAAGTAAATGTGCCATGCCAGATTTGKTAACAACAATAAAATGTTTGAAAAATATTTGTGGTAAAGTATTCAAATGTTCCTTTCCTATAAAATATTCAGAACAGTAACATCTTTCATATGCTAAAGAGTTGCAAGCACTTGGGATGTTAAATCACTCATTAAAGGACCTGAGTGAGGTCATGTGAATGCTATTAATTACGGGCCACCAGGGATAGATTTCGTGATGAGATTCTTCAGCTGATTCTTCTCCAGTTATTGGCCATAATCATGAGCAGATCTGAGCACCATCAGCTCATGTCTTTTACTGAGAGTTGGAATACTGCAGTTAATCAGTTCATAGGAGGATGCACTCCAGTTGGAGTATATGCTTTCAGTAGACATGACAGCGTAAAGATCCGTTCAGCATTGCTTCAAGAATGTCAGAAATACAAAAAATAAACTCAATTGCAACATTTTCCACAAGATAACATTGAAATGTGTGCATTGTCACACAGAGTAATATTTACATAGGGATAAATAAAGACCACTTAACACCGATTGCTACATTTAACAAATCTCATTCTTCAGGTCTCCATCCTGCAAAAGATGTGTGACCAAGCCAGTAGTGGATGCAAGACAAGACCCTCTCTAACATCATATACACAGAGAGGTTTACTGAAACCTCCTGCCTTTCAGTTCCAGCACTTGCATTCTTCCTATAGACTGAACAAATGTGAAGCAGCATACAAAAGGATTCTGCTAATCTTTTTCACTGTCTCTAATGGACAAGAGAGGAGGTTCAGCTCCTTTCCCGCTGGCATTCATTCCACCCGCTCACAGTGCAAAGGCAGCTGTCATCCAGCTGGACAGGCTAAGGGAAAAACTGACCCAAAAGAGACAGACCGTGTGGTCCCTCCGCATTTAGAGCACTTAGATCTGTTCATTCTCCTTTCCAGAGTTTAGCCACAGAGAAAGGGAATGAACTTTCCAGCTCTCCAGGAGCATTTCCTGGGATGGAGATTGAAATCCAAGGCAGACTCTAGCTGAAGGAAACTGAGATTCAACTGGAATTAATCCTTCTTCTTCCTTGACGCTTCCATCTCTTTCTCCCTGAGATTCCATCTCTAAACTTACCTTTGGCAGGCTATCAGCCACCTTCTTTTAAGGAGGGAACTTATATTTCTTTTCAATCTCTTTCTCTATTTCTTTGTTCCTTTTTCTCAAGAGTTATTATTCAGTTTGGAAACACCTACTGCTATTATTTCCTCCTACAGAAAACTGAGCTTCAAAAGGCAAAGAAATAGCCCTCCTCAGAATTTTTTTTTTTTCAAAGATTTCAGGATGATTCAAGCAGTTTCATCCTTTAAGATTCAATAATATACTGATGTCAGATATAAGCTARTGAACCTGTCTCTATTCTGTATTCAGATACATAGACCATTTCAGAGAAATCACTTCCCCAATTACTTGTTGCTGATTAAAAGGTTTTTGAAAAATCCAGTAATATAAGAAGATTTTCAAGTTACATGCCAGTTTTCTTCTAGTGACCCACAGTACACTCCTTGGCCCATGTCAAGGATCCTTCAGGGGTCCTCGAAAGCTGATGGACCATCTCCAGGTGAGCATCTTCCATCAGGGCTGGACATTAGCACTGTCGATAGGAAAGGGCCAGCAACAGCATGGAGCTCAGTTTGGGCTGTAATAAACTCTTGATAAATTGAGAGGATATTTTGATGACTGGCTCACAGAAACAGTATGCTTTAAGTTGTACAGACATAGTTACCAAATAGACAGTGTAAAGCTAAATCTAACTCTGGAAAGTGTACAGGAACTGCAGACACTACAATATAGATATACCCACTAAAAGTAACTTTCTTCACAAAACTGACGCCATTGCCAAAGTATATTACACTGTCTAACAGAAAAGGTGTAAATAGGTACTACAGGAGCACTTAACTTCTCTTTGATACAGCCATAGATAGTGTGATAGTAGCATAATAACTAGCAATAATAGGTATTATGAGGGTCCTAAGTATGCATTGTCATTAGCAACTCATACAACTCACAAGCAAAATTTTATTTGATATTGAGAATGCAAATACAGAATGGAAAAAAAAGTTTCTTTTTTTCTTAAAAACAATAGTCAAAAMTTGAATGATTAAAATGCAAGCGTTATCATAAATTTTTTTGAATGTTCCATGGAAAACATTTGTGGTACTGCAATATATTTTTTTAAATCAATACCATGAAATATAGTATGAAGTATACCATGAAATTACCGGTACAGTTCAGTCTGATACATTCACTTCCATATTCACTAAAATTGTATGCAAATTTTTATGTGTCACTTAAGGAAAAATCTGTGTAAAGATGAATTTCATTAAGGCCAAAAACTAAGAAGCAGTCTTACTTTTACTTTTTTTTTTTTTTTTTTTAATGAAAGGAAACCAAAGACACATGGAAGTGACATTTCCTGAGCTGTATCCCATAGAAAAGAATCCAGCAGGCAAATGTAGAAACCAAATGTAAGGTTTCTCCCACATATGAAAGAATGGAAAAAAAGAGCAGACCCATATAAGTATCTTTTGTGGCAGTCAGGGGAAGGGCAGGGAGGCAAGAGAAATACTCTTCATGTTGGTTTCATTCAAAATTGATTTTCAGACACAAGACTGGTGAGATTTTTATCATGTGGAGCTGTGACATTCAGTATGAATATAATGATGTGTTTCATAACATTAGCAGTGCAATGGATGAAATATAGTAAAGGTAAAATGACGAATCAAAACCCATATGCTAAAATACATGGAGTACAGTTTAACACACTTAAGTAATAGTTCTTGTTGCAATAGGAAAAATAAAATACTATGTAAAAGGGCTGCAGAGTGACTATACCTGACACATAGCCAGGGGTATATAGATACTTACTTGTGTCAGATATTTTGTTGCTTTCAGTCTTTCCTACTTTTTAGGAATTTATTGATACATTTTTTTCCCAAAATATTTCATAAAATGCCAACTTTTCAACTGGAAAAAAAACTTCCTTTAGGAAGAAAGCAAGGTGTTGTTTTTTTAAAAACAGATTATAACCTGATGACCCTTCATACATCTGAGGAAATTAAGTAAAATCCTATCTAAGTCTAACTTGAATTCTGCAATTTTCCTCTGTGAATCACACCTTTTTAGCCCATCTGCACACTCTCTTTGGCACCTGTGTATGAAGCAAGTTGGAAAGATCTTCTGCACTGTATCAATGCTTTGTATTGAATTAAATATGCACTGATAAACATGGCATTGGGCTTTTCCTTTACCTTTTGTTTTTATTAAGAGGCTGAGTAAAGGCTCTTGGATATGTCCAACAATTTTGGAATAAATTCCAGATTTATTTCAGCAGGAAAATCTTTGTCCAAAGGAAATGTCATCTAGTGGTCAGAATGAATAGTTGAAGCCAGAATACTTAAATCCTGTTCTCATGCTGAGGACACCTGAAGCAAGCCAACCTGTCTTGATTTTTAAAAAGTTTCCAACATATGATGCAACTACCGAGCAATCCAGCACAGCTTGCTCCTTTCTTGCTGCCTGCTCATTTCTCACTCTTTCAGAAACACATAATCTCTTGTATGCAGCTGCTGGAGAGCACTCTGCTGCTACTTCTTGCCTTGAGCTTTGATTCATCCGTCCACACATATGAGTAATATGAGATAAGGTAATCAGAGAATTTGTTATTTTTGTTGCATTTGTATTTATACTGAAAAATTCTTTGTATGAAAGACACAAAGATCCTCTAATATAAGGAAAACAACATTGACATGGGGAAAAAAAATGACAGAAGTGCATAGGTAACTGATAATTACATCTCTACTTTTTTTGATTTGGAGTATTTAATGAAAAACTTACAATAAAATTCAGACAACTCTTCATGATATCTTCCAGACAACCCTCATTTTTCACTTGACAAAAGGAACCATCCTCTAACTAGAAATATTGTTCATCTACAAATACGGAAAGAACTTGTGAAACTGAACCAGATATAGAAGATATCAGATCATCTAAACTGATACTAGACACTAATGTGTCTACATTAGTATCTGAATTGCCTCAATACAGTTGAGTTTACAGTAAAACTGGAATGATAAAAACCTTAGTGAATTCCCTGAATATTGACCAAAGAACATTATTTTGAGTATGGATGAATTTCATTTAACTTAATTTCATTCCACATAATAAGCTAGGTTCTTCTATACAAAGATACCTCAGTCAAAATGTTGAGCTCAAATACATCCCCTAAGCCCTTGGTCAGGAAGTGTGGGTAAAGGCCTCAGGGAAAGGCAGCAAGGGCCTATTCCCTGACAAAAGCTGTTTTATTGATTTTCACCTGATTTCACTATAAGATTTATAGAAAGAACACGCAGAAAGAAAAGGCATCAGCAATTCATTCAAAATTAGAGGTGTTGCACATAGTTAGGCAAAGTTTCTGAAATTCGTATGGATTCAACTTCTGAATCTACAACTAAGCAGTTGCTTACTTGTTTTCTATGTCCAAGCTGTTTGTAGAAACCTTTAATGAACTTTTATTTTTCTGTTGCTGAACATCCACTAACATTTTTCAGGCACTGTTTATACTGTTCTTTAAAGGTCAAGTGTGATTCTGCTGAAATACACCAAATGTCATCATGTGATGTTGATCACAGAATGTTAATGCTGTCATTGCAATTAGTTTACATTGTATGTCTGTAAGGGTCATCACAGTAATGGAGAAGATTTTTCCTTTTTTTTTTTCTGTTTTTCCATTTTCCTTTTTTACTTATTTCTTTAAGTCATGATGTCCTTGGAGACATATTAGATGGAAAATTCCCGTAGAAAAATCRTCTGTAAAATCCTGTCTTTGTTAAATTCCAGCAGGCAGCAATCTAGTCCTATATTACCYTCAGTCATTTCCCTCGTTCCTGGGAACTGGCTCATTATTTTACATTTTGGCATACAACTATGAACAGGAACATTTCTTGAGGTAATTCTTGTTGCACCACAGTTGAAAGCTAGTCTCTGCATTTGTGGCAGTGGTCTAAACACTCTAGCAATTCCTTTATTGGAATTATTGGAATTATTGGAAGTATTGGAATACCCATTCAGTATGACTTTAGGTATTAGCTCAGAAGCATGGTAACTCAGTTCATTCTGAGGGAAATGTAACTCTCTGAAATCAAAGATCTGTTATTACTTCACTCAGATGTTCTGTCCCATTCCCCACTTGAGAAAATCAAGTCCAAAAGACACCAGGTAATCAAACTTGAAACTTAGTTACTCAGACACAACAGGTTTTGGTTAGAGGGAAAATGGGAATACTTAAACTTCTTTTAACTTCTTTTTAACTTCATGGCCTATGAATCTGTGTGTCATGTTTCATGATCACTGATGCTAGACAACATATACAAAAGACTTTTACATGTTTTTCCTAGATATTTTGCAGCCAAATCTATAACAGTTCAGGAGAATTAATCTTGTCAAGTCCAAAGTACTGACTCATTCTCTAAAACAATATGAATAACAATTTAACATAAACCTGATCTAGATCCAAAAATCATCTCYTGTTTCCTACTGATGTACTTCAGTAATATTCTAAGATGGTCTGTCGCGTTTTGATGAAAATGAAATCAGAAATTACAAACTTTTTTAAAAAAATAAACACTATATTAAGACTATATTTAGAATCCACACTTGCTTCTTTTACTTGTAACACAGAATATGAAAAAAATTGTAAGGGATATGACTGAGATGTTAGCAAAGGACAGGTTATTCAAATGTGTAATCAGATCAGTATTTTCTCTGAAGACAAGCTGGGTTTTATTTTTAGGAAATATAAATTGGCTTTACTAAAAGAAATCAAACTAGCATTGAAGATGATACATTGACAGATTTCTACCTTCAAACCAACACTTTAAGTGATCATAATAAAAAAAAATCCCTAACAAGTTATTTCTTGTCTGAAATTTTAAGATTCTTTTAGAGAAAGATGAGGAGTATTTCTCTGTATGCAATAAATTTATCATATAATTTCAATCTGTATCATGAGCCAGAGACACACTTAACACTTGGGTAAGTCTAAGCAGAACTGGGCTGGCAAAGAGTGAAAGTTGAAGTTTCCACTTTGTAGAAACATGTGGTAGTTTCCACCAAACAGCCTCCCAGTTCCTCAGAGGCAACAAATATCTTTAGCCCTCTCAAATAATAGTGAGCTAAAGYAGCAGGACACTGACAGCAGAGGAGACACCAGCAGCTCAGCGGGTGCAAACACTAGTGAGTGGCCCCAGGAATGGCCCACAAGAAAAGGAATTTTCTCCCACACAAGGTTATCYACAGCTTAACTTTGAATAGCTGGCATTTCTGCTAGCTGACTGATGCCATCATTGGGGAAAACATAAAGCAGCAGAATTTAGGGAGTGGTCATGAAAAACAGAGAGTAAAGCACACCTATTTGAAAAATATTATCTATGGGAAAGAATCACAACTTTCATTCCCATGATAAGAATTGTAACACACTAGTGCATGTTTAAAGCAAATCAAGTTACTTTAACTGTTATAAGACTGTGTACAGACTGTTACCGTGGTTCTTTAGATATCCTTCTTAGAGAATCCTTTTTACTCTATCACATTTTTCCGTTATGAGAGATCTCCAYTGCTCTTTTAATGAGGTTAAGGTGAAGCTCGCTTTTATCACTGATGCTATAATTAGGATGGCTGTTATTCTATRGTTTCTGTAGAGCCATGTGGTTATCTAACACTAACAAGATCTGTGGTACTTTAGATTCTGCATATTGCTTCCTGTCTGGCTTCTGGTTTCCTCATTTTCTGCAGCATTTATTGAGGTATCTATATAAGAAAGGAAGGGGAAGTCAAAGTATGTGTTAATTATGCTTCTGGAGGATTAACATTCCCCTGTGAAAAGGCTTGAAAAGAGTTTAGCTGTGCTTGCCTTTTTTTTTTTTTTTTTAAAAAGAATATATCATAAGAGATACAAGGAAAACTGTTCAAACTTCCGTGTGTTTGTGAGAATATCCTTTGTTTCATTTTACTGAGTTGCATTAAGGGAGTACCAGTTAACATTCCTCAGCTTCTACTGCCATTATGACAAGAGCCTGATTTTTCTCCTGATGCCTGATTTTTTTCTTTGCTTCTTTTCAATACTGTCCAAGAGGAGTTAGGATTTGAAAGGTATAAAAAGTAAAGATCTTTCCTAACTCAAAACAAATGAGACAAACAAGAGGTCTAAAAGGAGGTACAGAGTGGTCAAGGAGGTGTAGCACAACTCACAGAAATTCGGTATTTAGTGACACAGTGGTTTGTCTTTTGAAGGAGGAGGGAAACTGCCCTCTTGACATTCTGTTCTCTGCTGAGCTCAGCAAGACTGTGCAGAGAGCAGGGACACCTCCACGTAGGAGCTTTTTTCTTTTTCCTGACCAAACAACAAGATATTTTATAACAAATTCTTTGTTTCTTAGAAATGAGCTTTTCTCATTTTGCTCTAATATTCTGTTCTACTTCCTGTTTCCTTTGGGTCCAGTTTTTATTGTTTCGATGAAGGAGTTTCAGTGCCAATGTCAACATAAAGTCAGGAGCATTTCCAGTTTATGACAGATTTGACAGTCATGTTTCCAGTGCTTCTAGTTGGAAGCTGGACAAGTGGGTCTGTCCAGATGTTTCTGCAATGAATTCATTGATTGAAGAAAGAAAACAGACATCCTGAACATGAATTAGAGCTTGGAAAGCGAACACCTCACATGAGAAATAAACCAGAAAATGACACCATTGCAGAAAAAACTAATTCATGCTATCTCAGAGGAAGAAGAATTGGCATTAAATATGCATAAGGTTAAACCATTCTGAATTAGGTATCCATCTAAAATTGGGCAATGCAGTTGAAAATTCAATGGAATCTAAAGACAGAAAGGGAAGCAGCAATTTGAAGTAGAATTTACTGCAGCTGGAAAGCTTTTTCACTTGGTTTGACTAGAACACAGAATTGTACAAGCATCCCCCTGTATCAAAATACATATAATTATGAAGATTTCAGACAATCAATCACAATAAATTTCTGATTCATCATGTAAAAGAAAAATTTATAGGAAAACAAAATAAAAAAATCTTCCCAACCTTTCATTAACCCGCTATGTTTGGAAAATTTGCAAAGGAAAGTAATGGAATTTAGTTGCTACTAAATTTCAGGGAACTCTTGCAAAAAATCCCCATTACAACATAGAAGAACTCAATTTTGTTGTTTGTTTGTTTGTTCCTTTGTTCATAAGCCTCGTATGTTTAGAAAGATTGATCAGAATTAGCATACAGAAGTGCAATCACTATGCTCTGTTAAGTACAGAGCTTCTCTCCATCACCAGACTTCCAAGTACATTGATTTAGATATCTATTTTAGATACTTTTTGCTTTACCTCCTGCTCCAAAGTCCAGTAGTAAATAGTATATTTATCCTTGCAAGTAGAGTACTATTACTCTTCCCATTTTACAAACGGAGAACCTAGAAAGAGAGGAACTAAGGTACAGATCCTCAACATAGGGTGAGTTGCCTGGCATCTGGTACAGTACCCTTTGAGGATTTAAGTGCTATCCAAAGCCACACAATAAGTCTTTCAGGGGAAAAAGGAACTGAACCTGATCTTCTGAAGTCCGGGTTAGAATCTTAACTTTCATCTGTCTTCTTAAGTCCCAGCTTTGGGCTGCCCAAAAGTTATAACGCTTATGTGAGAAGACAAAAAGCAAAGTAGCACATAACTCTCCACGTCACAGAGGGGACTATCTCTGCAAAGCTGGGGCTCAATCAACATGAGAACTATCTTGCCTCTGGAAAACACTGTGGGGAATGGAATTCAGCTCCCTACATCTCCTAAACAGAGCCCAAGTGATAGCAGAATTTTTTTGACACAAAAAATATGAAAGGAGAGCATCTTAAAAATTAGTCTGTCCCACATCAGATTACAGCAAGTCAAAATTAGATGTCATTAGGCAATAGAGACAGATGATGTTTCCTCTTCATACAAATTTAGCAGATAAGAATAATGTGGTTGTTGACAAGGCCAATGAACAATATATAATCAAATGCATGGACAGGATTAAAAAAAGAAATATATATAATGCAAAACATTTGCTGACAAATATACCACCCAAGAGTACTTGCACTCTGAAATAGGTGAAATTTTATAATTTGAGTAGACCTCTAATACTTAATCAGTCTACTGCTTGTGCAATAGACCCCTTCGGTGAAGGTCAGAATGATGTAAATTACAGCATGGCTGCCACTAAATTTCTCTCCCCTTTAATTTACCTCAAACAAGTTTTCCAATTTCTAAAAAGACTATTAAATATGTTGCATATTAATGAGCGCCATCTGCTGTTCCATTGACTCTTAATTCACTAGCAGTAGTTTTGAACTGCACAGTTAAATGCAGTTTTTATATAGCCACTAAAGAAAAAATTGTATTCTCCTCAGAGTCAGTGGTCACTTTTTCAAGCACATAGTGAACTTTACAACCCTTAACAAGCAAAATTATTAATTAGAGGTAAAAATTAATTCAAACTTGGTTATATTAAGTTTAGCATTGAACCATTTTACCCCAAACACAGAGCCTGAACACTTTTCATCCAGCTAAATAAACTGAAATGCTGGGTAGAGACAGTAGGTTAATGTCCTCTGTTTTTTCAAATAACGGTAGTGATATCATAATGATTATAAATATATGGAGGATTATAAAAGGAAAAAAAAGTAGACAGAGAATAGCTCAGTTGTCTATTAAATAAGCCTAGTATGATGTCAGATATAATTCAGGAAGGCTCCTGCCTTCCTGAATCACTAATTTACATTAAATTATTCTTCTAATTGCAGTGAATCCACATAATGAAAGAGACCAGACACATGTCAAGACTGATGAACTATGTAGATCAATTATCTGAATTTTCTGTGTTCTCTTGCATCAGCAGGTTCATTCCTCGCCTTGATCTTTGAAAGTTGTTAATAGCAGTGTTCTCTCTACTCAAAAAGTAAGGAGGACAACTGGAAGAACAAATCAAATGAACAGAAAAAAAAAAAACAGAAAAGGAGAGATTCATATTGAGTTCTCTCTCTCTCACTGTTCCAGTAACATCAGGTTCACTTTCAGAACCCTCTAAAGACATTTACTGGACACAAGGTCTGCAATCCACCCATATGATCAAGCAGCTGAATTGGTTGGACATATAGCCAGAAATCTACTGAGGGCTACCTGACTGCTCAGCAGTCTTTTTCTTAGTACTAAAGCAGCCCTTAGAAATTACATGACAAGAAAAACAAAAAGTGATACTCTACCCTAGAAATACCACATCTCACTATCCTTCAGTTCTGAATACAGAGTTGACCTCTTTCTGCTGAAGCTGACATGTACTCTGAGCTTATGCTCATACATTTCTTTATAGTCAGTAGGGGAGCAGGTATCTCTAAAGGTAGTATACTGCATACTAGAAAATGTCCTGACAGACTCCAACTTTGGTGTATAAAAGCAAATAATTTTGAAAATTGAGTAAATTTCACAAACATTACATTTAAGTACTTTTCCATATATTTAATAACATAGTGGGAAATAAATCACAACTCTCATTTTTGCTAAACAATTCACCTTCAGAGAAGGAATCTAATAATGGTGTTTTCAAACTTGAAGAACGCTAGTACAAAGCTAAAGCAGACAGACAGCGTAGGGGAGCATAAAGAATGCATGAGCAAAGTCAAAGGCCATAGATGACATTACACTAGTGAATCCCTTAGATAATCCAAAAATAGTTGCCTGAATCAAAATTCTCATTACGATCACACAGTGGTCTCCCAGAGTTCTGTCTTCCTCCATATAACCGTATACCAAACACTTTTCAAGTCAGAGCAACAGAAAAGGACTGATATCTCTGGGGCAGGCTGCATCTCTTAGGTATAAATACCCAAATCTCCAATAGCAAAAGAGAAACAATTTATTCACCATGGTTTATTGACATTCAGAAGTGTGGCTGATCTTCTAAAACCAATTATCTAATGGCTTCCAATAAAAAGATGTGGTGTCTCAGGCAGAGAACAAAGCAGTGCTCTGTCACTCAGAGCCTATGGGGTGAAGAGCTACAACAGGCCCTACAAAAGATCTAGCTCTGTAATGTCGAGCTGTATGGATGAGTGTGGATCCTAGGAATGGTGAAATGCATCAGCAGAGCACCTCTCCCAGACTTCCATGGAGAACTCTTCTAAAAACTCTTAGTGTCTTTTAGTTTCATACTTACTGTATTCTGAGACAGCATAGCAGTCTCTACACCTAGAGTGACAGCACAGTGTAAAGTGTACGTATCCTCTGATAAATATACACAGGGGAAAAGGCTTCAAGAAAAGAGTGAAAAGAAAAAAGTTAAAGGAAATTCTTTCTTTGGGCAGGAAAATTGATGTCTTGACCCAGAAGGTTTTTCACTGCAGTTTTGTGGGAAGAGTCTGCCCACACGGATAATCCATAAAGGGCTGCACAGGACCTGCAGGTGATAGGGCAATATGGTAGTGCTGCACTGCTGACAGGCGGTCCTTGTTTGCCCTAGCCACGCCAGTGGGCTCACGCCTCTACATGGGGGCCAATGGCACTACTTACAACTGGTGGCAGGGCTAGCTCGTGTCCTTCTGCACTACGGTACATTCATTGCACATAACACAAAGCCACTTGTACAGTAATCTAACATAGCTTCCCAGCCTGCCCCTCAGTTTTGAAAAAGCCTAGATGGGAACTGCAGAGGTTTACCAGAACGTCATGTTCTGAGGAAAGAAATAGCAGTTTGTGTCACTCTGTGTTTTCTAACACTTCATTTTAAGACATAACACAATTGCCAATGTTCAAGCTGAGCTTTCAACTGTAACTCTGAATTTGGACTCCAAGCCAGGTAATTTTCCAACCATTATTTTGCATGAATACAACTTCCATGTATGAAACAGAAAACATGCTGAATGCAGTATTGCCATCTCCAAGCCTTAGACCTTCATGAGTCAGACCTCCCATGAGCTATGACTAATTTAGAAACTAATACTTTTTCTTTACATGTATGAGTAATTCGTTTTTTCCATCTACCTTTTGAATTATCAGGAGATCAATCAAGACATAATGTGTTTCTGCCTTTGACTTTCTCACTGGGCAGGAAGCTTCCAGAGGGGTCTGTACTGGCTGAGATCCCAGACAGCTGAGAACCCAAAAAACCCCAAAGGCTCAGTAAGGATAATTTGAACTTCCATGCTGACCTCCTGATTTTTCAGATTAGCCTATGCAGATGGCTTCGATGTGGACAGGTAAGAAAAGGAGACCTAACAAACTGGTTGCCCTATAACTCTGGAGCATCATGAGAGACAGAAAGACTCCACTATTGTGAGAGGCTCACTTAGTGAATCTGTGAAAGGCAAGACAAAGTGGGAAGTAGGAGGAGGACTCCTGGGCTCCCAAGCTCTATACAGATATCTGTAGCTGGCAGCTGCCAGCTGTGGCCACTGTGGGATCTGGAGAACCATAGCAAATCCCAAAATCTCAGTGGAGATCATCCAACACTCCAGCCTGGCCTATTGGTTCCCTGCAATAGCCTATCCAGTTAAAATCATCTAGTTTGATATTGTCCCCACTTGAACCTGTTCAGAAGTTTGCAAGAGTACAATGACAAATTTTCCTAATAAAAGCAGCTCTCTTACTACCAGGCCACCTTTACTTTTCATATATATGCTGAACGGCTATTTCTTACTCTGGAGGTTTCTACCAGTAACGATACTAGCACACTTAAACTGATAATTCTAAATATATAATCTCCAATGCTTAGTTTAGAATAAAAAATGCTTTTTCCTATTTAAAATCTTTGAAACTCTCAAAATGATTATTATATTGACAGAAAATTCAACTATTTGACTACATACCACACTTCCTTTTGGGGATTGTAAGATGCAGTCCTAGAGGAACTCTGCACAATAGACCCACGAATTAACACTCTTCAAACACACAGCAAATAAAGCTCCCATTTTGTCCATAATAGTAAATGGTTAGACAAACAGTAATCTCCTCAAGTCAATTCACTTGCTATGAGCAGCCCATCGCCTGACATCCTTCAAACAATCTGCATATAACCCATTTACCACACAACATAGTAGCCAGGAATAACATAGATCATTCGGTTACTTATGTGGGTAGCTCATCCACTTAATCTGAAAGAGTTTTCTGCAAGTATTTATTTTCCCCAATTTACAAATCATTTGTCTCTTGCCTTGTTCTTCCTGTCCTTCCTCTTGCTCATGTTCCAAGTTCTCACCTAATCCCTCTTACCTTAACTTTGCATAAAACGACCTGGAGCAGAAAGTGCTCTATACATCCTCTGTGGAAATTTCATCAGTTTAACAACAGCAGAGCTAAATCCTTAAATATGATAAAGCAGAGTTAGAATATTCACATCAAGATATAGTAGTATAAGTTTGCAGATTTTGTTTTGTTTAGGAAAAGTTTATGCAAAATCTCAAAAATATTGCATGAATGTCTAGCTTTGTCATCAGCAAAATATCATTAACAAAAATGTTCAAACTTTGTATATCTTAAACACTAAGAATGCAATTTAAAATCTCTTCTCTAAAATTTCCTGGGTTTTTGATTTTTTCTAATGATGAAACCAATTATTCAGTAATAGATTTTATTTTCATTTTTATTTATTTTGTTTTATTATTATATTTCTATTGTACTCTTGATTCTAAGTCCTTTTTTTTGTCTAAATATGCTCCTCTTCCTTTCTTTCAACTTTCCTCTCAAAGCTTATAGAAGCATAACGTCAGGGGTCATAATAATTTTTGTTTTCTATACAAAATGCACACACACAATTTCTATTATAGAGATGTCATTTAAATAAAGCTCTCAACACAAATCAAACTAAATGGATACAAAGGTAAATGATGTTTACATGCACAATCTTGAATAATGGACTAAGGTAGGAAAGGGGTTGAACCTTGAAAGCATAAACAATCACAGAAAGTCCTGCTTTTATGAGCGTTTGTTCCTAGCTATAAGTTAGGAAAGCCAACAGGAAGGTGTCACTAACACAAAAATTTCATGCCAGTTAGGTACTTCATGTATTTTCTGTAATTTAGTGACGTTCTCCTCCAGCTTATGTTTCTTTTCATGGTCTCTTTGATTTCCATCTTCTCCACTGTGAAGAAAGAACTCTACATTACCACCCTATTTTGCTGTTGATATATTAATCTATTCTACCTTTATTTGCGTAAGTTTCATCAAATCCAAAAATGATAATAAAGCAGAAGGAGGCTTAATCTAATTGCCACAGAGTATCCTCTTAATATGAAAACAACTTCTTGACTAGGAACAAAACAATTTTGTCAACACAGATTTGATTTCTACCAAAATTCTTCTTCCCATACAAGGTATTGTAGAAGGTACAGATTTTAATGCTTGTATTTTCTTTATGGAGTCATTCAAACACTACTTAGAAGTAACGAAGTACTAAGGAAGCATTTGTAAAGTGCTGAGTTATAGTGTAAAATGTTTCCATTGCCAGAATAAGTTGCTTTAGATGTTCTTCTGTTGCACTAATATTTGTTGAATTGTAAAAACAGTTGTTTCTCAGTTCAAATCTTTTTGTCTGTGAAAAAAAAAAAAAAGAAATGGTTGGGAAAAACTGCTCCATCCTTTATTTGCAGAAGAGGCACAGCAGGACCGCTCATCCCGGGTCAGGTAGGCTTTTCTGGGAGGAGTGGACCCCAACCTTAAGCAAATCAGATACAGATGGAGAAAGGCTGAGGTGAGCCTACACCGTTCTCCTGAGGCCACCGGGGAACTCGCCTACAAGCAGAGCAAACCTGGAGTTCAGAGAAGCAAAGAAAGAAGGAAACTTTCCCAGGACCTCAAGCAAGGCTGTATATAGATTGCTGCAGAAAAGGAAGTCAGTGAAAGTTGTTGCACTACAGAGCCAGCCCAGAAAAAATGCACACTCTGCTAGAAAGGAGCAGAGCAGATCAGAGAAGGGATTTGTTTCCAGAAATTATGCTTTAATTTTTTCCATTTAGTGGATACAATCTGTGTTTAGTGTATTAGTTCACCATTAAAGTTTAGCCTTTTGTGTTGGATATCTTTGGGCATACTCACTGTAAGTTAAAGCTGGAACAGCCTTCTGGCAGTCACCAAAAGCCTATATCAGGATCCTGGACAACTGAAAATTCAGCAATCAACACAAAGGCAATCTGTCTTCTGACAGGCAAGCTTTGCTGTGTGCATCAGTCCATGTCCTGAGAGTCCTGGGATCATCAGATGTCCATAAGGAATCAATTCTTGTAAGTGAAAAATATTAAGAAGTTCAAAGATATCATAGAATTTTTATTTTTGCCTTCCACTGACATAATTTTTCGTGCATTAGCTGCAGCTTGCATGTACTGAAGCCTTTATGCACCTCTGATATGTACTTCTGTTTCAAAAATTTGCCTTGGGTATATAAGAAACGCATTTAATGGAGATTTTTTTAAAAAACCTTATTAAATGAGTAAATAAAATAACTTCTATACAGTGTTTTTTCAACTATTTTTACTTACACTATTTAAGTGTATTCCTGCCAGTGAATGCTACTGATTTCCTAAGACTCCACTTTGAAATCCTTACTCAGCAAAAGTCATTTATTAAAGGCAAAACTTATTTGGAAGGGACCCAAACTCATGCACCTGGATAAAGAATAGCAAAGCCAACTCCTTAAATATTTCTTAGAATTTAGTAGGCTAGAATTTGTTACCTCATGTCACAATGAGGTAACAAATGTGACCACAGATGGGTTTAGAAATCCCCTCCCAAAAAAAAAAGAGATTTTTAATATCATGGTTCCTCTTGATTCCTAATGCATTTGCAAGTTGCAAAACGATGTAGCTACTACATTTGTAAGTGAGTACAACAATTTGGATTAAGAAGTAACTTAGGCAAAATTAACTAATCAAAAATTGAAAGGCTCTGAATTCTTAAATACTGCTGTGTCTGAATCTGCATGAATTAAAATATTTAAGAAATCTTATTCCATGTAATGGACAACATTGCAATTTTCTGGCACTCTGATGATAATGTTTATGTATTATGTTTGTTTGTATAGCACCTGTAAGCTCAGGTTGTACTGAAAATAATTAAAACAAAATGGGATGGGATACAAAAACTCTCTAGTAATATGGAATWCTTAATTTCTTCTCTAGCAAATGTTGCCCAACAAGTTTGAGCAAAATATAAAACACTTCTGCTGACTTATGAATTCTTCTGCAAAGAGCTTTCAGCCAGGTTTCATTTATTTTTTCAAAACATGTTTCTTCTCATTTGACAGCTGAAAGAATGCCCAGCTTTGCAGCTGCAGTCACAGTGCTAATACTTTTGCACTTGGAGGACTCATTCTGCTCATCTGCAAGTCAGTATAGTTTCACTATGCACATATGTAACTCGACTGTCTTACATGGCTAAGTCTTGAGGCTGAACTCAAGAAACATACTGCAGAGGTGCAAGCTTCTTTTGCCTATTAGAAAAGACACATGTCTTTGAGGAGGGATTACATCTGTCCTATCTCCTATCATACTGTCAACTACCTCTGTTCTCACTCAAAGAATTTTTTGTCTCTTAGCCAAAGGCTATAGCGGACTGAAGTGCTTACATGTTGCACTCTGCAAGCTCACATACAGATGCAGATTCTCTAGGGGAAAAACTGAGAGGACCCTGACCCTCCGCTTTGTTTCCCCAATACTTGTTCTTTGCCTAAAGAGCGAGAGTTGTGACACCACAACTTCTCTGGTTCTCTGCTCTCATGCATCAGTTACAAGAGCCAGAAAGAATTTGTAACACAACCCTGCACAGTCTGAGACAATAGCATTGTTAAACATTTTTTTTTTTTTGCCGTACTAGGAACACATTGCGTGTGTTTTATAATGCATTGACAAAGCGCTAGCAGCAGACACAGGTTCTGTCAGCTAAACCACACACTTTTATCCATATATCTTATTATAGACCCACCAAAGAGAAACAAGGTATGCAGAACTAACATGAATACAGCCAAAGAGTGGATGAAAAGGCTCTAGAAGCCGTGCAATGATCACTGCATCACACAAAGATTTGGAATACGCAAACTCTCCAGGGGGGAATTGGTAATGGGGGGGTGTATAGACCTTACAATTCTCCGTTAATTCTTCATAAACTGTAACAAGAGTCAAATTTTGCCAAAGTGTGTTTAAACAAAGAGCTTTCTATGCCTTAGCCATTGCAGTGAAGGACCGCATTTGCCTTTGTAATTATTTCAGCAGCAGTCTGTGGAATTGAATGCTGATTTTACAAAATTCTTACAGTAATATAGGTCATTGTAAGTCTATCTGAAACATGGAAACGTGTCTCTAATGTTCCTGTCCTCTTCCATGAATTATTTCAGAGATTAAAACTCTTAGTTCTCTTTTATCACATGCCATATGAAGTTTGGCCCTTTTACTAAATCTTCATTGTTAGATTCACTCAAGTGTCAGATTTTCTGATTTTCAGATTTTTTTACTGACTCAGATGACAAAAATAAGATATCTTCTTAATGCTGCAGATGTGACAGAGGAAAAAAAAAGATTTAAATGGTGTGTTAGACTAGATTGGCTAACCGTTGCAAGTAAGAAAGAAGTGTCATTAAAATATATTTCCATCCTCCTTTGTACATAAGTGAAATTGATTTTCCCTTCAAGAGTTTTCATAGAAAAAGAAAACAAAATATATTTTTTCAGCAACCAGCTATAAATCCCTACACATCATCATATGTGCACAGTGTCATATATGTAAACAAGTACTAAATTTCCCTAATATAAATTATATTACTGATGATATGTGAAAACAGAATGCAGCCTGCCTTTTAGATCACCAGCTGAGTTTATCAAGAACATTTTTTCCCTGCTGTATCCCCTGCTGCTTTCTTTCTGTTCTACTCTATGAAAAGCAAGGGAAATGCTTAGAAACAATCATTCCTCTGAGCAGCATGAGCAGACCCTATACGATCCCTTAGCCTTTGCAGTTCATCTAACACTTCTGTGGCTTCATTAATTACTCTCACTGAGCCAAAAAAAAAGGTCACCTTCCCAATATTCCTCACAGTCAATCTTTCCAAATAAAGGTGGTATTTGACCAACTTATATAACTGTGTTAGTTCTGTTAGGAGATTCCTAGTAGATTTCTAGCATTTTGCAGGCAGTCTTTATCAATGAAAGCTCAGGAAATTCAGTAGTCCAAATATATGTTTTCCGGTCCTTGGGATATACAACATGAGGCTGTCGATTTCAATTGGTGTGACACAAAGTGAAATGTCAAGCCTCTTGCCATCTGGTTTATACATATCTTGTCTGGAAAGCTGCAAAGAAACAGCTGGAAGACTGCTACCGTGGAAACAATACACATACAGTAAGTGCTATCTAGATATCTTTTAAACATACAAATTCTTACACAGTACTGTACCAGTAACCTCATTGTTTGGGTTTGCTTTTTGGACAGAGACAAGTTTAGAGCAGAAGATTTAATCTGAAGTGCAGTACATACACTACACTACAGCTAAGCTTTAGAAAGAGGGTGATGATTTTTCCAAGGTCTGGATTAAAAGTGCTGTAACTAATGAGTCCAGAGGCAAGCAAATAGTATATGAATCATATGTTTAATTTGTTACAGAGATTAATCAGGCCAGGAGAATCTGAGAGACTCTCTTAAAGGAGGGAAAATAAAAGCCATTCTCCATTAATCACTATTTAAAGTAGTAAAGATGTTAGAAAATCAGAATATCTTACTTTAAAGCTTCTAGTTTTCTCCCAAGTTTGAGAAAATAATGAAACAAACAAGAAATTTTCTGGATTGATTTCTTCACAATCTGGCGAGGAACAGATTATCAGTCAATGAAGATAGATGTTACAGAGAAACCCAATAGCCATAATTAAGGCAGGATTGTACTCTGAAAAAGAAAAAGCTTCACAGCTAATATCAGAAAGAGGAAACATGATTGTTGCTTTGTTAGTAAACTGTTAAATATCCATATTCAAAATACACATGTTCATTTTTGCACTCCACTGAACTGTACAGAACTTCACTGAAATCAATGGAAATTCATCACAAGGACCTCAACCCTTCATTAGAAGGCCTAGAAAAAACTGTGCTCTTGAGCAGATGCAAGACCTATCTGCAAGGCATCAAAACCTATGCAAAAGAGAGTCAGAAGGTTGTTGTCGAGGACCAGAGAATACAATTTTGTCACTTAGGACTGAAGTCAGAAATGCAATTCCTGATCTTGATAAAATAAAATGTGAAGAATTTCTTTAAAAAAAAAAACTTACAAAATCTGCAACAGAATTGTCATTCGTACATTTATTTATTCAGAAAATTCCAAATGAGTGCAAGAACCACACCATTTCTATCAATACAAAGTGTTCACATCGAATTTAACCAGAGGGGGGTGCACATTCCAAAATCAAAAGCCTCATGCTGATATTTTGATCTTAGTGTTTTAGCGCAAAAATTTGTAGTCAAAAATAACTCAGTTTATTTCTAGAACTTGTTTGGTCCTCTCAGGTGCCAAGTGTCACAAAATATCTACAGATATTTTCCAATCTATATTTCATATGCAAGATAATATTTTTTTTAATTTATTGGTACAAAGGCAGAGGCTCTCTAATGAGGAGGTTCCGGGGAAAATAAACCCTTTTGTCTTTTCGGGTTGTTGTTCTTTCTTGGGCCACAGGGCAGCAGTGTTTTCCAAGTATTGCTGTTCGAAACTTTCCTCAGCAAAGTGGAGCAAGTGCCATTTGAGAGCTGCTGGACGCCTGGGCGAGCGCGGGTGTGGGAAGTGGCACTCAGCACACATCGCTGCCTCCCTGTCCTCCCCAACACACGTTTTGACATTTACCATCATAGTAAGTACTCAACAATTGATTATATTTCCTCACAGCAGAGAAGCAGTTAAAAGGAAACCTCTTAATATGTACTACGAAAGCAACTTGAGAGACATGTTCTGTATGAGAAGCACTCCTTTCTTCATCCATATTTCCACCCATCTTTTTCAGCCTTCTTCTGTCCATAGCTTCTTTCATAGCTTCTTTCCATAGCAAAGAGGTCAAATTATAAGTAAATAGCCCAGGAGCATTTCTAAAACAGGTACAGACTCCAGAAAATAGTCATCTCTTTTTTTTTGGAGCATGAGGGAAGATTTACATACATGCAATTAGAAGATAACAATCTCTTTAGGGCTATGGAAACAAAAAGCAGTTTAACTAGGGAGACCTTTCAAGTGCCTAAAGGTATCATACACACATTATCCATATGTGGTAATTCTGCATTTATTCTGCACAGCTGCTTCCCATGTTAGGGTTGTGCTGAGGCTGATCAGAGAGGCTGGTGACTGTAAGAGCACTAGCAGGAGAGGTACACTGTCTAGTGAGCCACTGACTCACAAGAACTGATTTGTTATTTAATAGGGACAACTTTACAAGGCAAATCAGAACATCTCCTTTAGGTTCACATTCCAGATCACCTCTAGAGGACTACTGCTTGCTCTCCTTCTGCTCATGGTAAAAGAAAAAACCTAGGGAGTACAGTTATCTAACTTAGATTAAATGCGAAAGCATAAACAGAATCAACTCTTTCACTTAGATCAAAACTGGAAATCTCCCTAGCATCCTGGAAACATGATATTTGGAAGTAAGAAACACTTACAACTGCCCTACGTAATGTCTACACTTGGAGGACCGGTAACTCTGGGCCTAGAAGCTTCAAAGCTACTTTAGGAAGCTCACACAGGATTTCCTTTTGAGGCTGTTCCTCTTTGCATAAATAATTTAACATTCTCCGGAACAGGGACTGGAACCTAGGTGTCCTCACCCCCAGGCTAAACTGTCAGTCACATCTCATGCTGTCTGGTTTAATGAACATTAAAATATTTCCAGCAAAACAGAAGAGTTTTAGACAGAAGATGCTTGTGCAGGAGACTCCATGGGTACCCTTTAGCCCAGTGACCATAGCACTTTCATGAGAAAGAACATTCAAATTTACTTTCTCCTCAGCTTTAAGCAAGGACTGAAAAGAAGAATTCTTTTTCTTAGTTTATAGTAGGACAAAGAACATAGAAAAGATCCCTGAGCCAGTGCTGCCCTAAACCCGTGAATCTGCATCAAAATCAAGCAGCACGCAGCTATTCCAGCTGGGAAACTAAGCAGCACAGAAAGCAGAATATAAAGTTACACTCTGTCTTCCCAAACTCTTTGAGATGCTGAGCAGGAAGAAACAACATTATCTGTGTAACCTTTAACTTTCCTTGTGTGCCTGACAAATTTCTCAAACAAAATACAATTTGGTGAACACAGTATTTTTCATAAAAAGAGATTCCGTTCTATTTATTTAAAAAGGAAAAATGCTTGCTTAGGTTAAACATTACCACTCAAACAAGCAAACAGAGAAGATCTGATTTAAATAAAATTATTTTAGAGAAAGTCTCCATAGTGTATTTTATGATCTGTACAGGAGAATTTCCTCCTCAAACTATTTAATGCTCTATCATAAAAAATTAATACATGCTGAAGCAAATGCATATTAGAACTGTAAATTAAATAAAATCTTACTAAATATAAAACACACACACAAACATACAATGAAAGGATGGTTTTCACTAATTCTAAAGCTGAACTCAGGCTGAAAGAAGACAATAAAGCTCAGATTTTCATTTGCAATATTTATACATCCCTAAGGAAGTGTATACAGCAGTCCAAAAGTACAGAACATTTCCAAGATGAAGTTTAAACAAATATATGCAGATATTGCGATACTTACAAATCACTCTAAAATACTACTCGTTGTATTTACATCAATCTAATCCAGTGAATAATTRCAATTTACAACAAACATATCTATTCACTATTTATCTTCATAAATTTCATAAGTCTTTTCTTTGACATTTCTGAGTCTTTTATTATATATCTGTAGACTTTAAATGTTGATTGCCATATTCTGCCGTTGGAGGGGAAGGAGGCAGCATATAGGGAGTTAATCCTCTTTCCATCTAAGATACAAGTGACTGCATAATTAGTTACACTGATGCTTTCATTTGTGCCTGTGATTGGTAACAACCAGCTCTCCCATTTCACCAATGAAAAGCTTCCACATTAATTTATAATGCAAACAAGCATGGGTGGGAGTGAAAAGGGGTGTGTGTGAGAGTGTAAGTATTCATTTCTTGATGCTAAAATTGTTACATATACAGTCATTAATACACTTCTGCTTTTTGTTGTTCTTTAATACTTATTCTTTACATTCAATTATATTTCAGGACTCGAGTGCTTTGATTCCACATTAGAGGCCACAATTTTTAAATATAGTTCAGCAAAAAAAGAAAAAAATTGTAATTCAGAACTCTATGCAAGCTAGCATTTTCTGCTAAATATTTTCTTTTGATTGCAAGCAGTTCCTAACAGTAAGCTGAAGACATAAACAAGTATAAATCAGCCACTATACTCAACAGCTTAATAATATTTTGAAGAAAAAAATTCTTAAACTAGCAGCACAATACCCTTTAAGTACGGGTGTTGTGAAGCAGTTTCAAAGAAACAAGTGCAAAATGCCATACCTGGGAAAGTCTTAAGCACAAAAGCAATGAGGAGCTATAGGGGAAAAGCAAACAATACATATTCTCTAGGTTCCTGCCATACAATAGTTTTCTATTGTATATAGTTATTTATTGTTGTTTAAATGTCAGCTCTTTGGGAAGGACTGCACCTAGAGCAAGATCTGTTGTGAAATACCAGCATTCATTCTTAATAAATAACAATTGCTAAGCAAACTAAGCATGAACTCCATTTCCACTGTTATATCTATCCAACCGACAGCAGATAGATATGAGAAATTTTGCCTGACCACAGGAAGAAAGAACAGGTGCTCATTTCCAAGCATCCCCTTACCTGATTTTTATCATCAGCTACAGAGTATTTAAAGGTTTTCTTTGTTCCTCAAAAGTCATCTACTCTCACTGACCTCTGCAACAGACTTTCATTGACTGTGATGATGATGCACTATAGAAGCAGACAATACTRTATATTACTAATTGCTCATGTGCCACTTTCCCTTTACTTTGCTTGTTAAAGGCCAATTTCAGAGTAAGGGGGAACACCTTCTATCCAATTTACTTTCTAATTTATTTTCTATTCTTCCAGTGTGTTCCCATAAAATATACCAAATCACACTCACTTTTTCTCTTCTACTTTCCTTTTCTATGTCTAAGTTGTATGTGATATGTTAGTATCTTTGTTCAGGTAGCTAGATCTCTGTTCAGACATTAAGAAGCTCACCCTGCTGAAACAATTTGCTTTCCCTTTTAGCATTGGTGTTTGACCTTTTATTATTCTCTCACAAAAAGACTTGCCTTGGGCAAAATGTACAAACCCTTCTCTTTCATTTCACCGTAGCTGATCGAGCCATGGGGCTATCAGAAGGTATTACAGATTGCAGTCCTTATGTGATGCATCTCATGGCCTCATCTCAAGGCTTGAGTCTATTCATTCACTTTGAGATTTCATTCCTGGACATAGGTACCTTAGAGCTAGTCATGGTAAGGTGGAAGCAGTAATTCTGTAGTGCATGAAGCTGTGGCTTCCTCTAGAGCTGATGGAGTTCCCTACACATGGTATTCTAGACTGTGAGTACAGCTGCCTGCACCAGTGTTCTGTGAGCCAAAAAATGGATTAATACAGACATAAATGCACACTTCTGAGCCTACCCAAGTATGCGTGTAAGAATGAGACTCACGTGTCTTTTCCATCTCTGTTTGCCCTTTCTGTGGCTTGGCTGTCAGTAGGAAAGAGGTGAGGGAAAGATTTGCACTGTGCTCTTGCAGGTTGCCTCCTCTTAACCAGACCTGGATGGTGTTCAGAGCGTAGCATGGAGAGCACCTATCCCAAAGGCAGACTAAAATGGAAATCCTCAAAACTCCATGTTTAAATATTTTCTTTTGTGTGTCATCCTGTCTGAGAAACACTTCTTAGATACATTAGACCTAATCCCATCTTTTCTTTTTTTGTACCAACATACATTCAAAAATTCCGCTGGGAAAGGGCTAAACTTTAACACATGCTCAGTTTCTGTCTGAAAGCAGTCCTACTGGAATCAATGGGACTATTCATAAAAAAGTTAAATGCATGCAAGAAGTGCTTTACTCTGGGAAATGGCATTCCAAAGCAGTTTTAAAACATTTTGCTTAATTCATGTTTAATCAGAGGACTGTGGTTAAACAGCTTCTGCAGTTTCTTTAGCAAGTGCACACAGAGACAAGGCCTCTATTTAACTTCTGATGCATAGTGCTCTGCCCTTGCAAGATCAGGAAGCTTTCTGCAAGTGTGTGGTCCAGCTATTGCAATCACTTTTCTGGGGCTAGCTGTGTAGCTCGATTGTATTTATATTGCCTAACACTTGGTCATTTCAACTCATCTCTGTCTATACTAGAAGCCCAAACAGACACAGAGAAATAATATGCATTGGAGCACATCTAGCACAGCACCTCTTCCCTCATGGAGGCCTGTTCCTAAAAGAAAAGAGATTCACAAGCAAAACATATCATACTACAATAGTGAATACCAACTAAAACATGTTTGTTTTCTTTCCTTTTCTTTCTAAAAAAAAAGGCAATCAGGGAAAATGCCATGGCTTTTCAAATGTTTATTTCCTAGCAAAATATTCTACAACTCCTTCCATTATCAACAAATGTAGAGCTATTATTGTAGCCTGAGTTTATTGACAGTTTAAGATTCATATCAATAACACTGAGTCATATATTTTAAACAAAGTTCTTTTTTGTCCTTATACTTTAATTTATGCTTTCAGAAAGCTTTCTAGTGAGTAAAGCGGCAGAAAATGAAGACACTGTCATGGCAATTTCATTGCATTTCTACAAGAAAAGTGTTTTATGAACCTGGGGCTTGGTGCACAGCACTGAGCTGGCCTGCAGCTACAGACTGAATGCCAGTGCAGGGCCAGCCCCAGCCAGAGCTGGGAAATCCTGGAAATCTGAGGAAATCCTGGGAAAACCTGCATTCCCAGGGAGGTTCTGCTTGGGGAGAAGTACTGGAAAACGTAAGATCTCCAGAGATTTCAGGTAGTTATAATAATACTACTCACTTTTGGGGAGTTTTTGACTTCTTCTACTGTACCCTGCTACTATCTCCCTATTTTTCCAATCACTAAGTTGGTGGGGAAGTTGTATTTAAAGTGAGGTAATGTGAACCATGGATCTTTCTCCTTTTTCCATTGAGAAAGTTTAAATAATCGAATAATTGTTCTCAGCTGTTGTGTTTGCCTCGCAATTTAAGCTGAAAAAGGAAAGAATACAAATAATGAGTAAAACAACTCAACATACTCAAGATCTTTGCTTCATTAATATTCTGAATTTCTCTTTCCACAGCTGCAACAGAATTTTTAATCCACTGAGCTATTTCAGTAAAAAGTGCAGTAATTAGCTCCTATATGACCAGAAACAGATGCCCAGAGTTTTAGCCTTTAAAATAGTGAGGAATAAGGTCTTAAATATCATTTTTGCGAGCCTACTGAGAAAAGATTATTTTCCATATTTGTAAGGGCAAATTTCCCTTACTGTGTGGTTTGTCTGTTTATGTTATTTTAAAAATTCAAGGGAATGATAATGTGTGAAATAATCCTCACAGGGCATGCAATTCCATTAAAAATGTATATTTAAATTAGAGCTGTTTACTATTTTTACTCCCCATAAGTGGAAACCAACCCTCCAGCCAGCTCCACTGTAATTAGAATTAAAAATAATTTAAAAATAACTTTTCAATATATTGAAGAAAACTTCAAATGAGACATGCATACAAACTACATTAAAAGAACATGAAAACTGTGGCACTGAGCACACAAGCAGAAATTCTAGAAAAATATTCATATAAAAAATTCATTTCAACTCCCTTCTGCATAGAGATAGTTAAGATATGTTTTTAATTACCTGATGGTGCATTATTCCTCCCAATTCCCAACACCTTATTTAGCTTGCCACGCTGCAGGGATCAGCAGAGTGCATCACTGAGCCTGTTTTCCCCAGAGTCTTCTCAGTCTCTTTTCCCCAGTCTCTGGTCCCAATCCTGCCAGCTAATTGATTCTTTCCCTTGCTCTCATGACAGACTCCACTTGGAGTCTCACAGAGCTCCTTGTCCCCATCTTCTTCTCCTATTAGGTCTTCTGTCTCTAGTAGATTAAAATCAAGCAGCTACTCTAAACCACTTGATAGCAGAATGGGATAGAAAGCTCCTAATTCAAATGTCTGGCCTAGCTGAGGACCCAGGAGTATAACTTCACAGTTAGGCCAGGTTGCCAGGCAAGCTTTGGATGTCTCCAAGGATGGGGATTCCACAGCTTCACTGGGAACATGCTTCAGGGTTTGACCGCACTTACTGAAAATGTTTTTCTGCATATCTAATTAACTTTTTTTTTTTTGCTGCAAGTTGTTCCATTCTGCCTCATCCTTTCTTTGCATGCCTCTGAGAACAGTCAGACTCTTCTCTTTAGTCTTCTATTTAGTCTTCCACTAAGTAATTGAAGAATACAATGAAACTTTTTCAGTCTTATCGTCTTGTGTTGAACACACTCAGATTTCTCAGTATTTCCCATACATCATAAGCTCCAGACCGCTAACTGTTTTGGTAGCCGTAAACTAAACACGTTAATTCAATTGAATCCATAYGATGTCTTGTTACCTTAAATGAGTCCTAACACCTTTTCTTTCACAGAGRTGTACCCACCAACTCATAGTATGGGCATAGGAGACTCTGAAAACAAAGGCTACAATAATCCAGGAGGATAAAGCAAAGTTAATGAAATATAATTTCCCTTTTTTCTGTCTAGGAATGCACAGGGCTTATAAACAAGTCTGATTTCCCTCACTGAAGATTTTACCCCACAGCAGACAATCAGACAATGGTTACAACCACCCTGTATGCTCCTTGCAGAAGCTCTTTTAAAAGCTGTTATGGAATTGCGTTTTGTCCAGGAAGTCTCTCACTGGTTCTYTTGAATCAGTATCGGGGATAATGGCATGTCCCAGTCTGATAGCTCATCTGTAGTCATTAATCAGAAGCAGATTTGTTTTTTAAAAAATATTTGCAAGAATTTGATGGAATTAGATATTTAAGAAAAAATACTTCAGTAATGTAACTATATACTATAATATCAAATTGAAGAAAAATATAATTGAATGGTCATCTGCTGCCTTAATATCTCTCTTAAAAGCCACCACATAGAGATGTTTTTAAGTCCACAAAATACCATCATAAATGGTATTCTCAGGGTAAATGAGAAAAGAAATTCCTGTAGTAAATGATCACAATTTCTTCCAAATTGGACTTACACAAAAAGAAATCCTTTCTGGTGAAGGAAAGAGATGATCRTAGAATCATAGAAGGGACCTCYAGAGGTCATGTAGTCCAACCCCCCTGCACACGCAGGGACCCCTAGAGCATGTGGCACAGGGTGGTGTCCAGGCGRGTTTTGAAGATCTCCAGAGAAGGAGACTSCACCACCTCTCTGGGCAGCCTGTTCCATACTCATGATGATACCAAAGGCAGTAAACAGCTGAGGCAGGTGTAGGGGAATACTGAAGTAGCTCACATTTCTTAAGAAGTAATCAGTAAATTTATCAATTTGTGCCTTATTACTATGAAACATAACTCTTTCAGCACTTATCCTAGCAATGGCTATGGCCACACAACAGCACAACAGTTCTGAGAAACCAAAGTTTTAGATTACTGTAGAGCAGGAGAAATGATATATGTGGCGGAACTGAGCCCAAGAATGCAAGTCTRCTACTTAGCAAACGGATGTGCCTTAAGGACACCTGAAATGGATCCATCTAGATGGGCGATTGTCCTTAAAACTTAAACCAACCCCACTTTCCAGCATCAGCATAAGGCCAGACACATGTGATAAGTGTTTAATGGCATACAAGCAGTGGCATACAAGACCTTGGATTAGCTCATTCTACTAGCCAGAAATTCATTCCTTATCTTCTGGCAAGTAAGTCTCTGGTATATACAAAAATGGATGCTGTTTTTCTACTTAGTTTTGTTCAAATGTTGCCTCATTGATCACCAAGATAGAAACTAACATAGTTGCCTCAAATGCTATGGCAAAAAAATGTTTCTCCACTTCTCAGTGCTTTTCATTTGTATATTAATTTTTGGAGACTTAAGTCCCAGAAGAATGGACTCTGGCTACTTTCTGTTTGCATTTTTCTAAATAATAGTACCAAGGTCATTCGTYAGTACTATCTGACACCTAGAACATTTTCCTTTTAATAAACATACACTGTATATGATTCAATGTGTTTTTAAAAAAATTACTCTTGTCAATTATTAACTTACCTGTTCTCTGGCATATGTTATCATCTGGCACAGATCTACTTTTTCTGTTAATATTTCATTTCCTTTGAGATTTGTCCAATTCAGTTAGTTCTACAAGATACTAAATTAAAATGAATTTGTTATATGAAGGTATAAATGTATGAATTAGCTTGTGCAAATGTATTCTACTTTAAATTGCTTCCACTATTATTTAAAAGTATTTTTAGTTTCAAACACCAAAGAAAAAACAGGGAAAACAATTCTTATTTCTTAAGGTATTCGTGCAATATGCTTAGATTTTTTTCCATATATCAAGTCTGACTTGAATGTGTGAAAATGAGAGAATTACTTTTGTTCACACATCTCTTTCAGCTGAAACCCACTGGACACTGAAATATTTGAGAATGACTTTTCCTAGAATTGCTTAACAAATCATTGCTTATATACTTTGTGAGAGCTTCCCAGGTAGATCTTTTACAAAATAAATACTACTCCACAGTAGAGGAGCAGTAAACTAAGTAAAATGTTCCTAAAATAACTAAATATAATGAAAAAATAAACATAGCATAAAAAAAAAAATTCTGAAGCAGATTTCTCTCTCTTACTGATCTGTGTTTTCCTTTTAGAAATGCAGGAAGAGTTTGAATCACTTTGCTTTCAAGGTCAAGCTGAGATAGAGTASAAACCCGCCCTTAGAGCATGTTTTAATACATTCTTAGCTATTTCACAAAGCTATTAACTTCTGAAGTTCCTTCTTCAATTTATATGTTGTCACATGTCCATATTTGATCGTAAGATAGTACAATTATTGATGTTGGTGAAATCACAGAATTCTCATAGTCTCAACATTTTCCTGCTAATTAACATTCACGAAATGCAAGCAGTTTGGTACAAATTATTCTGGAAGGTAATAAAGGAAAATAAAGAACTTTTTGCCTGGTGCAATTATCCTTATTTATTGGGAATAATTGGCTCATAATCACTTGAAAGAAAAATTTAAAAAATTAAAATAAATGAAGCGGCAACAGAGCAAGGTAGAAAAGGAAGAGAATATGCTCTTTTTGACAGATTGTACTACAATATTCAGAACAAGTACAACATGCTTGTTCTGCAAAAATTTGAGAGGAGAACACTAGCACAGGGAATGTGGAAGAACTTATGCATGAATTAACTAGTAGTTACTGATTCAAATGAAAGGCTTTGATAGTTACGACTACACAGCATATAAATCTAGTGCTTCTTTATAAAGACAGTCTCATCAGAAATATTTAGAATTTGCATAGGTTGCACAGATTATCACAGGAAAAAATAGGATCATGGGATAAGAAATGGTAGGAAATTCTTATTAATCACTTTCAACCTTTCTTAGTAAGCTCACTGGGACAGAAAAACTAAAATAAAAGATCTCTGGCTCCGACAAATTATCACTTATTTAGACAGATCAGCAAATCCTATTGCCAAATAAAAAGCAAAAGGATTGTGTCTTTCTCTCTTCTAAAAACACCATCTTCTTATGTGAGCCTGAAGAAATAYGCACCASGATGGTTTAGCAGTGCAATCCAGAAAGCATATGTTTAAGTATGGAAGAGTACACTGGTTGAAACTGCATATTTGTTCTGAGATCATAGATGCTGAATTCTATTGTTTAGATATTTTCTCCTCCTAACTGTTCCTGAATTGCCAATCTTCCTACTGCCTGGAAGTGAAGAGGTTGTCTGCTATATCTAGTGCATCTTTGTACGTGTCAGGTGTTCTACAATAAATTAAGTTGATAGTGTAGGACGCATGATCAAACTCCAATACAGCACAGTAGCTGTAACTGCAATAGCCTGCATGTCAGCTACAGCGGTATCTAGACATTTAAAAGGATCTCATTTTATTAAAATAAAAAAATTCACAACCAGCAAACAGACAAAAGTATGTAGTTTCTCATTGCACTTAGATTGATCATATTTTCTGTGTAAATTTAATGGMGTTCAAGTGCTTTTCCAGCGTAAGCAATTTTATTTCTTCAAATAAATCTTCTTCACTCAGATAAGAATGTTGGATTGTGCTACTTTATCCAACAATTTTGGGTGCTATTTTTACCTTCCAAGAGCAGAATTCACAAAAGCAGGTATCAAAATTCAGACATATTGAGGAGTTTGAATAATTCTCAGGAAGAGTAGTCTAAGAAGTCATTTGTGAGAAGTTTCTCAAGACATTTGTGAAAATATTGTATCAATAGCAAGCTTGAAACTGATATCACCAGTAGCTCTTTGCTCTAGTGGAAATATAGAGACTTAAAAATTATTTTACTGAAAGGAAAGAAATCAGCAACGTCAACAACTTTGATTTGTACTTCTTTATATTTTCCTCATTTGGGTGGATTTAGATTGATTAAGTGACAAGATTGCCTAGTTTTGATGTGCATTACCTCATCTGTATACAAAACTCACAGAAATCAGAGGAAGGAGAAATCAGAGGCTTAGGGAATAAGGATACTGTTTTATAGTAGATGCATACATGTATAACCTGGACTTCAGAACTGCTGAAGGGCTCTTTTTTTTTAACCAAGATAACTTACTTGTTTTGTGATTGGCTTTAACACTGATTATGTCCTGATTAATGGCCAATTTCATCATGAGTGCATTATTCAAATTTATAGTCGTTTGTTTGTAATGTGGGCTATCAGAAAGCTTTGCTCTTAATTACATTTATGCTTTAATTGTACAGCTCTACAATGCTGATTGGAAATGTCAGATTGTGAAAATTATTATTGCATATTAAAGCTAATTGTATAGCAATGTTCTCCTAGTATAATACAAACATAAGTTGTGTTCTCCCTCTCGATTCTACTGCATTTAATTATTGTTAATAAATTCTTCATTAGAAGCAGATGATCCTTTCAATAGAAAGCATTCTTCTACTGTGTTCTTGCATCTATCACAGAAATCTATATGAATAAGGATTACATTGTTGAGATTCTGCACATGCTTGCTGATTTAAATCTGGTGCAATTTATTTAGTTGCAATGGGTATATGTTGGATTTACAGGAATGTTCTAATAGCTCAATAGCAAACAAACAATTATCTTATTGATATCTCATTGATATATATTTCTGCAGATTACTTGTTAAATGGTAACTACAGTAAGACCCTATGCTTCAACTAGCCTTAGAATATCATTGTTTGTCTACAGCTAGTTTGGTCTGACCTTTCTTTCAAGTAAGGTTTATTTAACCTTTGTTTTTATCACCTACTTATCTGTCCTAAAAGAATCTGTTCAGATAGCTACTGTGACAATTGGATGACAGTAGTAATATGACTACAGATAGACACAACTTTGTTAGCTCTGTCCGTTGCCAGTGTTATAGGTTAGGCTTCATTGTCTTTTAATAAATTTAGTACCTAAGGAAGTCATATTAATTGCTGAAGATTCCCTGGGAGGTGTTTTCTCTAAAAAAAATAGATTAACCATCACAATTGCTTGAAACCCAAATATGGGGACTGAGGACCGGACTGCTCCATTCCATATTTGTGTGTGCTATATCTTAACATCAACATGCAATAGCTGTGCTTGTGTATCCAACAGAAGTGGCCTCTGAAACGCCAAGGAACGAGTCAATCATTTCTGCCAACTCATCTTTAGTTCCTATTTCAAGGCTTGGAGTACTAAGAAGGAAACACAAAGCCATTATTAATTTAAAGATCAGATACGTCTTGTTAGTGACAGAGATTATTTGCAATCTATGATCGTTTCAATGATTTTTACTCGGGAAAGCCATTGAGAAAACACCGGTAGCATGTACTGGTAACTTAATGTTATTTACCTCTGGGAGTAGCCCTTACTGGCTTTTATCAACCCTAGATAGCAAGTATGCGTAGTCACTAGCCTAAATTTTGCAGCAGAATGTAATTCCTCCCAAACATACTGAGTTGYTCTTTATAAAGAACCCAATGGTTTAGCATGTTGGATGTTGAAAGCAGTGGGCTAGCCCCACCTACACTCAAAATCRGTTGCATGCAAGGCACCTTGTGTCCAAAAGCCACTTAGTGACATTAATGCAGGGCTATGCTGTGAGTTAATAAGCCCTGCTGAGAATTAAGGTATGATGGCAATTATGTTTTCACAGAAAACACAGCTTGTTTTTCTTTTAATTTAAAATATAGATCACTCAGGCTGACAATTCCATTACTTATTTCAGAACCCAAGTAGACTTTAATATATAGAGAGTTTATCCCAAACAGAACCTTAAATAGCTAATATAAATCTTCTTCAAAGCAATAATAATGGATTTAACAGCTATGTGGTAAATGATGAATTAAAGATTTCATTCCACTAGTCTTTTATTTGTCCTTAAGATGACATGCAAAATAATTTGGTTGTTCACAATAACACATMTTAATTGATAGACTTCTTCCTTGTATTTTATTATTCTGATGAATTAATGTTTGCATTAAATATTATCCTGTCATTATCCTGCTTCCTCCATAGTAAGAAGYTGTCTGCTTTTTGCAGGTGCAGAGGACCAGCTGAATACACAACACCTCCCCATCCTTCCTACCCGCACACACAATGATCACTAGTTATTATGTACAATTACATAGCTGCACATATTAAATGTTATTATGTTGCATGACTGTATTTTAACAGTAAGGACTTTGTATTTCAAAACTCTTATAGGTATTTTATTCAAAACTTTGAAAAACATCCTTTTCCTGGAATGAAATGTATTTTCTGTGTAACTTATTTCATAAACAATATAAAAACATAACTAAATAAGTACAAAGAAAACATGTTTTTCCTTTTCCTTTTCTGTGTTACCGTCTAGTTCCCGGGTAACCTAGAAACTAGACTTACAGGTGCTAGCTACGCTAGCTACCTGAAGGCTTGGGAGGAATGGAGAGGGGAAAGGATAGTCAGAGCTCAATATTCATTTTAACATAATCCCACTTACAGATGCACTAGGGTGAGTATTGCAAAGTTATATAACAGTTCACACAAATTCAAAACCCATATTTAAAAGAGCATAATCAAATTTATTTTTTAAWGAAGATCAGCAAGTCAATGTTGATTTTAAGAGAGACTACTAGTGTGAACCCCAAACTACACAAAATTTGAAATGCAACTTCAATATAAATTCTATATTAGTATAAATTGGAATGATACTTCCCATATTTATTTACTAAAACCAGAAAATTCTGATTACACTTAAATAAAATCAAGCATTTCAAAACATAGAAGTTCACAAATAAACCAAAAAACCTTGAAACCTGAATATTGAACCTGATAGCTAAGAGGCTTTCAAATACTAAATATTCTAGAATCTAAATAATGCTGTTTCTAAGYTGGCCTTAGTCCTCTGCTCTTTTAGAAAAGAAGGTGTCAATACCCTCTTATAGCTATTAAAACTAGCAAAYGCAGTTAAGATACACACTCCTCATGCTCTTAGCAGACAGCACTTGCTACAAGTTTCATAAGATAAAAGACTGTGGATACTACATATGCTTCATTTTAGCAATGATTTGTGTACATTGTCAAAAGTAATGTTTTGGAGTCATCTCTATATCACTGCCAGACTGAAATATATGGCTGACATTTCTACAGACCACCAAAAAGTAGTGCCAACGGTGCCTCAGAGTGAATTCTCGGAGTGAAGACATGGTTGCAGGATATCTGGCAGATACTTTTTTTTTAACTGTGTTGGGTTTGGACAATCCTCATCCATTCATCAGCCAGCCCAGCCCAGCCCAGCCTAACCTAGCCCAGCAAGTAGCTCGGAGGAAAAGCTGCCACGTGAGGAGGGTGGAGCCTGTGAGGGGCCAGAGASCCCGTGGGCCAAGGAGAAGAGTGGCCTCTGCACGGCCTGCAGGAACGCAGAGCTGGGCTGAGGAAACAACATGCACATTTACCTCAAAGAACAGATTATCTGTGACAAGCTAGACAAAGAGACAAGCTGTTCTTAAAGTCTGTTTTATTTTACTTTTGTAGAATATTAGGTTTGATGACTTCCCCATATCACATCAGAAGTGTATGCTGAACTGAAAGTAGATCCCAAAGTTCTGGGACAGTTAATGTAAAATTTCAGTTATGATACATTCCTTCCAGTATTTCAAAAACAATGGTACTTTGAATGCAAGGAGAAGACATTGATTCAGGACTATTTCTGACATTTGTATATGAGGAAAAAAACTAAAGAGGAATTATAGACAACAGAGACTAATTGCATATTGGTGCCATAGTGACTTACTGTGTGCCAAGGCAACTATCCAAAAACATTTTAATGGTCAGAGACAAAACATTCATTAAGTAAACCTTAAAGATCTGAGAAAGAGAGAAAAGGTTCTCTGTGGAATTAGAATCAGGTTTAAACAAAGAAATTTGCCCTAATCAARCAAGGTAGCATCTTTTTGGGAAATTAGCAGACAGTGCTATTTTSATGGGAAGTCACAAAAAAATGGAGGGGTGGAGGGAGACCTTTAGGCCTTTCCATATTTTAAATATTTCCTGYTAGTGCTGTGTATGATCAAGGGATCAGTCTGCATGAAAGGTCAGAGGATTAACAGGTGTTTATGGGAATATAACAGAACTAAAGTGGCAGCTTCCATGGTAACAGCCAGGAAAACAAGTAAAATACATTATTAAGTATATAAATATGCTTCTAAATCACTCTCAYGACCTGATCTGGGATGCAGGGACATACAGTTTGCCTAAGGAAACCAGGAATGGCCAGAAACAGTTCTTTGAATAAATCAGRGAAAGCAGCATAACGATTCTGCCCATGTACTGTCTCTTTTCTCAAATTCTAATGGAGATGAGGAAAATGTTCTTTCAATAGTTCAGCTAAAATCCCTTCTTTAGTTTTCGTCATTGCGTCCCACGATAGGCATCTGTMGGAGAGCAGTAAGACTAATGGCCAACTCTGCACTATGTAGCACAATCTCTATATATATCTTATAATCAAATTGCTTTTTATTCACTCTGCCTGCTCATTGTGTCTTTCTACTTCCAAAAAAGACAATCTATCTGATTCAGTCTGTCTCCTTTTAAAGCTATTTCCAGGTCCACAACCTGCCATAGTGTCATCTGYAGAGCTACGAGCACTGGGACTGTCTGATGAGTTAGGTGTCTCTCAGTCCAGCATTAGGAAATATGAAAGACATGGGAACTCAAAATAATGTTGCAAATAGAGACTTCCATTACTTTCTTCATCTTCCAGTATTTTCTGGATGTCTGTAAGCACCATGGATGTATTGAGAGTCAGGAAGAGCCTCTGACTTTGTGATGAAAGGAGATGTTATGGCCAAAACTAGRACACAGAAGCTTGAAATGGGGGCCAGAAGCATTAAACAAAGCTTGAGAGTATGACAAGTCTGCAAAGGCACAGATTATTTTCTTTTGCATCTGATCTTTGCATGGCCTTCAACTTAAACCTGAATCCTTTCTAAATTTATTSCCTTTCATTTCCTTTCTCTTTACCCCTTTTTGCTGGAGGCCAGAAATCAATCTGATTTCTCTAATGTCAGTCTGACTTTCCTATGTCTTAAAATATGCTGTCATGGGCACTCATCTTCTCCCTATCTCTCTCTCTCCTCCTCTCTCTTTCTNAACAGGAAGAGCCAGGATCTCTCCAGGTCCTGAAGAAGATGCTAGTCTAATCTCAGACTGCATGAGAGGTCACCATATGCCTGAAATCACTGATGAATGATATTCACAAAGTGTGAAACTGTGTCAGGAACAATTCAGATCTCTGTGCTATAAGGGATATAAACAGATAGAGATATACCAACAGCATTATTGAATTCAGATAAGCCATCAGTTTGCACAGGATGGTTTTTATTTTATTGAGTGAGTCTTCCTTGAGCTTCACCATTTTTCGTCAATTATAATCTTTTTTTTTTCATGTTTCCCATTCTATATTATCTGGCAGCTTCTTCCCAAGCAAATGCATGACTTTTACCAAATTTCAGCCCAGTTCTAAAAGATACTCTAAAAGAGTATGTCCAATTTTTTGCTTTCTCATCATATTACAGGGAAGTGTGTTCATATTAAAGGGAAATGTATTCTTCATTGTTTATGATTTTCATCGCTTCCCAGCATCCATTTGCATCTATCACAGCGACAAAGCATTCAACACAAGCTGAACATCAATTCCAGCAGATCCTAAAGAGATCACCTACAGTCACGGTGAGTTTGTTTTTTTCCTCTAGTGCAGCCAAAATGGTAATGCCAGCCCAGCCAAAAAAAAGAAAGAACAACTTAAGCAACTGCCCTAACTGAGTAAAGAACAGCTCRTAACTTGCAGTTCCATGTGGAAACTGGTTGGACAGGAAGAAAGAGAATGTGGGATTGGACAGAACGTATATCTTTGTCCAAGGGCCTTGATTTGGTTTTGTTTTTCAATTTCCCATTTGATAATAAGGTATATTAATGGCTGTAGGGTGGTTTGTTTGTTTCAGATTCCTCTTTTACAACCACATAGCTTCTTTCCTTTGGGCCATTTCTTTTCATAGCTCAATTCACAATCAGTTTTGTGGTTCCTAGTATCTACTACATTTTTTTAATCTTTTATCTTCTCTGYCTTTTGAAAGGCTACATTGTTTTTGTGGAAATAAAGGTAAAATAGCCCATTTGGAATTCCATGAACACATTTGTATTTCATCTCTCTAGCCTTGGAACAGATTGTACAAAGTTTGGATAAGATTATGTTACAACGCTACTGCAAACTCACGCCTTAAAGAATTGGAGCACTGCCAAGCTATTCACAATTAATATAACCAAGAGTTCACCAAATGTTTTCCTTTAAATTGAGAAAAGTATCAAATTACATGCCAGTTTTATTATCTATAAATATTTATGCAAGATTAACTGTTCAGTTTTTACATTTCAGCTTTCACAGATAAGCCAAATGGCAAAGGGTGAACTGCAGGGAATGCATGCAGCGCCTCAGAATACAGAGCAAAGGGGACTGTAGCAGAGCTTGTAGGCATTAAAATTTAGTGAATTTATCAGAAAGGACTCGCCTAATATAAAGTGAATATTAAGACAAGTARCATTCTGAAATTCTGAAAAGCAATATTCCAAATGCAAAAATCCAAAATAATTCTTCTAAAATCCTTTAGGATTTTAACCTGAATTCAAATTATCTTAATGCTACTATAATTGCTATATGGCACTRGCTAATCATAAACTTGGGATAAAAATGTTAAAATATCAGATTCATTTCCAGATGTGTTATTGACTTGCTACTAAAACAAAAATCCCTTCCCTGGTCTTGTACTTAATTTCTTAAAAAAAAATTTTAATTTCTTTCAGTTTTTGTCTCAAAAAATGTTCACAAATTCTCAGTAAGAATGCTCAAGAAATGTGATTTTTCATTATATGTATTCAAAAACTTATGTAAGATAAAAGTAGTATTCCTATGAACATATTTGGCACAAAAGATTGTAAGATTTGCATCTATCTAAGCAGAAATATAAAGAAGTAACTTGTGACTTTGGTAACCCATCCTGTAGCTGTGGAACAGAGCTCGTATTTTAAACAGAAAACCAAACTTATTCAAACATTTTATAAGAAAATACAAATTTAGAGAAGACACATTTATAAATATTATCTGTYCACATTTTTTTCAAAATGTAAAAACCAAAAGCCATTTGTATTCACTTACCTCTGAAATATGTCTTTGAGAGTGATCTAAAGTTATAACCTATTAATATTCTATTTTCTATTAAAATAAATTTTCTATTGTTTTTTCATCATTTCACAAATTCCAAAATGTACTAATTCAGGATTCCTCATTCTGCCTTAAGTTTTTAAATAGAAAAACGCTTCAGCTGATTTCAGAGCTATCTGTCCAGAGTCATATTTTTCATTCACATTTGGACTTACATTGCCAGCAAATACTTTATTTTTATTCTTCAAGGGAAATGTATCTCAGCSTTTTTCAACAACTTTGTAGCAAGGCTGCAACAGCTGTCAGCAAAGTCAGTGGAAAAGCTGGTATTACCATATTTCAGTTGCCTGATGGTTACTTAATCTAATCAACAGAATGCTAATAAAGAATCCTGTGTTTTACTGAAAACCATAACAAAGCTGGATAAACTTTCTTGAATATATCCAATCATATCAGATATTTAACTCTCTTTATATTCCCAACGTACTTAACCATTGAGACTTCAAATTAAAATATAAGCATATAATGTAACAGTACTGGCAGATGTCTTGCAAACACCGGTCCAGGTACTGTGCATCAGTAAGATTTTTTCCARACCAAGTAGAATAAATTCAAGCACTTACTTTTTCACATAGCAAATCATACTAAAGCCTTTAATCCAAAGTGCACCTGCCAACAGTTATAGTAGTAGTTCTATATAATTTTATACCTGGTCAGAAATTATGATCTCCYGTATTTTTCTCCAATCTCTATGCTTTTCTCACTTCTGTTCTTACATGTCTCTCATTCTTTTTTATTTCGCTGTTAATCTCAGTGAATGATTCATTGTGAATAATTTACATGACCTATTCATAGCTATTGCTGCCTGCTGGTATCTATTGGTAGACACTAATTTATTTGTCACTTAAAACTAGCCATGTTTTTTGCATTTATTTTAAAGTACAAGTAAATCACAAAAGTGTGAGTATGAGTATTGGACACTTAACATCTCAAAAGTCAAACTGTGTTGTGGAAAGAAGGAAGGAAGGAAGGAAGGAAGGAAGGAAGGAAGGAAGGAAGGAAGGAAGGAAGGAAGGAAGGAAGGAAGGGAGGGACTGTTTGCTGTTTTTTCTGTACTTGGATCTTAAAAGTATAATCATACACTAGCTGACTGAAGCCAAACTTTTTGGGAAAGGCAGTCTTCAGCAAAAGATTGCAAAGCAGCAGGATTTAGGGAACATTACAAGAACTTAACCATTGCCATTCTACATCCCATTGGCCTTTCCCAGTCAGCTCACAATAATCTCAATAACTCTGAGTAGAAGAGATCACAGATTGCTCTCTACTTCAGTTATTTTTTGTCTSTGGGTTGCAAAGAAATCTATGGGTTTCTTTTAAAATGGACGGTGAAAAGGAAATAAAAGCAACTCAGCAGTTATTAGGCTTGGGATTGCTATGTAGGAATGTGACAAAAAAAGTTGAAAAAAAAATACATACAAATCCTCCACAGGCAATTTTGTAACATTCTAGACAAGCTTTTTCAGAAAACAAGTAGGTATGTGCATGTATATGTACTGCAATTGAACTATGAGATGCTCTATGATGGCTTAGGATTTAGGTTAGAAGTTATTGAAACTCGTAACTTGTTGCCTGCCTATGGTGGGTGCCCTGAAACCAGAAGCCCTAGGCCAGATTGTAGACCTTGCCTTCCCATGAAGCTGCTTCGTGAGCACCAGTTTCATTCAGCAGTTGTGAGGTCACAGGGAAATGTGCGGTTTTGGAAACACAGTATGTCATGTTTCCAAAACATTTTCCTGGATTTTTTTTTCTTTTTCTGAAAAAAATTTTCTTTATAAAAATGGATTTGTTCCAATTTGAGAGAAAGCCAAATTAGAAGATTCATGTGTGTGTGCGAACTGTAAAACCTGCTATTCAGACAGCTCTATTGCTGTGGCATACTGGTTTTTGTCCAAATACTATGATACTACCTCAGATGGATTCATATTCTTCCTTTACCTTGAATCTTAGTGTTTCATTTCTCAAGACTTTTCCTTCATCCTACTACTCCTAAAGGTTCATAATAGGCACTTTTRTATTTCCCTAAGCCTTGCTTGTTGCCTTTATTGTTCTGGGTGTCCTGTATTTTGTAAAATAACATAAACCTCTGCAAGGGGAAAAAAATTGGACACTGCAACATCATTACTGAGGATTGCTTTGTTTTTCATCTGGGTCTTTTTCTTGGAGAAGAGCAGGCCCAGTCCTGCTTTGCTGAAGTGGCACAGAAGGCCTGACTCACTTCTTGTAACAAAGATTATTACTACCCAGAGTTTCATATTTGCAGGCTTTGGCTTGGGCTGCTTGGAATCTGTGCATTCCATAACCAAAGATGAAGTCTCAATTGYGGTATTAGGAAGCGGTGAGCATTTTAGGTATGGCATCATATTTGACTTCAGAATCCTTAGAAAAGCTTCATAGACTTCACGAATCCCACAATAAAATGATAACTGCTAATAACTTATTTTCCCATCTACTGAAAATTATTTTTCCTGAAAAAGTTACACTGATATTATATTTAATGAAGTCCAACCTTTTATCTTGAGTTGAAAGCCCCAGAGCAATGTTACAGTCTGAGAGGGATGCATGCAAKGCAACTATGAAAAAATTATACAGGGTAGGGCAAGTAGATAGTCCGGTATAGGTAGACAGCCAAGAAGACAGACGATGAGCTAGTGAGCCTCATTGAACTGACATGAAGCAGGACATTAGTTTATTTTCTGTGTTGTGTATATTACAGGAATGGTTTTCAGTGACAGGCAGCCACATAAATTGATGCTTCTCCTTTGAGAACTTCATCTYGCTTCTCTTTCTCCCTCTCCTCTTTTTCTGAACCAAAGCCTACACAGCACAGAGGGGAGAGCACCTGAAAAGAAAAAGGAGTAAACAACAAAGTTAGAGTGTTATGTGGACAGACAAGGGAACTCCAATATGAAATTAACAGTTCAAAATGACAACACACATATGATTCAAGAGAGCTGTCTACATATTTTGTTATTCTTTACAACATAACCAACTAAAAATCATCAGTTCATTTTCAAATAAAAATTGCTTTGCCCAAAATACAAAAAAAATCTGCAACAGATGCAAATCTTCTGCCCGTACAAGTGTCCTGTTCTGCTGGCTGCAATTCCTGTAGTTAGATGACTTTCTTACAGCTCCATTCATATGATCTAGCAGGTCATACTTTGTGAAGCCTCTAACARCTAATTAAAGTTTTATTTCAGACCTCTAATAGCTCAATCAATAATTTAGGGAGAAAAGAAAACATTTTCTGGGAAAGCATTAGCATAAAATTCACTGAAGCTTTCTCAATCCTTCTGGCCGTATTTAATTTCAGCAGGATGAATAAAGAGAAAACACAGTAGAGCTCAACTTGCGTTGCAGGGTTGTGTCTTGTAACACTCCTAAGTAGGTTTTCTTTTAGAGCAGTAATCAATTAGTATGAGAGCACATCTGTGGCAAAACAAGATGTTCTCCTTGGAATTGGATCAAAATCACATTTTGAAAATGTTTTCTCATTCCACTTAAAAGCTCCAATCAGRCAAGTTACAAACCTCAATTCCAAATTCCATTGAATCAATGATAAGAGGTTAGAAAAATTTTGAAACAGTTCTCCCCAGAGGAAATCTTAGACTTGATTTCATGATTCTAGACAAACAACCTGTAAAACTAAGAGAAAAAGAATGGAGAGGAAATGGGCCCAGGCAAGGGGGGGGGGGGGTTGTCTTTTTTTTAGCACACTTCAAGGTGTATTTTGTCTCCAGCTTTAATTCCGAGTTTCTAATTTTCTGGATCCATTTTTCCTCAAGGCAAAGGAACCAGACTATTGGACCTAGTAGTTCCTTGGAATATCATGCAATCTAGTATGTGCAACACCCTGCTGAGGATTACACAGAAAATTCTAACTAAATAATAGTTCTTAAGTTAATTTTTCTGGAGCTTTTTTACAAACTAAGGAGTTGTACCATCATTTATTGTTAGTTGGCATAGTTACTGGAAAGAAATAGCATGTTGGCAGACCTTATATATAAATAGACTTTGCCAGCATGGTGACATTTGAAATCATGTTTCACTCAAGGGAATAATCAATTCTTTGTCAAAGCAGCGTCTATGCAAGTAAGAGATTCTCAGAGTTTAACATTGTTCATATGTCACCATCACTCAGAATTTTAGCTCAGTACAATAATACAGAAAAGATAATTAAGATATTCACAGTAGAATTTGCATGACTATATCTAGAAATGACTAACAACAAAATATATAAACTTTAGCATCTCTATACTTACAATCATTTCGATAATAGTACTGCACAGAGCACATTCACTGTAAGAAGTTGGACCTTGTTTGTGACAGTTCCTACCTCATTAATGCCATTAACTTTAGAAAATGTAAGAAAACTTCCATATACTCTTTTCCATCTAAGAAGCAATTACTATTTCCATAAAGTTTCTGAAGCACAGTCAAACTTTGCACATTCATCTTTAACTGTTATTGGTACAGGGAYTATCATTAGAAAGCTGCCAGAAGCAAGATATTTAACTTGTCCTGCCACAGATGTCTGGATGAGATAACACGTAAATAATGTACACAGTTCTAAAGCACACATCTTGTAACTTAATAGATTTGCTTTTAGTATTTTTTCTTCAAATAACAAATAAAAAAAAATATGTTCTTAGAAAAACACATTTCAGCTGAACGAGGGAGCTGTGTAGGCAYAACTTTTCAAAGATCTCTGATTGAGGCTACTATAAAATCCTTCTGCACAACAGTGCTAAGTTATATAACAACCAAGACTTGAATTTTTAGCATTTATCTATGCGACAATATTTAAAAGATTAATATTGGATGTGTGCTTACAGCTCAGTAGTTGTTTATGATAATTGCACCTGTGAACAATTCCATTCTAAAAYCAGTCCCAAACCAGATTCTAGTTAGTTTAATTCTCTTTAAGTTCTTAGGTCCATTTTTGTATTCCCATGAAATAGAGTTACAAAATTTCTCTGTGACAGTCCCAGAGGGTGACTAGTTACAGAAAGATTCTTTTACAGTTACTGCAGTCAAGCTCCAAGGACATAAGGCACAACAGGTAGTATTCTGTGGTTCTCCCTCAAGAAAACATTTTAATTATAGGTTGTTGGCTCAAATCCAAAGCAGAGCTGGCTATCATCGTTGGCTGAAGGCTTTTATCTMATCCAATTCAGGGAAAGCAATGCAAAGTGGACAAAGCAAAGTAACTACCATTATCAGCAGGCAATACAACAATACCAGAGCTGGTCTTTGTTCTTCACAAGAGATGTACTCTCCTTTTAAGAAGATAATCTTGACCTCTGTGTATTCACACAGCTAGGCTAGAGCACATGTGAATATTTAGTAACTTTTTTCCCTGATAAACAACATTTAGATGGCAGCCGTCGTATTTTTGATGTCTCTCATTAACCATAAATTCTCAGCAAATGTACTTGCTCTTTATCTTTAGCACATATATAATTCCCTCGTGGGCATTACCTGTGTGCACCTATATATCTCATTTACGTGACATCGATGAAGAGATCTTCATCTGTTTTTTCATAATGAAGCTGTAATTTAAGCTGCTACTATATAAATAAATTGGGTTAGTGCTGTAATCGAGTCTCAACTATTATTGTGAAATAATAATAACAGACCAATACACACATCGAAGCTTATTAGAAAAAAATAAATGAAAAAGACAATCCCTGGGAAATTTTCACTTTGAAGCGAGTGAAATGTTTTCCTGTCTTACTCTAAGAACCCGCTGTATTTAATCTCCTGTCACCTGCGATGCTGACTGGTGAGAAAAATGCTAATTACCCAAAAGCTTTGTTAGTGTTTAGTAAGTGTGTATCCAGAGCTGTAGGGAGACGTTCTGCTGTCCATGGCAGGACATGCAGATATTTTGTTAGCTTTATTACATTTCTCAGTTTGCTTTACATGTACCTGCAGAACCTCATCCTAAGGCTAGGGACAACTGTGCTCTCCCCATGGGCGCACTCAAAATGCCCAGGCTGTGAATAGCCATAATACACATGCATAGACCGACCCTCCCCCTGAAACAAGACAATTCTGCCTAGAGGCAAAAAGCCACAAAATTCTCATAGGCAACAGGTATGATCTACAAAGCAAGTAGGTGAACCCCCTTCTCCCAAGACTGCAAGGTTTAGACTCATTTGAGTTGCTCCTTTGTTTGAACCTTGTTGAGATAATGTTGGCACCACATTGGTAGGCTTTGCTTTCTGAAGCAGCTATTGCAAAAAGCCAAAATTTCATCAAAAAAAAAATGCTTCAGCTAAGAGTAAAAGCATTCTTTCATCTCTAATATTTCCAAATCATCTATCTCATGCAGCACTTAGGCAGGAAGAGATTTTTCCACGATGTAATTGTTTTTGGGCAAATAAGACAATGCAAATATTTTTGAGCAAGTGTATTTCAAAACACTTCCAATATCTCTCAAATTTAACTTTTCACATTATTGAACTGATGACCTCAGGCATTATTAATTACAATTGCAAGTTTTCCAGTATTGTTTAATAAGCCAATAAGCAAACATGCTTCCTTTCCTCCTGGGAAGAGGTGAGAATTCACTACCAGGAACTGGCCAAGCAGTACAGAGACTCCAAAAAAAAAAAAGACTGAAAACATGCATCCTCTTTTGGGAAACAGAAGGTCTATCTTCTGTTTACTGAAAATATGGGTATATTTCTTGCTTGATTTGTGGGCTGTTTCAGAATGGATATATGAGACTTTTCTTCCCTTTATTCCTGATGTAAGTTAATGGTCATTTGGAAACTAGCTTTTTGATAATTTTCATTTTTGATAATTTTTAAACTGGTAGTTAGTTAAAATATAATATTTCATTATGCTTTGAGATGCTTTAGTAGAATGAAAATCCAGAGATATCTCTTAATCTTTCAGAATGATGGACTTCTGTGAATTTCTAGCATCACCAGGCATCTTTCTTAATTATTTTTCAAGGAGAGGTGAATCATTCTTTTCTGTAAGTTCATGAATTATGTATCATATTGGATACTATGCTCCATCATGTGATTATTAATATCACTCTCTCCCTCTTTCTCATACAGAGTTCTTAATCATTCAAGGTTGACTTTTCTTCCTAGGCAACCGAATAATCTGTTCCATCCCATCTGTGGGATTTCATCTTCCCTGTGGTGTGTAAATTGTTCACAAATACTCCCCTGGGCCTGTAGGCAGAGGGCCCCCTTCTGCTAGTCACTCAGCACATCCTGAGGCTCCCAAGGTGCCATCCCAATGACTTTCACTGACTGCACTTGTCAGAGAGGTCATATGTGCTTCCCAGCAAGTGCACAGCCCCAAGACCTGGAGGGCTGAGCACTCATGTAACTTCTTGTGGGTCAGATACCAGAAATGTCCTTCCTGGGTGTCATGCTCATCTTTGTCCAGCAATAAGTGCTGGACAAAGAGCAACCAGAGCTAACCACCAGCCTTAAATCTGTGCTTTCTTTGGCTGTCTCCAGGAAGCAGAAGTTCCCTGCTGTTACATATTTTCACATTTAYTGAGAATGGATGTAATCTCCTTATTTTGCACCAGAGTTTTACACTAAAGATCCTTCTCAACTTGACTGTAGGTGTCTCATATTACTAACTTATGTATCAATCCTCATGCATGGCAGTGACTCTCAGGGTCTCATTCTTGTCTGATTACAGCAAAATTATGTAGTTTGACAAACAGAAAATATTCTAGCCATCTCTATTAACTAGTTTCATGTAAGACAAATTGGAATGAATATTTTGTTTTATCTGTGCATTTCACTAGGTTATTAATGAATTGCAAACAAAAACACAGGCATTAAAAAATAAAAAGAGACCTTATATTCCACTCTGCATAGTGGAAAGAAGGATGAGCTGAGCCGCACCACCCCCAGAATGGGAAGACAATATTCATGGGCAAAAAGAAGTTCCTAATATACAGCTATACATCCTGACACTAGGTCTCTCTCACGCCAAACACAACTGTAATAACACAGCTGCCTAACCAAGATCATATTCCTGCAAAATTTACTACATTATGAACTTTCACCAAGGAACAAGATCTGTTGATTCTAAAATATACAGAAATGTAYTTCTGGCAGCGAAATACTTCCCCAAATCCTTGAATCCAAAATCCATGCCAGGGACTGCAGGATTTATCAGAAAATCTCACAATAGTAAAACAGCATTTGAAAACTCGATCTCTTTATGGAGACTAAATATTTCTCACTTGTAGGGTATGGCGTTCGGAAGATCTCGTGATGTACGGAAAATGTAGGCTCAGCAGTAGGTATGACCACCGCAATTTTGCTATCGAGCTCAGGCCCTCTCCTTATTAGGTAAGCTTCCGCATTTTGTACTCTTTATAAACCCGTGCTGTCTAACATTAAACGCCATTTGCTGCTTCCACCTCGTGGGTGTCTGAGTGGTCAATGACCCAGAGCGGGGAGAGCTCTGGCCCACCAGGAGCGAACGGGAGCGGTTGCCCAAGAAGAGGCAACACTCACTAAAAAAGAGTATGATGAGCGAATGTGTTACACTAGCAGGAATGACCGGTGCAGGATGCCTGGAAACACTGGCACACTGTTGCTACAACGTGCTCAGATTCAAACAGCTGCTCAGGAACCCTTCTTCTAGCATGAGACCTGACTTTGGGACATTCTGGGTCACCCCCAGGCCTGGCAGCTATTCTGCAGGCAGCTTCACTCCAACTCTTTTCCAAAACTGAAGACTCACTGTGCTATCTGGGCTGTATTTGATCGCTCTGGTGAGTGGAGGAATGCTGTATTTCAGCATTCCAGTCCAGCTGGACTGCAAGAATGAAATATTGACTTAGTAAATAGGCCAGGGTTATTAGGAACGCCCTAGGCCTTTGCCCAGCCATTCTGGTCTTACAGCTACAGCTCTGCCTCTCATTTTGTTTCTGTCCATTTCTTGATCAAGGATCTTTGCAGCTAAGTCCCTGTCTATGTTGCTTATGAAAAGGTTTGCTTAGCTTTGTAAGTTCATTAACAGCACTGTCGTTAAGTGGTTTACTTTTGTCGACTTTCTGCATTTCTGTTCAGTGGGCTTCCATTTATTCTATTAAATGCACACTGCAGAATATAGAATATATAATTACATGCCATTTATAAAAACAAGTTATAAGTAAACTGTGATAAATAGAAATCGTTGGGGAAAATGAACTGGCCTTATAGTATGGTGCCGGTCTGGTATTCAAAACACCCCTGCAAAAGGGAACAGTGGCTAAATAGAAGGGGCAGGACACCATGATACCTCTCACTGTGGGAGTTGGAAGGGTTATGTGTAAGAAGTCAAGCACATGAAAGAAGATTTACTTTGAATAAGGTTAATAACAATGTCAGATCACTGCCAGACTGAGCAAAGGTGTTTACCCGGTAAAAGATGGGCTTGCCAGATTTCCAGCTCTGCCAACCTCCATTCATAATAATTTACATTTTCAGTAGCACTGACAGCGATGTGTGGCCAAGTTTTGATTCAATAAGCATGTTTTGCTCTTACAAGAACACAGTGTTTTCATGAAGTGATATCATGCAGGTCTGATTATTCAAATGACTTCAGGGGTTTTGCATATCTCTGCTTTAAAGAGAAATGCTGTAATTTTAAGGATATTTCACTAATGGAGGCAAACCACTTGTTAATAACATTGTACAACATCCTCCGCATGTAGCACATTGCAGAACTAAAAGGCTTTAATGTGTTAGACCAGTGGCCAAAGAACTAGTCTCCATAGCAACTCTGTATTAAGTTTCTCTGCAACAACAATTGTGAAGACTATTCAATCAAAACTCATTTGAGCTGAATTCTTCTGTATTTCTAAATGACTCTCATAAATATTTCCACTTCTGACACTTCCACTTGGTTTGAAAGAGAAAATCTTAGCAAAATGAAAGGCTGACTTTGAAAAGGTGAAGATGAGTTGACGAGTCTGCTCTGCATCATCTGTCAAAAAAAAAAAAAAATAGTTTAAGACCAGTAAAGCATGAGACAGGGCACCTACCCACAAAGCCCAGGCAGTGTCCATCACTCAAGGCTCGGGTCATTTTATCAGATTAGTGACCTGTCGCTTATCTGAGGGATGGGCTTTTTCTTCATAGAGATTTTTTTTTTCCCCTGGTACTGATTATTTCTACCTGCCTGTGGATAGCAGCTTTCTTACTACACAAAATCAGAACCTCTTGGGTTTCCCAACTATAGCAGGAGTCTGCAACAAGAATGGTAAAGGGAAYAGCATCAAAGTGAAAAAAAACTGGTCCCAACTAACTTTGGCACAAAGGCCCTCTTTGTATTAGGGGCTTTTCCTGAAAACCATTTCAGTTAACTTGAATGTCACTTGGCGTCCCCATCTCAGCCCCACTCCACGTGGGACTCTACACTTTATAACCCTCTGAACCCTAATCCTAACTCTAAACATTTGTGGAACTCACACCTGAAGATACATGCTGCTCTGAAGGTGCAGAGACATGGGAGCAGATTAGATGTCCTTCGGCATCCTTGTCAAAGCCCCACTCCATGTAGGGCTTTATGCTTTTCCACTCTCTGAACCCTGACTCCCACATTCAGTGGTGCTACTGTCCCTGGCAATGTTCAAGAAACATGTAATGAGGCACTCAGGGACATGGTTTAGCAGCAATGGTACTGAAGCCACAATGATCTTGAAGATCTTTTCTAACAATAATGATTCTATCATTCTATCATTCTATGACGCAACTTGAAACTGGATATACAAATACCTCAGGGTTGCAGAAAACACTCTGTAGCTGGCCAGATTTCTTTGTTTTGGAAGCAGTCTGAATGGATTGGATGCCTCATGGATTTGATTCCTGGACTGGCTGACTACAACATGTAACTAGGAAAGAGACCGTGTCTGCCCGTGAAAGCCCCCTCTGACTCGAATGCAATAACCACCAGCTGAGTCTCAGAGGCCACCGATCACTGCATGGCCCCAGTCTCTGCACTGGCTTCCCATTAAAAATAGGCAACTGCACAGTGTCCTGCTGGCTAATTGGATCCTGTCAAGGGACTGACCTTTACAGCCTGTGTGCTCACCTCTCTTGCCATGAATACACGTGCTCTAGCTGCTCTTTCCCACTGGAACTGGAAATTCCACGGGAATACCAGGTAAAATGTTGGAAATAATGTCTGTGAAGAAAATGGAAGTGGCCAAAGCGGTTCAGTTCTTTCAGAAATGACATGCTTCCATGCTTCATAAATGTTGCTTAAAAATCAAAAACTGCTGCCTGTAGAAAAAAATTAWAAAGAAAGAAAAATTGCTCTTGAATATTATCTGAGAGGTACAAATATGCAGAAATAAGCTTGGTAGTAGCGCTTATGCAGTCAGTATTGCAGGTGTATATTATATCCTCTTACATAACTGCTATTGTCTTTTGCTATTGGTCATCCCTGTTTCTGAATGTGAGGTTCAAATGAACACAAATCTCAGACCGACAGCTGAAATGGAACTTCAAAAAGTGAAGTAAAATGTAAAACTGAAGTAAAAGCAAGTGCTGAAAGTAAAATTGAGACAAAAATAAAACTGAAGTTGTATTTTTTTCCCATATAACTAGTAACTCTAAGACAATGTGCTTTTACTATTTGTGGCATACTCCTGCCCCCCTCATTATACAGGTGCACACTGTTGAAGCAGTGATGCACCRAACACCGACTGCGGTCTACACCTGCTACCACAGCCCTAATAACACAGCTATTGACCAAATTGAGGTTACTATAGGATATTTAATTCTGAGGTTAAAACCACTCATTCACCAAAATTCACTTAAAACAGGAACAGGGGTAGATCAAAAGTAGTTCTAAATGTAGTGGTAGTAGTACAGCAGTACTAAATGTATTCCAAGTTTTATGCTTTATTTATGAAACAYACAAGCAGAAAACTGGTTTGTGGTTTTCAGGTTTCCATTAAAACACTATATATCCATTTTTGCTTATTAAAAAAACCCCACACACTTTAATCTGACCATCTCTAAAAGATATAGGTGGGCTGTTCTTAATTTCCAGGCCACATCTAATTATTTTAATGAATTGATACTATGAAGCAACAACAACAATAACATCCCCAAACCACATCAAGAAATTAAAATGTGAGCTTGACTCATTCTACTTATCATTGCTGATCTTACCAGTCATTATATGTATTTCTCCTTAATCCCTCTTTCCTGTAATATCTTAAGGTTTGACTGCAAAATGGGGGCAAAGTCATTTAAAAACATGAGACACCAAATGAATGTCTACAGGTAAAATGTCTTATAGCAATGAAGTGTCCATTTATTTTAAAAGCAGCAAGGTTTAATGGAACATTACTGAAGCTTTTAATCTTTCTTCAGGATATTTCAGGCCTCCTCTCCTGGGAGCCTTGTCTGCAGGGATCCTGGAGCTAAACTGCAGTCAAGCTGCTATTTCAGAAAGGTTGGAGGTAGTTCCACTTAAATGAAATTGCAGAACCCTCACAGCAGGAAAATACAGTTACAAAAAAAAAAAAAAAAATCTTCACATAAAAGCCCTTGTCTTTAATCTCCTTCATTAGAAGATTAGAAGTTTAATTACAATAAATTGCAGCAGGGCCAAAACCAACTTCCACTGGACTTCAAGTAGCTTCACTGGGACCAAAATTTTGCCATGAGCATCAGCCTAGTCCATTTCAGGAAAGATTCTTAACTCATAATTTCCATATTTTACACATTTTCCTCTTAATAAACTAAATATACGAGCTTGCAACCACTGGCTTAGTAAGTTTGGCTACACAGCTTTTGAGTCAGCTGTGATTCAATTTCTCAGAAAACAACCCTATGGAAGACTCCACTTGCAGCAGCTTAATTGAACATAAATGAATGAACCACGATCAAAGATTTCCTCATTAGGCTGCTTACACATAACTTGAGTAGAAGCACCACTTTTCTCTACCTACAGCTCTTAGCAGACAGCACCTTTACTATAAAAGCAGGTTATGCCTAGGCTACTTTTCTAAACTAGAGCTTCAAAACCCTCCCAGATTCAAGCACAGAGTTACATGTGCTAATAAAGTGCTAAAATGGTGCTTGGCAATTGCCCAAGAGGCAGAGCTCCGCAGGAGCCCTCTCCAGCCGCTCTCGCAGATGCTCTCCTGGAGACCCCATCTCTCTTGTCCTGGGCACCACAAGGCTCTCTGGAAGACCAGCTCCAAGATTGTCATCTTCAGGCCTCAGGCAGAGGCCCAGAGCTCAGGCCTGCGAAACAGCACTCCACTCCCACTCCAACTCTAACCAGAGAAAATTCCAAACATACATGAAAATAATCCAAAAAAGAGACTATTTTGTTTGCATTTGGGGCCCATTGCAGGCTGTTTCATTTTTCCTTATAAAAGGTTACTGTTACCCTGTCACTCTTATCTCTACTCCTGAATATTCGTGTTTGTAATTCCAGTGTCTTCAATTCTTTCTCTCAGAGAGCAAACACAGAGACACTTGGATTCTATAAACAAGAACACGCCATGAAAGAGCGTTGTCACACAATGACATTCAGAGTCTCTATTTTTTAAATAAGCAAGCAAAACGTCTCCCTTATAATTACCTGATATGAGATTTTTCATCAGGTTTCATGCGTTGTTTTTGAAGCATTACAAAGTGTGACTCTGTGGGAAGTGTGTAGTGTTGTAAACTGATTGTATACCATAAGCGGTCTGTTCTATAAGCAGCTTGGAATAAATGTTCCTGCCCCTGTAATGAAAGTGACTAATTAGCAAGTTGGAGTCAACACATGCCTAAGATATTTATTAAGCTTAATGAACAGTATTTTTTAGAAAGCGTATTTTAATCACTAGGTTCTTCTAATGGCAATTTGCTACGAAGCTAGTAAATATAATTACACAAATAACTATGATGTGTATTAACACATGATAACATTCACAAATGCAATTTTGATTTGAGTAGCACAGTATAATTCAAACATATTTGGAAATTACCTGAACCATGAAAAGCGGGGTATTTTTACAGTTTCACTTTCACTTCAGTCTCTCATCTCCACRAAAGCCTTCAGTAATTTCAAAATGCATTTTATGATTAGAATTTGGTAAATCACATGCTCTATATGATAAAAAGAGTGCCTCCAAGTGCCCTTGCACTTCTTTAAATCATATACTTAATACTCTTGTTTCCTGTTCTAGTGAGGAAAGTGCAAAATAAACTACTTGAAAAACAGTAAAGTCATTGTTCAGAATCCCCAACTAATTGAGAAAGCAATGTAGAGCCTTTTATGGCCATGAGTGCCCGTGCATGGGAATATATGTATAAATACATATCTGTGTATGCTCATTTCTTTTAAGATATGAGAATATTTGAGCTTTCAAGCAAGACTGAATAACCAGTTATCCTAARGTTTTAGGACACTGAAAATACAGAATATTTTCAACTTCAGCTGAAGTCAGTGAAAAAAGAAAGTTGCACCTTCCAGGCAGCCTGTGTCCAACACCTTCCATTTCAAACACAAGTTCAGTCAGGAAAAATGAAGATCCACCCATTTCTTTTAATAAAACACTCCCAAAAAAAAAAAAAAAAGGAGAGTGAGAGAGTGGGGACAAGGAAGCCAGAATTTAGGTTCTGGGCMATCTTGTTCTGGGGACAATTTGAATTGGTTTAGAAACCACTTTAATTTAACCTTTATATATTCCTACCACTGGCATTCTTACTGGGGATTCATTATTCCAGTTTTCAGTTTTGTTTAAACACTAAAGAAAAATCACTAAAGAAAAAAGGCAGTTTTCATCCAAAAGATTTTTTCCACGCTAAGAGAATTTAATTAAAGTAGTTTCTATGCCAGTTAATTAGTGTTCAAACTGTGCTCAGGCAGCCCTAAAAAGTGTTTGTTCCTTCTTATGGATATACATTTAAAAGCATATTATAAATCATTTCATTAAGCTTGTCTTCTAACAATAATAATTATAAAAAAACCAGCACATCTCTCAAGTAGCTGTTAGTACTCTTAAGGAAAAATGAGACTGATTATCCCCATTYTACCGGTGGTGAAACCTATTTCCCTCTTTATTTGTTAAATATCCCTATTTATTTGCCCTTCATTATGTCATTCACAGCAGCAGAAATGGAATCTAAACCAGCTCCATGCCAGTATTTGTAGCGTGCACAGAGTTTTTCATCATTTTGCCCAAGAATAACCAGCTTCCATGCAGTGTTGTAGCAGCTTYGGGGACTGAACTATTTTGCCAGTGTGGGAAATGCTGATGAGGTTTTCTAATTACACCCACATATACGTGTGACCAAGTTCTGTTCATATAGAAACTCCCCAATGAATTAAGAGATGTATATCTTCACTAACTGAAGTTTCCTGAATGACAAAGAATGGAAAATCTGCTACTTATTGATAAGACTTCAAGACATGGAAGAGAAGAATTGCTTATTTTATTCTTCTGAACACTTTATGTTTTAAGATCTCACTCAAGAAAAGTTCTTAACTTTCAACTTAGTGTCCAAGATAACTGAGCAAATATAAGAGCAGTGTTTAGCTGATTGTCCTCTTACAAAAAGTACAAGGTCTCTTCAATTCAGCACATACATAGATATGCATCTGTTCCAGGAAATGTTATCTTCAAATGGTGTCTGAATCACAAGATAAATAGGCTGTTCACCAATTGAACTTTCTGGGTTTTTTAGGCCTTTTGAACAACCAAAATTGCTACCGTGGCCATTGTAACTGCAGCTAATTTCCACATTATTTTTTTGACTGACGGCTGTAAAAATGTCATGGTGACCTTGAAAGTGCAGGAGCAGCGTGGAAGAGCAAAGGCATGAAAACAAGGGCATCGCTGGGGCTGCCCTGGGGTGGAGGCAGCTGCCTTGCCAGGTTGCTGCACCCAGCGGGGCAGTTTATAAGACTTGTGGTTAATGGGGTCYAGCAGGGGGGTCAAGTGCTGCCCACCCACATCTAAAGGCAGGATGGCAAGTGCCACTGAAACACGGAATATCTCAACAGCTGAGAATCTGGATCTCACCATTCCTCCCAAGCTGGCTGAATGGCTTTKGCCTCTGTGCTGATTTCCACCTCGCTAACAGTCTCAGGATCTTCTTCCTGCACATCTCCAGCAAGCACCTCATTCATACCAAAGGTTTCTTTAAAAGGCAGGATGGGGAAAAAAAATCTGCTTTGTAAATGCATTTTGTACCATCTTTCCCACTGTTAGGCACTCTGTGCCATGGCTAAAGGTGAGATTTTTGGGCAGAGACTGCTTATGATCCTTTCATACACTGTTTTGTATACCTAGGACACTTTCTACAGAATTCACAAAAGGTTTGTTTTTGACATGGCAGCTGATAGGATACACTCTTAACGTAGCTGTTTATGAAATAATATTTTTTTAATATAATGAAGCTCTAGATTTGAGATGTCACATTTCATTCCTTCAAAAAGATCAGGGTGTTTTATTCTAAAGAGGGAGAAAATTGGCAGTAACAGCATAATTCCTAACTTAATGTGTTTTAATGCCACAATATGGAAACCCATATCTAATTAGATTACTTGGCATTTCCTGACTTGTAAATGTTCTAAAACTAGAATCACACACACGTTTCTAGTTTTGGCAACACCTTCATTCTTAGAGGCTCCCCAGTTCCTTCCAAGAAGTATCACCCTGTATTCAGCATTGCAAAAGCACAGGAGTGGGAAAAGTGAGATCTCTTACCTTGTGCTAAGGTCATGCAGCGACAAGGAACTCCGCTCGGCAGAAGGGAGCGGCCTCCGTAAATGTGCAGCGTGATGCAAAGAATGCTCTGGCAACCATGGTTAAAAAAATACACCTGTGTGTTTAGTTTCTTGCTGCTGTTTCTGGTGCTCTGTGGTGCAAAGGAAGTTTCAAGTTTGCAGAYTAATGAGGATTTTTCCGTCTCAGTTACAAAATCTCAGAGATGTACTGGCAGTTTAAATTCGGTTGTAATAGTGCAAATTACCTGAGGATGTATCCATTTGAAATTTTGTTATAATATTGATATATATGTRTTTGTTCCTCTTAGAACTGCAATTGCATTATCTCTCCGGAATCTGTAARTTTACAGAAGACAAATAATAAAGAATTGGACAGCATTTCAATTCACTGCTCTCGGTTGCCTCAGTGGTTCAGAGTTTAACACTTCTTTAAGCAGATCTGAGAAAAATRTCCCAATATCCCCATATGGGACAACATTAATGGAAGCAAGAGTCTTCCCAGTTCTTATTTCCTAAGTGACTCGTTGTGTAGAATTTGTCTGGAATTACTCAGCGGAATTCTCAATTTCTAAGACTACTTCAGTTTATTATTTCAGTTCATTTTACTGTATTCAGCTTATTCCAAGTTAGAAAAAAAAATTTGGAGCCACAAAAATACATTTTACTATATGAGGGAAACAGGAAAATTAAAAAAAAAAAAAAAAAAAAGAGAGAGAGAGACAAAGGGAGAGAGAAAGCCAGTCTGGGAGTAAGGCAACCAAGTGTTGTGTGAGGATCGAGGAGATTAAAAATGGACTTTTACAGACAAAATGAGAGAGGAGATATAGTGAAAGAAGGGAGGAGAAAAGAATGAGCTTTTTTAAAAACGAAGACAAAGCAGATAGTTGAAAAGAGGACAAGCTAGCAGAAAAGAGGGGAAAATATATTTTTTTTCTTTTGTTTTCCATGACTAATGCTCTCAATTTTATTCAAGCATCCATTCATTTCAATTTTCTATATAAAAATCACTTTTCTGTTTCAGTTAACATAGACTTCTTTCTCCTTACTTTGGTTAAATTACCATCTTCAAATAAAAGGCGGTAATATATGCATTATCAATGCATTACATTTAAATCAATGCATTACTTTTAAATTAGATCTTAATTTTGGCATGTGGGGTTTATCTTTASTATCCAATATTTAATTACAGCATTCAGTACTTCAGTAGATTACTTTCAATGGACCTAAACATTTTGAGAACATGAGGGATATGGTCAAAAACTGTATTTTAAGTCCCTTTGCTTTTGGACATCATTCTGTTCCTCTTTGTTCTTCACTTCTCACAGTTTTTACATCTTAAATGTAAACAGAATTAAATATTTCTTTGCTTTTCATCAGTTCTAATTATAGAAAACTTTTTTTGTCCTGATACTGTTAAATTAAGATTTAAATTCAGAAAATTCAAGAGGAGTTAGAATGTAGGMGTTCATATATTCTCCTTGGTCAGTTCCTGCTCACGCCATTCGTGACACTTCAGAAGAACAACAGGCAAGATGCCTTTGGGACCATGCCTAAACTTACTTATTAATTGCCTAGTGGTTTGAAGTCTGTCAGTGTTACTAAAGTAGTAGTTCCTGCTAGTTGTTTATTCATATAAATCCTAATCCTGCTTGAATTATACTGAGCAATATGTCTTAATAAAAATCTTGTGACAATAAGTTCCATTGACCAATTTTGCATTGTATAAATAACTATTTTCTATCAGACTGTTTTTAAAGCTTTTTTACTATCAATGAACTTTTCTTCTATGACTGCCATGCTCTGTACTAACACTATTCTATATTGTTTTGTTATATAAATCCAGTGGCCTGTAGTGTCTAAATGAGATATTTATATTACTATGGACACCTTCATACAAAATTCCTAGAAGTGTTAAATGTATAAGCAATTTTACCTTCATTTACTAAAGGAGAATCAAGATACAAAGTCTGTCTAAACAACATCAATCCCAAATTCAGCATACTCGCAGTCATCCTCTGGCACTGAGGCCATATGTCCCGAAAGAGATTTTGCTCATATTTTTGCCCATATTTTTGGAGTCCCACAAAAGCTGCCTTTGGGAATGGTCTTGGCCTGGCTCACGCAGGAGTTGCTTAGGAAAGGGCCAGCTAGCACAGACCAGAAATATGACAGGGAAGACTCCAGCAGTTTAAACGATCCAGCTCTAGTGCCCAGGAACAGTCCCTGGCATGGGCGCAAGTTTGCTAATACAGATTTAGTCAAAGACTAGGTTCTTGTCTTCCCTGTGGACAGAATGGCATTTTATTCAAGACTGCCAACACATACTAGCTAGCTTGAGAGAACAAACGAGAAAAAGCAGTCTGTATCTGTCATTAGGAAAAACTCCCATTTTCCGTTGTGACAAGGAAAGTGAGTCCTATAAAATTAACTCAAAGGGCAGATGGGTTCAATTGCCATCATGGGTGCAGATGAGGGAATCGGCTGGGGACAGAGGAGAAAGGGAAGGGGTTAGACTCATCTTGCTGATTTTAAAGCTGCCCACTCTTTTAGGAAGCGTGCAGCTGTTGAAATGAGAGCAGCTACTTCCTTCAGGAGGAACTGAAGTGCTTTGGCTGGAGCCACTTCAAGTTGCTTTTCTTCTGCTGAGGTTAGCATGGCATGGTTGAGTTGCCACATTCCTCTATTTTGCTGGAAAGGGACCTTGGGGAATTACAGATATCAGCAGCCATAAGATTTGGCGAGCTGGCTCACCAAAGCAAGACCACCCAATGCCACAAAGTTTTTAACTCATGTAATAATTACAAACTGCCTTGCTTTTATTCAGATCTTGACTTAATGCAAACTAGGAGTATGCTTATTCTGTTTTCTTGAAAGCAAAAACAGAGAGAGAAATAGAGCTGAAAGTTGGACCTGGGAGCTAAACACTAGAATATTATTTGTGTGTCAACACTTGCATATTCCTCAAACAAACGGTTCTAATCATTTCTGTCTCGTAACAAAGAGTTCTATTCTTGCCTCTGAGTGTATTTTGTTATGTCATGTGGGACACATAAGCAACTTTCAAGCCACATTAAAACTGAAGTCACTGTTACTTTATCACAAGTATCACTCATATTCTTTATYGTAAAGTTCAAATGTTATTCTCACTGGTTAACTACTTATCTTGTACCTAACAGGAGGACCTAGCAACCACAACTAATAGAGAAACTATATAAGCAAGACCTGGAGCAGACCCAGCAAAAACAAACTTTTCAGAATGCAGTGAATGACTTGAGTGAATTACATGGAGTTTTAAAGAGATTTCTAGGCTAGGAGAACTGATCTGTTAGGGAAAGTAGTCTGAGTTAATTTTGTGAAGATAGATATTTTCATCCAGTTAATGCCATTTGATTTTAATCTGAACATATTTTTCCCTTTATATTTCTATAAGGGGAAGATAAAGTAGGAAAACTCATAATAAAAGCTCGATGGGTTTCATCACCTGCTAGGCCATGATTTCCAGCACAGAAAGACCTCTAAATCTAGCCTCAGTGTTTCACCTGCATTAGAGTTTTAGAACATTTTGGTTAAAATAGTAATTAACTCCAATAGAATCTCTATATCTCCTAATTCAAATTAATTTAGAGAGTACACTGAGAATCCCACCACAGAGCAAACTTTAGCTGCTGAAGTTCAGCCAGCCAAGACCTGATCACAGGACTTTTCTAGCTAGAAAATTAACCTAGAAGATATTTGATCAATGGAAAGACACTTACTGACTTCAGCCAATTTTGGATCGCAATTGTAAGTAGGAAGGACTAGAAATGCAAAAAGTTGATCCAAATATTAATCCTCTCAAACTCATTTAAAAATGTCCTGACTTCTATGAAATGCAATACACTGAGAACATGGCAAGTTAGATCGTGATCCTCTGCACAAGGACAGATTAACTACAGCCCCAATGAAAATTAAAACAGATATTTGCCTTTTGTAGAGGGCAAGGAACACTAAGATAGCTAGAAAATTAAAACAGATATTTGCCTTTTGTAGAGGGCAAGGAACACTAAGATAGCTAGAGATTTAATCTGAAAACCATGAGTTGTTAAAAGTTTTGCCATAGATTTCACTGGCTTGCAGATGCAGCCCATATGAATTTCCATTCTGCAATCTGGTCTAATTTTGAAACGAGCTCTTAAGAGAAAGAACCTGAAGTGACCTGCCTATTGCACACTGATAATCAAAATAAACAAAATGAGACAAAAATGAATTTCTTTCTCTGGTGGCCAACAGATACCACATAGTCATGYAAATCACAGTGGATTAAAATATGGTCCATTTACTTTTTCTTATGGTCAATTCATTCAGGACATGTTTCATTTGGGCTTTCATTACTATTAAGTCTCTATACTCAATGTTGCACAACTGGGACTTGGCAATATGCTACACTGCCATCTGGTTTTGTTTATCATGGATTTTAACTATTAAACATTCATTAAAGATCTTATTGGTTAATCCATTCCTCAATAATTGTAGTTATTATTTATTAATCATAATATATCTACATAATGACTTAGCGCATCCTGGTATCCTTACTCACAGAGTAGTAATTTACTCCATGATCTATCCCAATAAAGCAAACCACAAATCTGGCTACCATTCATGACAAATTTGGGAAGTAGAACTGGTTTTCCTGTGGCATTTGGACAATGTGTTTTAAGTGAAATGATCATATGCATGCACATTAGCCTCTGTGTGTTTAGCTGTCTGAAAAAAAACAGTGTGATATTCTGTTATTTTTGGTTGAAAGATGTGTGTATTGCTAATTTCACTGGGCTAATAATTTAGCAGAAAGAGCAGATCAAGATCTATCACTACTAAAAAATTGATCTGTGTTATTAAGCCAATTTTTAAAAGGCAAGTAATGTTCTGTTCTTAAAGATACATTAGCTTGTGTCTTGTTCAATACCTATTGTTTACTTGTAATGCAGAGTAAGTTTCACAGTATTTTTTTAGGCAGAAAGCTACAATTTTGTGTAATTTGGAGATATAAACATCTGATGGCCCACTTGTTTAAATCATCCCAAATTGAAGAACACAACCTGACATAAGGTAAATATTAATTAATTTTAAGGAAATCATCAGTGGACCAGTCAATAAGAAAATCAGATGTGTCACTCTAAAACTGCATCAGACAGTTTGGCTTCATATAATCAGAAACTGAAAACCCTTCAAGGATGCTTTTTTTCTCAGYGTACACATGCCAGTGAAAGTAAAGGTAACAATGTATGCATTTAGGAGGAAGGGAGCTTGACATTGCGTGAGTAATCAAGGAAGAGCTTATTAAGAGGAAACAGCATGTAACACAATTAAGAGCCCTTGAGAAACAAGACATCAGGTCTCTGCTTGCCATTTGCRAACGAGGAAGACATGCTGCCTTTCTAATGAGACTGATCCAGACAAGAGATAAAATAACCCATTTTCCTACCTCAGGCTGGCAGAACTGTAAAGGCCAGAACATTTCGACATGTTTATGATATGTTGAAAATGGGTTGTCATATATAGATGAGATCTTTATATCTGGGGCATTAGAAAAAGGGCAAAAATAATTTTCCCACTTTGCTGTCAACAAGGGAAATGATGCTAAGGGCCCGTTTTTTAAACTGATTTTGCTGCTTCTAGTATTGGCTCAGCAATTCTCATACCAAGAAAACTTATAAAATCCACCAAGAAAACATTTATAAGGAATATATTCAAATGGACTGCAGACATTTAATTTTTACATAAAATTAACTTTTGATATGGTATTTTTCATAAATCTTCTGTAAGCAACACAGGAAGGGTGGGCCTATAGCCCTGGGTTTTCCACCATCCCCTGCACTAGCACATCTGAATGAATCCTAATTACAAGACTATTCCAGGTGTCCTTTTGCATATAAGAAGGGGTGTGCAGAGAAGACAAAGACAACTCTCACAAGAAGACCTGAGGCACAGCTAAAGACTGGAAATTTAGGAAGGGCTGTGAACACCTAACTGAGCTTTGCGAGGGGCTGTGGTACTCTGGGCAGGGGAGTGAGTGGAATTTGGACTCTAATTAAAAGAACTGTGATCACTTACTTATTAGGGGACTTTCTAGGCCCCTACAAATGAATTGAGTAGAAATATTCTGAAATTACAACAAGTAGAGCTGAGAATAATAATTTGCCCTTTAAAAAGTCCTTTCTTTCAGAAGGAAAAATTAGTTTTCCTTTTATTTTAATACCCATCTGGTCATTATTCAAAGCACATTAAGAAAAGATACTAGGCTTTCCTGTTGTGATTAACACTGATGGTAAAAGCAAAATAAATATAGCACTCAAGGGGTGGATGCGCACTTTCAATATACATTAATTCTTTTTCATAAGCAATTGTCTTCATCACAAGCACCAGAAAACTTACCTCAACAGAGCAGGACACTCCAGCACTCAAATGCAATCACTTTGTGGCAGTAGATTAAAAAGGTATGATATAGTTATATTGTAAAGTATTATAGCAAAATGGAATGAAAATAATCTCTCTTTGATTTTCAGTCAATTCTGATGCACTTATTCTGCATGAATTTTGCATTTATTCTGATATGAATTATTTTAAGATCTTGATTCTGCTTATAAAGCCACTTAACCATCTAAATACCATCTGACATGTATGGAAAATCAAAACAGAAAAAAATCTACAATATCAAAACAGAAAAAAATCTACARTAACATTATGTACAGCTTTGAAATTATGCTGCTTTTCAAGCTTTATTTAAGGACCCTTTACTTTTAATCTCTATTTTCATTTCTACTAGCCATAGCAAGGACAGCAGGCGTATTCAGTTTCAGGGCACCTAACAAGAAATTCAACTCTGAAATTCCACCATAGACCCTACAATGCTCCTTCATATTTCAGTGAAAGTTTTGTAAGTGCAGAGCATCTATTAGCAAAATTTATGCAGTCCCATCTTCTCCATAATTCTGCAGGCTTGGCCAATGCACTATAGCTTTTAGTCAAGCATGCTGGCTAGCATTATTGGCACTGCAGATGGGTTTCAGTAAATCACATTTTATTTAAGTAAAGAGCATCAGAATTGAACTGATCACAGCTCATTGGACTTCTAGGAAACCACAAGGGATGAAGCTGTTTCTTTAAGCTTAATGCTCTGAATATTTCAATTTGACACAAAAAGAACCTCCCAGTACTGAGGATAAGACTGTAGGACTTGGCARTCTCTGTCTTCCATCCTGACCAGCCTTAGAGTCCCAGTATGACTAAGGGCAAGACTCTTTTAACCAGGTTAATCTTATTTAACCTCTGATCTTCCAGACTTAAGTATCCAACCACAGCAATCAGTAATCAGTATCCAATCAGTAATCATTTCCTTCCCTACCTTGCAAAGAGCACAGTAGCATGATAGCAACGCCAGGGAGACATTTATTCCATGCTAAAAGAGCTTTCTGAAAGGTGGCTTATGGTAGTAGTAACTGACTGCAAATGGAACTTAGAGCTTAGGCTCTTGCTTAGCTTTGGAAAGCTATTTTATAGTAAAATGGACTATGTTTTTAACCAGTTTTTCTTGATCTGTCAGACGTAGATAAAAAGAATAAGGCAATTTGAGGTTCACATTTGAAAAAAAAAAATTCTAGGTAACACATAAAGTAGTGGACTTCTCATCTCTGAATTAGATGCTTCAGCTAATTAGAGCAGGGCCAATGAGTTGGTTCATACAGAATTCTCATACTAGAGCCCACCCTTGCCAGCCAGCAGCTCAGTGATGTCTCAAATAGTCTGGGGAAGATGTCAAGGACCAGGGCAGTGACTAACCCTGGCTATTTAAAATTGTTTCAAGATTTATCAGCTGGAGGGAGATAGTTGTCTTGAGTTTTTCAACCATGAAGCCCACTGTGAGGTAGAGAAACTTCATCCAACTCTTCCATACCAACACACTTCCTCACCTCTCCTTTTTTGCTTTTGCTCTTCTTCCTCCCTGCTGATCAAAGACAGGAGGAGGTGGGATATTTCTTTTCMAAATCCCTCTCTTTTTTTTTGCATATTTGGAAAAGGGACAGGAACAAAGGTGTTTAATTCTCATCAGATTGCCTGAAGCTTTCAGACTATCAAGAGCTCTAGCACTGGGCTTGCAAAGCACACACACACACACAAACAAACAAAAACCTCTACAACACTAAAAGGCCTCAGGTACAACTAACTCAGAACGAAAATTTAGTTTCTGTGTATATCTGCTCAAGAAAAAGATAGAGAGGGGAACAGAAACTTATGCAGGACAAGAAGTTCACAGCCTAAGCAGCCAAGGAAGAGCTTGAAATAGTCAGGGACACTTAAATATTAAGCTTAAGAGCGTGTTTTTAAAGGACCAAGCCTGAGACCCGGTAGCAGCGTGGGCACAGGGGCACAGATCACAGGACGGACTAGCTCCTGAGAGATGCTGATATTCTCCATGGTCCTGGACTGCTCTCTGCCAGCATCATGAACCCTTCCTAGTTTTTAAAGGCAACCTGTGTATGTTGTGTTGAGCTYCAGCTATGCCGGTGATAAAAACAGAGAACGCAGTTTGACCACTAACACCATTCATGGCCTGGCTTTTCATGCTGTCACTCTTTACCTCACAAAAGTGGACAGTAGCACTTCTTCTAATGCATGTAAAAATATAAATAACATATAGATTAAAAGCTGCACAGTAATTAGAGTAATAGCATGCTAATAATAATGCTCAATAAATCTGTCTTTCATTGCAAAATTTTCCTACAGAGCATTTCTTGACCATTAACTCAAAAAAAAGACTTTGCCTTTCTCCTAAGAGTGTTTGTCAAAATTAAATGAAAGCTGTCAAAACTATAAATCACAGAAGGAGCACTGACTCTGACAAGATTTTTTTTATCATATATTTGTGTGACTTGCTATGAATATTTATTTTAATCGTAACCATTTTCTTTTTCACTGAAGGGTTTTTATAATGATGGTTAGGGAGCATGTCCTGACATGTCATGACCAATTAATTTTTACAGAAGAAGGGTAAAAAACAATACTACAGAGAGCTTCATGCTTGTTGCTAGAATTCTAAACTCTAGTATTACGTTCTAAACTATTACACTCTGTAATATGAGATATTGTTGAGACTGGGTAATTAAAGACTGTTATAATGCATATACACAAGGGGGCAGAGTAAAGGCCACTTTCATCTTTGACATTTCCTGGTTTTGAGTGTTTAATGCAGTGGTACGGTTGAATGAACAGTGAACATAAGGGTTTTTTGCATTTAATACAGTATTTATAATTCAAGGCAGCAGCAGCAGCATCCTAAAGCTCTTATTGCCAGTTGTCATGTTAAGCTGAAGCCAGAATGATGTGTAACAGAAATGTGCTGTTGCAGTAAGGAGCATAAATTGCCCTTTGCCCCTCACTTGGTACCCAGCAGCCAACAGTGAAGTTCATCCCTGCGCAATGCTCCAGCTAGAATGGGCTCAYCAGGGTAAAGACACAAGGAGTTTTCCTAAAGCAATAACATTTATTTTCCAGGAATGTAATAAGATGATCTTAATAATATCGTCAGACTTTTTCAGTTACATTGGTACACTGGTTATTCTAAGCTTTTGCTAATGCAAACTGATTTTTTGTGAACTGGTGTATCCCCTTACGTGCACATGCCTGTCCTAGGCACCTGGTCAATTAATTAGTTGGCACAAGTGGTATTTTGCTTAATATGAAAGAACATCTCTACTGTGTTCTGTCACATTACATCAGGTGTTGTGTGTGAGAATTGGCAGTGATTCCCACATTCTGCAAATATTTGTCATTTTTCAATCTGCTTTAAAAATGTGAAAAATTTTATAAAACAGAAATTTTTTTAAAGAGCTTTGTTATGTTTTATGTATCTGTGTATGTATTTGGGTGGGTGAACTTACATGGCTGTACCTAAATTTAGGCTAAATTTGAAATACTAGTAGTGAAGACCAGTAAAATGAATGTCTGTTTATGCCTATGTCTTTGTATCAGACCCTATGTGATTTATTCCAATAGGAAATTGCTAGATTCACAGGAAGAGTGATCTTCTGTTCCTCTGCTGTTTAAAAGGGTGGTATTTTCTATCACAAGGTATAAAAGGAGCTATATCAGAATCTCCCAAACAGTGTAAATGCTTCTCTCACTATTCAGACCTCCTACCAAATACTGCTGGTTCTCCATTGAGAGGGTAAGCAAAACAGAATAAGGTCTCTGTGGGGCACAATTCAGAACAATAAGGATGTCTGACTCGATAAACGGTTGGTTGATTTAATGAAAGGATCCGTGGCATCAGAATGACAAATTAATTTTGCTGAGGTGAAAAGTCAGGCTTTATTTCTGTCTCCTACTTTGAACACACTGCACATTTACACACAAGTATTTGTGTGTACTGAAACTGGAGCTCATCTGTGTGCAATTCCAGCATCATGATCTCATTGGAATCACAGAGACACGGTGGGATAGCTCGCATGACTGGAGTGCTGTCATGGAAGGCTACGTGCTCTTTAGGAAGGACACGCAGGGAAGGCGAGGTGGTGGAGTTCCTCTGTATGCAAGAAAGCAACTGGAATGCATGGAGCTCAACATGGGGGGGGGATGATGAGCAGAGTTGAGAGCTTGTGGATTACAAACCAAGAGAAGATCTACATTACCGATGTGTACATTATTATGAAAATTAAAGTTTCTTGTAGCATTTTATTTTCACAAATTTTCATGGAAAACAAATACCTTAGAAAACTTCTKAACCCAAAGCCTGTTGCTTCTTTCTGACAAGTCTTGCCAGACAATTTTGCATAGAAAGATGAAAGAATATTGAGATTCCATGTGCTTAAATCCAAAAATGGATGTTCAAGCAAACGATTTTTAAAACAAGGAAAATATATAGATTACTTTTTCTTAAAAGAAAGCTATGTTTTCAAGCATAAAATGATGTTTGACTTGCTTCTTTCCCTTATATTTCTGCTTAGTTGTGTATCTGAGTATACACGTGTGTTCTGAGGGATTTGGGGCTTTTCTTTAAATACAAAAAATTTACAAATCATTTTTTTATTTCCTAAATGGACCGTGTGTTGAAAAATTGATCTCAGAGACATGCTGTTATAAAGTTCAACAGACAACATTGCTGTTATTCTAAACCTGCAGACTATTGTTAGAAACACAACAAAGCAAAGTGAATAGCACTTGCAAAAGCAGCAGAAATGGAAACAAATGAAAGAAAAGAAAGAAAAACCCAGGCTKCATTTTTCAGCACACGAGAAGAGACACAGACATTTATAGAAAGCAGTCCTTTCCGGACTTCTACCAGGGTTTAATTCCAATAATTTTGGTGCCTAATTTGAACAGCCCYAAGCTCTCACAAGCATGAATCTAGGGCTTAGAAACAAAGTTCCCTGCTAGTTCTTTTCAGCGTGACTTGATCAGATGATTTTCTTCAGGCCTTTCCAAAACTGCTGGTTAATAATCACGTTCCCTAGAGCATGAGACTGCTCACCTTGCTGCCCTCGGGTTTGCTCCCAGGAAGGAACTGGCTCCTTATGTAACCAGTTCCAGTGTCATTTATGGAATACAGTTTTAAAAAGAGATGGAAAAATGCTCGATTTCAAGTCTTCGTGTAGACTTCTGAAAGCACCTAGGGCTTGCCAGGTGCTCTCCTTCATTCTTCACTGCCATTGTGCCCCAGAACTCTACTCCACAGRGCCACAAGGACACAGGGATGGTGCAGACAGAAAAGCCTTATCAGCTTCTCTATTTTCTCTCTAAAAACTTCTCCATAAAATCCCACCACTGCCACAAAAGAAAGATGGCAGTGGAAGATTGCATGTTTCTGGTCTAGTTCACAATACTTTCCTCCTGAAATGTCAATTCCCAGGCAGCCAGCATGACAGGAGCTTCTTGGGGAGCAACAGAAGCAAAGGTAAAGGGGCACGCATGTGGAAGTTCTCTGCTTCCTCCAGGTCTAACGAGCCCGAAGTGGCCCATGGAGAGTAAGGAAGCTCAAATTCTCAATTTGGAGAATCCCTTACCCATTGGAATAAATCAAAGCTCACTGTTGTTTATTCAAAAAGCCTTATGCAATACCAAATATTTTTCTCAACTCTGAGGACCTCCTGCATTTCTCACTCAGAAACATTAGCATGATAAGAAAAACAATGATTTTCAGAGACAGGATAAAGARTATTCTTGGCAATTATGGTAAAGTAGGCAAATTTATTTCAAGTGCCCACTGTAAATGTATGATTTCATTGATGATTAATGGTATTTCAGATTGATTATATTTTGTCTTTAATGCATGATCAGTTTATATTTAGGCAGTCAGTAGGGAGGAAATGCAACCTTTTTGCAAAGTCATTTATTTACATTCATTGAAAAAGCAAATACTGGCAGTACCCAGCCCAGATTCTGGCAGCTCTCTTAAAGGTCAATACAATTATTTTTAAAGCAATCACAATATTTATTGATAGCACTACCGAACTGGGAAGCAAAGCTGTCTCTCTGTCTTGCCATTCAGTACCTCAGACCAACGCCCTTAAGTGCTGAGAAAAGAGACAGGCTTTGTGCATGCCAGAAAGATTAGTCAGTTGTCAACACAATTCTTAAACCTTGTCGTATACACCAAGAGGTTTCAACAGTAAGACCAACTTCTGTACAAAATGAAGGTGGCCACCTTTTTTTAAATGCAGTAATAGCCCCTAGAGTATTTGTATGAGCAGCATGCTTCCAATACARATTTGAAAGCCCTTTACAAAGGCTTACCTTTTTCTAAATTTTACAGAGGAGAAACTGAACCGYTGGGGAAGGGGGCACTTTCTAGGGTCAAGAACAGGGTAAAAAAAAAAAAAAACTATAGTTCTCAGCTAATACATTTTCTGCTAGACTGGCAAACTGAAATGCTATGGCATGTTTCTCAGAAACAAACAGTTTCCAGCATACCAGTACTGCAAAGTTATGAAGGTCCATTTCTTTCCATATGCAGAAAAAAGATGAAGGGCCAGATCTTTGATGGGTGCCAACTGCGCACTGGCCTCACACCATCACAACAGTGAATTCAACGTTTCTACAGAAAACCTAAAGTGATGAAGAGCTTAAAATGAAGAGAAAGAAAGAAAGAAGGAGAGAAGGAGGAGAGAAAGAAGGAGAGAAGGAGGAGAGAAGGAAGGAGAGAAGGAAGRAAGAAAGAAGGAGAGAAGGAGGAGAGAAGGAAGGAGAGAAGGAAGGAAGGAAAGAAAGAAAGAAGGAAAGAAAGAAGGAAAGAAAGAAGGAAAGAAAGAAGGAAAGAAGGAAAAAAAAGAAAGAAGGAAAGAAAGAAGGAAAGAAAGAAGGAAAGAAGGAAAGAAGGAAAGAAGGAAAGAAAGAAGGAAAGAAGGAAAGAAGGAAAGAAGGAAAGAAGGAAAGAAGGAAAGAAGGAAAGAAAGAAGGAAAGAAAGAAGGAAAGAAAGAAAGAAAGAAAGAAAGAAAGAAAGAAAGAA
>PTEX01000014.1:1593693-1758409 GCA_003342815.1 Eudromia elegans | reverse complement strand
GAAGGAAGGAAGGAAGGAAGGAAGGAAGGAAGGAAGGAAGGAAGGAAGGAAGGAAGGAAGGAAGGAAGGAAGGAAGGAAGGAAGGAAGGAAGGAAATCGTCCTCAAAAATCTACCTCTTCCAAAGATGAATTTTTGCTCAATAGAAGTCCTGAAAGCAGGAAACATCTTCAGAATAGGTAGCTACCGTTACGCTTAGTTTTGGCAAGATAGTGTCTCCTGTAATAGTGTCTAGCAAATAAACCTATTCTGGAGATAAACTGTAGGTCTGACCTGAAGGAAGAAAGCAAACAGCAAATATGGCTTTCTCTTGAAAAGAAAATCTTGACAACAGAAAACACTTTCGTGCTGGCGAGGTAAGGGGTTAGGTGAACTCATAAGTCTTTTCCACCTCTCGCATCTGTGCTTTTAGAATTTCCAAGGCAACCAGTACTTCAAATAGGCCTTGAGAGCCAAGAGGAAACTGGGTATTTTCTTAGTTTCTTTTCTTGGATGGAGAGAGCTAAATGTCTGTTTCCTCTCTACCATTTCCATTTTTGCATCTATTAAAATTTTGTGTACATGCAGAGTGGCTTAGAGGCACTCTGACCTAGTTAAGGCAAAATTAAGATGCAATATATATTTTCTGTGTATCTTTTTAACATCCAGAGATGTGAGATCTTTCTGTTTCACTCCCTTCCCTCCTCCTGTTTTGYCTGTAAAATGCAAGCATGTTTGTGACATTATAGGTACCATCACAGAATAAGAGCATAGAGGCGGGAATGCCATTGTATTGCCATGGCAATAGACAAACAGTGTTTATTACTGGTAGTTTTAGGCTTTCATTCAAGCACTGGAAGCACTTTTTAGTTCTTTCTTCTTACACAAACATAAGTTTAGTGATTTTTGGCTAGCTTCACACTGGCTGGCTGAGCGAGGTGCAAATTAAATGGCAGGTCTGTAGGCCAGGAAGGTCTCCTGTTCCACCGAGGAATCAATCACCCAGCGATGACAGGCTGCATTTCCCCCGCCACCCCTGTGCCTTAGTCACGCCAAGGGATGGTACCTTTATAGTCGCTCCAGGCTTCCATAAGATCATATACTCATAGTCTCCCCACTTCTYAGTCACTCAGGCTTATGAAAACTTACAGCAGAAGTGAATTTAGCCCCTTCATCAAGCATGTCTGACAGCAGCATTAAACCCAGCACTTTAACTTTTACTAAGTAATACTCAGACTAAGTTTTAATTGACATACCAGTTCAAATCAAGATAGATGCTAATTTAACATACTGCCATCTTTAGTAATTAGTGATACTTCTGAATTGCTTATGCTTATATTGATTCCACTTTAATGACTTTCTTAAGTGAAATGTATATTATCCAMTAATTACAATTGTCAGGACTTATCATAAATAGCAGCATAATGCAAGAGCATGAAAAAAAATCCTAGTGTAAGGTAGTCAGATTAATTAGCAGGCCAAGCAGCCCTTGTGATTCAACTTAGATTCTGTATTTACTATTAATTTTATTTTTTTTTCTTTTAGAAATGTTCCTCATTTATTTTCAACCAAGCCAGTAAGGTTAATTTTATTTTAACACCTATAAAGTAAATTCTAGCATTGTATGTTCACTGGAGTAAATTGATACTTTCAGTATCAATTGACCTATGAAAAATACATAACCTGAAGGGATTGAATAGAATAGCCACAAATAGCTGCTGGAAATCCATTCCAACATTTCACAGCCTTAGGAAATAATTTCTAGCATCCCATCTGAACCCCAGTTGCTTGGAATTGACCTTGACTTATCACCATGGGGATAGARCACAGACAACCCTCTTCTTCTTTGCACCAGCCTTTACATCATGGCTTTTTGTCACCATGTTACTCCTTGGCTTTCCCTTCAATAGGCCAAATATCCCCAAGTGGTTATACAGTCAGTTAATACAAGCAGTCACTCTGATGATTTAGCATATCTTCATCACAAGACTCTTTCTCTGCTTTTCCATGGATGCAATGAGCAAATAGTTCACAGTGTTATAGCACAATGCCTGGGTAATGTCTGAAAATGTGCCATGTGCTGATTTAGCATGTGCTATGGTGCAAATTGTGAGCTAATGGGGCTAAGTATTGAACCTACAATTTGCATAATAGACCTAGAGAAACTTGACATATGTGAATGATAGATGAGTAACTATAGGATACCAAAATTGATTCTATTAAACCACAAAAGTARTAAAATCAGTTGATTAAAATCTAGCAGAAAAGCCTAATTCAAGTTCTGTGTAGAACAAAACCTGTAGAACAATGTACTCACTGAATGTTATGCAAAACCACAGTAACCTATTATTATACTAATGAGGGAAAGAAGCATGAAACCTACCTATCAAAATTAGCGGTCCTAAAATTAAGTGGGGTAGTAATCAAAATAAGGAATTGGAAATGTTTCCAGTATGAATGTCTCTGTAACAAAAAGATAGTTCTACCTGAAAAAAATTGCTTTGTAGCACTGGAAATTGAAACCCCCTCAAAGGTGGCTGAGATTTACTGAGACCCTGATCATTTTTTCCATAGTGAAYTCTTTAAATAATGCACATCTGCTAGTCATTTGCTCTTTCTTCTTCTTCTTCTTTTTTTTTTTTCTGAAATAAATATCTGCTGACTGGGCTTCAGTTTGAAGCAAAAATTACAGAGTGAAAATATGTTACAAAAGAGCTGTTTCTCTGCTGTGAGCCAGTGCTCCATCTCAAAACCTAAACTACAGCAGCCAAGCTGAAAGTTAAACTGCAAATGAGTGTATATTCAATTCCAATAGATGACTTAATAAATCAAAATTACAAGTAAAGCATCAAGTGGCTTTTGCGATAACACATTCTGTTCAGAAAAGTCTGCCTCAAAGAACTACCATTTCAGGGTCTTTGCAGACTCTGTAAGAATGCAGCACGTTACTTATATACACTTGAATGGAATAGGAGTTGTACTTTTTTTTKGAGAGCTTGAAGACTTTTTCACAGGCCTTTCATTCTTGATCATTCTTGTCCTTCACTGTGTCCAGGGAAATCCTGTGGTGCAGACGGACACACAGCCTTTGCCTGCTAATGGAGGATAAGTTCTTCCCACTTTTAGTTTTTAAGGTCTATTTTTGTACCTTGAAGCTCTGAAAATGCTCCCTTCTGAGAATATTTCAKACTACAGACAACCCTGTCTTCCAGTTGGTAACTGGTTTCCACTCCACCCTCTGCAGCATATTTACTTCTGTGGAAAGGGTCAAACAGAGCTAATGCTCYGTGCAAATTTGGCTCCAGGCTAGCAGCTCTCCAACCGAGATACCTGGTCTACAAGCAAAAGGGGCTGGGAAGACCTTGGGGACCTTCTTTTCCCAAATATGCTCACAGTCCAGCCTTACAAGGAGGGCTTCAGGCAAATCTGTTATTAGTGACAGCATGGAGACGAGTATTGATTTGTCAGATGAGTGCAGAGGATAACCCATTTTAAGAACCACAGCGTGTGTGCTCAGCAGCGCGAGTCTCCTAGAGCATGGTTGAGCTCGTGCTCTCTGAGGCAGCGCATCACTCCTGCGTCTCAGATCTAGACCATGACACCTAACAACCGGTGGTCACACTTAGCTGCAGCAGTTGGATTTCTGCAAAGAGGCACGTATTAATCAATGAACAAATTAGAAATTGATGTTTTGACACAGTGCCATAACTATGGGTCTTATCTTGGGCCTTAGCAGAGCTCCTTCGTCCTTCCTTCTCCATGCACTGAAGCCAGSTGCACTGATGGGCTGGTGACATGTCTGAAGGAGATGCCCCAGGATGCACAAAAGCCTGAAGCTAAACTCCTCTGACCCTAGGATACAGGACTAAGCAAGTCCTTTACGTTCCTTGGAATTTGCACTCCCACAGACTTGAGAATAAGGCAAGAAATTATTTAGCCAGAAAGACCTTGCGGACTTCATATACACCTAACACTGCTGACAATTTGTAGGTCATGCTTGGTGGAAAAAGGTTAAAGAGGGAATTGGGGATTGGGAGGATCCCRCAAACAATATTTATTAGTTCTCAGAAGCTCATTTTCGTTAGGGCAAGGAGAGTGAAAAGCCTCTGYAATTACTCACTACAAATGTTTACATTATCTAGGGAATTGCAAATTCTCTTTAATTGCTGATAGCAGTTCAGCTGCTGGAGGTAGAGAGMGGAAAACACAGACAGTAAGATCAGCTCTCACTTCCTCATGCAAAGGGAAGCAAGGTGCTACAAGCGTGGGGCACTACAAGGACAGCCTAGTGAAAAGCAAAAAGCTTCCAGGCAGATGGACATGTACCAACACGTTGTGCTACCAGGCTTACCTGAAAACTCTAAAATAGCACCACAGATTTGTACAGAGCAGATTGAAATTTTCTGAGGTGTAACTTAGGAATTTTTGGATCACACAGTAAGTGCACAGGCTTATTAGGCAAAATTTCATGTCTGCAGTGAATTTACATTCCTTGGAAACCCCCTTCTCACACACAGATGGGAGACACTGCTGCCATTTGCTTTCTCACGGTCATACACAGACAAAATCTCAATGTGAACACGGATCTTGAGAGCCTTTGCAAACCACAGTGCACCAAAAAGYGCAACTCTACTGAAATAAATTGTTCTGCCTCAGGTTCTAATGTTGAGGCATGCTAGAGGTATTCTGCACTGGAAAAAGCATATTAATTTTACACATGACATAGCAATAGTGAAGGAGTTTTTACCTGGGTCTTATAGGGAAGCTAACACTTAATATCAGTCAGCAAAAGCAGGCTATGAATGGGAATTTTATTATAATTTTATTATAATATTTATCAAGTTTTGYGTTTATCAGAGAACTTACACCTACTTAACTCATGGCATCTCGGAAAAGATTTCTGGAGGCTAATAAGGACCTTAAATCCCAGAGGGAATCAAAATAACAAAACCCACTCTGCTGGGGCTGAGCCTCTTCTTGAGGCTTCAGAAATGTCCTTTACGTAGTTAGTGGGTAAATTGCAGTAATTGCAGGCTAATAGATTCATGTGCTAATGAAAATGACTATTACAACCTTTGGCCAAAATGAGCAAAAGCCAAGTGCATCAGGAGAGTGGCAGGGCCTGGTAGTGAAACACTTGAACCTTTGCACCTTTGTTTTGCTTTCCCTTGGCCTCTAGCCCACAGCTCGGGTCATCAGGGCAAGTTTGAAAGGGTTTCCCTTTATTATATACAACATATAGGACACAGTAGCCATTGCCAGAGTCCTGGTTCCCTTTTTATGCCTCATCTCACAGATTCCCCTCCGGCAAAAGGGAGGGAGAGGGCTCTCTGCTGTATTTCAGGTCAAGGAGTATTCAGGCACACACACACATACATATTTATATACATAGAAAGTGAGGCTGCAAGAGCATTGCATGTGTGGAGGTAGAGGTAGAAACATTGTGAGAAAAAGACTGCGATGAAGCAGGAAAAATTAAGATGTCACACTAGGAACATAGAGAAAAAAAAGAGACTAATAAGTCTTTTTGTATWGAAAAAACAGGAAGCCACACCTAGGATATGTGAGCATATTTTTTCATAATAAAACTCTGCGCCAATAATTTTTTCCACTGGTGGCAACTACTGGCATGGAACAAAGTATGAAGAGCTTGCAGGAGAAGATAAGTGACAGGAGAGAGCTCCTAAGGGCAGTGCCAGAAAAACTGACAGAAAGTCAATGTATTCTTGTGTTCAAGTCTTGGGTGAGAAAGCTTGCAAAAATTAAAATCTCATGCCTYTGGATTTTTTTTTCCAAAACGGATGTGTTAGAGCCCTAAAAATCCACTAGTTTACAAGCAGCATTGCTCAAATAGTAGCATAAGGAGACAAAATACCACCATAACTTTTAAGCTATTAGAGATTTTCAGAGTCATATGACAAAATACAATTTTAATATATGTAAAAGCTATAGAATATTACTAAATTCTCATTCAGAATACTAAGGTTCTGTGCCCAAAGTCTGTTGCAATTTGCATGTTTCATACCTGCCAGAATCTTTGGAATATAGGTCAGCACAAAGCACATGAATCCGCCCAAAACAGGGGTATTCCCTATCTAGCTAGGGTGATCCTGAGTGGTATATGGGTATATATGGGGCCGTTGCCTGCAGTTGGAAAAGAAAGGTGAAGAGTATAAATCATTTGGTTTTCCACACCATTTTCTTGTACTCTCCCCAGCAGGCTGCCAGAATCCAGTGTAGCATTAGGATTCATGAAATGTGTGCTCTGCAGTATGAGAGCAGATGAAAGCATTTTCGCAAGATGCCGAGGGATGGCAAGATGGTCGGGGCTGGGTCCCACGAGGAAGCTGAAAGTGAGTTTGTCCAGCCTGGAGAAAAGTGGACTGACCCGACTGCTCTCTACCTCAAGGGTCATTATAGAGATGGCAAAAGCAAACTCCTCCGCAGTGAACAGATACGAGACAACAAACACAAGCGTCAACACAAGCAAGAGCAATTCTAAGTAGGTATGAGGGGGAATAAAAATTGTCCCAATTTGCACAACCAAACTATGGAGCAGCTTCCCCAATGAGGTAGAAAACCACCATTCCTGCAGACAGGTAAAGCTTGTCGGAACAAGGTCTGGGCAGCCTGGTGTGACTGCAAAGCAATGCCTGCTTTGAGCACGGTGTCGGAGCAGAAGACATCCAGAGGTTCCTCCYGTGCTGAATTATTCCATGACAACTCTAAAACCTAGAGATGTGCACAGCCATTCATTTAACCCCCACAGTTTTAGGGGAGGCAGTGAAAGCAAGACTATATTTTGATATAACTCTAACACTGGATTTTGATATAACTAAAATACTGAATTTAAAACACACTAAGTAATGCCCATGTCGACATCTCTTTTGAGGTTTAAAAAATGAAATGAATTCCAAATTTCTGAATTATGAAAGATTTACATTTCTGCAGAAGAATAGATAAAGGAAAAAACAGTTCAAACATGGATAATCTAGGAATTCTCTGGAACATACAGTACTAGCAGAATTCCCAGCTGTGAATAGCAAACACGGGGGTGGAGAGAAACACTAATTACACATAAGCTCAGTTAAACTAATTCATGTGGGACTGTAACATATGAATTGATGAAATAAATGTTAGTATAAGAAATCATGGAGGAATTAGTAAACATGTAATAATTGTAAACCTCTCTCTGATATTTGCATGGATTTTTTAGGAATACAGTAAGAATAGAGAGACTTTGAAAGAGTTAGACCTGTAGAACCTACATGTTGTCTAAGATTTGTTTTCAACAGCAATTAAGGTGTCAGTAAAAATCAGCAGAACGTGAGTGTAAACATCAACTGCGAACAGAAGGCTGCCCCTAGAAACTTGCTGAAAAGCTGAAATAATGATAACTACGGGGGACAGAACACAGTTTTATTATATTGAAAGACAAACTAAGTCAACAGAATCTAGATATTTGATTATACTGAAGGGGAAATAACTTGGATGTTAGAATAAGAGGTAAAYGGATTCTGCTGTAAATCTTCACCTGGAGTAAATCCTAAACTCTTACCAAATCAGGAAGTCAGTTGTGGCTAGGAAATCAAACTTCAGCACATTTCACTTGAAAACTCGTAAGGCCCAGTTCAACCCACCACCCTTTTCACATTGAATAGTGCTTTGTTCTTCAGACAGTCTAACAAACTACTTTTAGATAAAATAATCTTCAAAGAAAAATTATTTCATCTTTCAGTCTTTCTGAGCTCACATTTTAAAGTTTAGAAGAAATGAGCAAAAGTGAGCAAACCTGACCAAACAACTTTTTTGTTCCTAAATGAAGCTGCTGCTTCTCTATCACTAGGGGCTTGGGAATGTGGTACATATAATATACTGTACATTATTCAGAAGCCATTAACATATTTCTTTCACCTAGAAATACAAATACATGTGTCTCCATCTTTGATAAATGTTCTATTGATTTTTAATAAATTAAATCAGAACATAATGTCATAAACAGGTGCTTCAAGGATTGGAAAGATGCATTACTATGAAAAAGCCCTCATTTATGTTGTCAATGTGATTATGCTTAATTTACAGAACTCACCCCTGGAGAGTGGTTTTAGTCATTTATTTCAGAGTGTATTTATCAAGTGATCCATCAGGATAATACTGYAGGTTAATACTGAGGATACCAGCTGGAGTATTCAAACTGAAGTCTGTTGTCTCTTCAACTCTTTCTCCTCTGTGGCAGTAATAAACTACAGATTTGTCATTTTTAAGAGTCTGACACATAACTTTTATGATAATCTTCTGAAYCTGACCATAGATTCAATGTTTCTTTGTATAACTTCTGATTCAGCTATGGCATGTATTTTAGAGAGACCAAGACTTTGAAACTATGGGTAATGCAGAACTCACTATATAATTTTTTTAAGATATCCCAGTGGTCAATTATCTTCATTGYTTAAGAAAAAAATAAAACTACTCTTAGGTGCTGAAGATGCCCTTTGGATTAGATCACTCCATTGCTGTGGGCTTCTTTTTCCACCTGCTGTACTCTGTTCATTTAGCCCAGATTGAACCAACACCAGCCTGCCAGCAAAACCCATCCAGAGCGATTCTTCCATCTGGCCCATGGTAGCATTTCTCCAAAGAAGYAGCTCTTCCCTTCATGGAGGACTAGCTCAAACCAAGCTGCTACCTCATTCAAAGCAAAGGCAGAGTGGAGGAGGACCCAAGATTTAGTTAGAGCATGGCTGCTGTGTCACAGAGGTGGGAAGAGCATCCCAATTTCCCTGCCTCTACCCACCAACACACACACATCCTCTTCTGGTAAAGGAGTCTGGCTTTGCCACTTCTGTGCAGTGCTGACAGCAATGTGGATAATAGCAACTGCTATGAACCATGTAGCAATGTCACCAAAACTCAAAGAAAAGCATTGCTGCTGCCTTGCAAGCAGAATGTATTATTATTCTCATAAATTGCAGTAACTGAAATTCCTACTCAGTGATTTTTATGCCAATATCTGTTTAGGAAAAAGACCTGACATGGCTTCCACAKGTAGGAATCCTCCCACTCTTAGCACAATGCTTTCAGTGATTTACTTTTCTATTGAGATCTTCTTCCCTTTATTACCCAGGTAAATGTCAAACAGCAGGCTTGGCCTGCACACAGCCGATAATGCATGTTGACTGCGCTTCTAACAAATTAATGGTTAGACACCATTTTCTGAATATTCATTCTCTCAAAGGGATTGATTTCTGCTGATTTCAGCAGCTTTTCTTTTCTACCACCTATTTTGTGACAATCTACTAAGCATAGTAAGCTGAAATGAATGAAAGTGATGTTGAAAGAATTCTGGCAACACTCAACCAAGTAAAAAATATTCAAGAGGGGACCTGAGATACAAAATATTTTAAATATTAGCAGTTAGACTTTGGCGTGGTAGTCATCAAATAGGGAAAAAAAACAGCATATAGAAAAAGATGGTGTGAGGATGAAGTTTAACAAGTGATAATTGACTTAGGCAACTATATCACAGATAGAATTGTGGTTTAGGGTGGGTTTTTTGGTTTTTTTTTTTTTTTTAGTAGATGTGAAGTGGGGGGAAAGGTAACTTGTAAAATCTTCTTAATGAGCTTTTTAGCACATGAAGTCCTCAATGCAAGGACTGGATCAACAAGGGCAAGTCTCACTGAGGAAAATCTCACAGACACCTTGTTGTCTCCTAAGCTGAGGAGACAAGCTGTCTGTTCTGGGAAGAACAGGGAGCTGTGAGCTGAAAAAAATGGGGAGAGGTACTCAAGGATGAGCGCAGCCACCACATTCCAGTCTCGTCAGCTGAATATCCATGCTGTATCCCCTAGGCTTACACAGTGTGCCCTAATTCAGAGCTTGTTCAAATGCTCCACTTAATACTTCTTTTATTTTCTTTTTTTTTTAATTTATTTTATTTTTTAGGATTTTATATGATAGCTCCTAAGAGCATGAGAAGTATTTAAGGGGACAGTTTTTGAGGTGCTTTGCAACACAGATAAAAGAATCTTGCGAAGCACATCTCCGCTAAGAAGCATGATGCTTTTTAGTGTCTTAAATCTACAGATGTCTTCAAAAATCTGGGCCATACGCTTATTAATGTCACTTAACACAACACATGCTTGAGGAACTGCACACTAAATGGACTGAACTTTTTTGTAGAGGCAACAGAGCTAGGGAGCTGGACATTTATACTGAAATGATAATGAACCTGATAAATCTTTCAGGCCTGTTAGTCTAATTTTGTTTTGTTCTGCATGCTCAATAGCCTTTCAAAAATAAGAGAAGTTTTGAAAATAACAACATATACTCACCATAACAGACATAACCCCACAAGTCTACCAAACAGCCAGCAGGACTTCTGGGCTCCAGGGCAGTCACAAGGGGAAACTCCACCTGGGCATAAATAAGGATAAATCCTCTTCAGAGAATGAGCCTAAACCTCAGAAGTTCCTGCCTGTTCCATGGGGATCAACTGTGCCCTAGCATGAGGCAAGTCCAAGGCAGTCGAAATGAAAAGGACATTGTTCAGGGAATTGGACCCATTATTTTCTTGGATCCTGATTCACTCTCAAGTGAGGCAAATTCAGCAGAACTATGACAAAATAAACAGTCTTCTCTGAGGTTGGTTGTAACCACTGTTGTTTACAAAAGTAGACCTTCCAAAGCAAGCATCTGAACATTTAGTATGTTTTCTTAATCCCATTAAAATATATATATATATGATTTAGGTTTCTATTTCTAATGCTCAAGAACGCTCATTATAAAAAGAAATATAGCTCAGCAGGACTCTCACACAATATGTTGACTGCATTTCTATAGTACTTATTTCAGACCAAGAGAAATGTCTCTGGCATAATGCCAGTATCTTTCACCACTGTCAGCTGTCAGCAAAGAGTCTCCATAACTGCAGAGGTTAAAAAGGCTAAATATGGGGTACGTTTACAAGGTTCTTTAATTACTGAGGAGAAGACAGTTGATCAGTAGAGGCTGATAACATTCTTATAACGGTCTTTTTATATTCCAGGGTGAAGAACAATTTTAAGTAAAATTCTTTCTGTATAATACTAGAATTTTATATATGCCAAATTTTGTATTATTATTAAAACAAATAATTACAATACCAATACCGGATAACTGCGCAATGATGATAAATGACAAATTTTTGATAATTACATATTGCTTGTAGCAATAGAAGCATTCCTGTTAGAAGCATTCACTTACAATTCATATAGTAGTTAAAATTAACAAGAATCTGAAATAAAAAAGCACATAAATATCTAAATCTATTACTGCATTAAGATTGTCTGACTACAGTCCTGTTTTCTTTTTTGAAATTATTGACAGAAAAGCTTAAATTATTCCAATATTAAATGATCAGTACATGATCCATAAATTACTAGCTTTACTTTTGGTACCTTCTTATTCTTTTTGCTCTGATACAATAGATGTCTTGTGGCAGGTAACTGCATTTTTCTAACATTATGATTTATAGTTTTCTATTCTGTTGATAATCTGGTAATTGCACTGGGGTGTGCATAGTTAAATTGTTGCTGTTCATCACTTCTTCTGTATTTTGGGGAGAACCTTTCTTGATATGAAGAGATTTGTATAGTTTTATTGGGAAAATAAAATATTTGCAAATCTGCAAATTGCAAGGAAGATGTCTTTTCACAATACTTTTGCTCTCTAATATTCATAAAATAATCTCAGATTCAGCTTGAGCAAGAGTTAAGAGCTATTCCAGATTTCAGAATGTCACCCAATAAGTTAAAGGGTAGTAGATTGCTGTGAATTTGCTTTTAAAAAATGCTGAACTCCAAGTCTGACCAGTCCAAGTTAGCAAGAGCAAAGGAGCTTTAGCTCTTGTGAAACACCAGTGTTATGCAGATGAGCATTTTTTAAACAAAATTCTATAAATATCTCATAAAAGCTCAAGAATAAAAATGAATATGATAAATTGAACTAATAGCAGCAGAAAGGTATATAGCGTCAAACAAAACTGGGTTTTTTTCATCAGGATTTCAGCTACCAGTGTTGCTGACAGTTGTCATGTTCTAAGTAAAACAAGTGAATGTACACATATGTATCTGTGTAATAATGTGCAATAACAGATATGCAGTAATTCCTCATACGCTCACACAGACAAGGTGAACCTCACTGTCTTTGTCTGAACAGCTGCACAGCTCAAAGCGTTTTCTCTTTTACAGCCTCATAGACCCTTCCCCTTTCTTCATTCTTCATCCTCCCTCTAGGGTGAAGGACACGAGGACATGCATATTGCTGACAAGGAAAAGTTTAGTTAATGAAAATAAGCTGAGCTAAAGATTCTAGAAGGCTACCTCAACACAAAAATGATATGTATTTGCTTTCTGTGCATTTTAGCGCCAAACGGATGAAACACTGGTGCCAGCAACTGGAGTGTAGATAAGGAACAAATCAAGAGCTTTTCGTGTGGAAAGATTGCATTAGCCTAGGGGACAATATTCTCCAGATACTGCTGAGCCACAGAGTAAAGAGGAAATATAATTTAAACAAGCGAGAGTGGGTATATATTACCCACTGACCTACTGCCTTGGTTTTCATTTCTTAACCTTTAAAGAGAAACAGCTATTTGTTGGAGGACAAAAGAACAGGCTTGGTGCAGAGAATGAGAGATCATATCTCAACCGCAGTAAAATATGGCTCGAGTTTATAGAACGTTCTTCACACAAAAAGTTATACGTAAATTCTTTCACTATTAACTTATTTTTCCTCTCTGAAAATAATAAATTAAAACAAAACCCCCTTTTTTTTTTTCTATGGAAGTATTTTTAAATGAATGTTTCACACAAGAAAGACAATCTTTGCAATTTTCTAAGCTGTATTAGTGACTGCAGATGTCCTTTATTCAGCACTATCTTTTAGCAGCATTTGGGGAGTTCTGCTTTTCATTTTAACACTTAGAGCTCATCCCGTTAACAAGCTGATTAGAAGGGGCACATTCATTTTCTCATCACAGCCCCACATTGCTACAGGGAACCCTCCATCACCCTGCAGAGTCCTTCACAGATTAGCAACACATGGGAGACGCAGGTGAACCCCTACAAATTTTCCCACAGATTTTTATAAATATATATATATGAAGATGTGAAATTATATACTATAAGCATATTCTCAACAGTCTGGGCAGAGATGTATATGTTCAAGATCTATCTGCTAAACTCAGTGTCAGAATAAATCAAAGGCTTTAAAAGAATGATAAAAATTCATGACTTTATTTTATTGGTGTTTTGCAGATATTCTGTTGTAGATATTACCATATCCATAACAGTGCAAAGGCAGAAAACGGGTGATTATCACTTAGTTTTTACTTCAATTTTAATATTCAATTGTATTAATTCTATTACTAGCTCATTTTTCAAGGTTTTTTAAGGAAGTAGCAGTTATAAAATATAACAAAATGACAAAGGCCACTAACCTGGAAACCTTGTCTATTTGCATGAGGAAGGATGGGGCACCAGAAAGAATTTTTAATAAATAATTAAAGCAGCAGCCATGTATCCCTTTAAAACAAGAACCTGTGTTACTGATCATCACTTATCGTCTCTAATATATATATATTTTTTTGTTTGTACTCCGTGTACATGTATCCTATAATGACCCCTTTGAGATGATCTCCTTTCAGCACCATCTGCTCCCCAAAAAAGCATGTACATGTATGTGGGCTTTTTTCACTCTTCATATGCAGCTAATGCTTTATTTTGGCATGATAATGTCATCCACAGACAAGACTGATCATGCTCAGAAAGGAGAGAATCCATAATCTAGTGGAGATAATATTGAGCATTTGAATATTGGCTGGTAGTGAAAAAGCATTTACTGTGTTTTATACAGCATTTAAAATGAGTAGATCAACAATATTTCTTTTTAAATGACATCCAGAAATATATATCCACCCTCCGGATTTTTAAAAAACCTCATCTAACTAATACTGATGTATTGTGTAGGAGAAAATAATATGTGCTTGTCAGGCAACCTACTAATTTTGCCACCTTTACAATTGCTAGGCCCACACTTTGATTGAAATGACTAATTTAAAGAGGGGACATTCACAGTAGAAGTTACTACTCAGCACAAAAAAAAAATATGACCTAAGGAGCACACTTAGCTAAAAATTTATCTTGTTCATAAGGAATGGCTTCATTAAGAGCAAGTCTGAGCAGCAGGGCTACCTATCTGACTTTATTTGCTTCTTCAAACCTGCAGGCAAAGCTTCCTAATTCCTTTCACGTGTACACACCTTTCCTAAGTCATCTTTTTGTTTCAGTGTATCACAGTTATTTTGTGTTCCATGGAAGTTACAGAGTTCTACCGGAATTAAATAGATTTAAGAATTAAAGCTGTTTTCAAACTGATATGTTTAAAAAGTAACACTTTCTGTATAATTAACAAAGCTGTGAATTAACTGCAAGCTATTTTCCCTTTTTGGACTAAATTATAGCCTCAGATAACTATATGGTATTTCCACTGAATCCCATCAGGTACATTTATATAGGTGGGCGTGCTGTCTGGAGTTTCAGCAGCAAATGTGTCTCATGCTCTTCATGATCCTGAGATTATGTTCCAAGGGGCACTCTGTCAGGTTATTGCATATCTTCAAGATATTCAGCAGAGACTGGCAACAAAGTCACCATCTCAGATTTTCTCTTTGTTKTATTAGCTCAGATATTCCAAAATTAATACAGAGGAGGGAAAATAAGAAACCTCTGAAACAATGGAAATCAGTCTGTGAAAGCACAAAATGCAAAATTATGGCTAAATGGAAAAAAAGTTTAAAACCACCATGACACATTATTCTCTCTCACCCCACAATTCATTTGTAAACCTATATGTGACCACAGAAGAGACCACAGAAGAGTTCCTGTCATGTAATCATAGAATCCTTAAGGTTGGAAGGGACCTCCAGAGATCATCTAGTCCAACCCCCCTGCACACACAGTGTCACCCAGASCACWTGGCACAGGATTGTGTCCAAGTGGGTTTTGAAGATCTCCAGAGAAGGAGTCTCCGCAACCTCTCTTGGCAACCTGTCATACACTCATGTTCACTCAATAAAATATTAATATCTTGTGACTGTGGAGCACAAATCATCTGGAAACTTGGAAGCATTGTGTGTAGCAAGGAAGAAAATACCATGGCCTCCACTGTAAAAACTGAAGGCACAGTTTTTGCTCTGAGCTGGCACTCCCAGAGTAGGCAGCCCCTCTCATGAAAAACCCCCAAGTTTCCATTCTGCTTCCCTCTCAAGTCAGACCCAGAGCCTGTGCAGCCCCTAGCGACTGATCCAACACAAAAGCACCGGCTGGTTTTGCAGGGATGGAGGGCCAGGGACTGCTCCACTGAAATCCCACACTGGCACATAAGAGCTACAAGGCATGACATAGTGATACCCAAAGCAGAACCTCCTGTGCGCTGGTCCAGGTCTCCAGCTTCATGACCAAGGTGATGGAGAAGAGGCTACAACACACATCATTCCGAGGGAAGAGAAGGCCAGAACAAGCCAGCTGTAATTTAGGCAACTAGGTCCTTTGCTGCGTGGGCATGTGCTCACTGTTTAAATGCTTCGCTGACTGCAACCTGGATGAACTTCAAAGACCATAAGTTATTATGGGAAGGGAAGTCAAGAAGGAAGGTGCAAAAAGAAATGATGATGAAAGAGACAGAAAAGTCTTTCTATTCCTCATCTTCCTCCATATGGAAAAGGAGAGAGAAAACAATCCCGATTTCCCCATTCATTGCCAGTCTTTGACCCTGATTGTAATGTTTATCATTCTTTTAAAACTGCCATGAATTCTTTTCAGACCCCAGTACACCATTGGCCAGAAAAAGCCAGCCTGTTTTTCCGCCCTTCATGGACCAGAGCTGCAGAGGGATGAAACAGCCTGCAGCACGCCACTTTGCCCCGCTGCAAAAGCTCAGTGAGGTGGTGTGGAGCAAGGGCACGACCTGCCTCCCCTCCGCCAGCCGCTCCAACTGCTTTGCAGCTTTGCACAGGGAGAGCTCTTGTGCCTGGAGCTCGCGGAGCAGAACACGGAGGGCAGGGACCAGCATAAGTACAAATTCCACTACTCTCACTCTCCGCAACCCCCAGCATGCATGCCAAAGACAATTTAATCTTTATTGTTCACAGAATTAGTGAAGCTACTATTTTTTTCTGCTCTAATTATGTGCTTTGTTTTCCTCTGCCTCCGATCCTCCTCCTCACCAAATCATCTATACTGTCTTGTAGCAGTTGAAATTGCTGGAACACAAAACACTAGCAGACATTTCACAAAATTATACATTTACAGTATATGTCCCAGCTTTTTAGCATGGGTGACAATGATGTACTTCAGTTACAATCAAGAGCATCAACAGATTGTATTACAATCTGTCACACATTCTCAGGAGGGAGAAATTGGCAACTCGCTACACTGAGGAAGAGTAATCAAGCATCTGGAATATTACAGTACAAGTAGATTTTATATGATCTGACTAGTTGAAGCAATTTGTAATAATGACTTTTTAAAAATAAGCTTGCCAACAAGAGGTCTCTGTAACAAGCTTATGTTCATATTGACACCAGAATACTTAATGCATGTGTCTCTCTGATCAATAGCAACTCTTGTCTGATTTAATAATGACAGTGTACTAAATTATTTGCACGCCAAATAGATGCACATTAAAGGCAAAAAATAAATATTTTGGTGCTAATCAACAGTAATACCTTATTTTTATAGGTGTCTAATGCTAGGGAAGAACTATAAGTTCAGTAAGCTCAGTAAGCAAAACATTTGTGTCATTTTCTGCATCATTGGCAAGCAAACGATAATAATTGCTTTCTCTCATGTAAGGAAAATGATATATTGAACAATATGACAAAAATAGAAAGGTTGTCACAAAATAATCCAAAGGGAAAAAAAACGTCCCCTGGTCTCTATCTCTCTGAGCTTTGACCACTACAACAGTTTCTTTTGTTCAAAGTAAAGCAATAAGAAAAGAATAAAAGAAACTGTCAATACGATGCTTAATTCCTGAAAGCACAAGTTTTTAATGTSCTGACAGGTGTAAGCTCAATTTAGTAGTCTATACTGACAGGGATCCCAAGCAAAAATAATAAAATTTGCAAAGCTGCTTCTAAAGCTTGTATCTATCAATCAATTGCTCAGAAGAAAGAGCTAAAGAGAACACTATGATTTTCTCTAAGGACACAAATATGAGGCGAAATCTCATTCAAATTACTCTACAAAATGATTTAAACATATATCTATGAAAAAAATAGAACTAATTAAACCGAATTAAAATTATTCCTATTTTTCAGTCCTGAAAATATGCATGTAAAATGGAGACTTGAAACAGATATTTCAGAGTGGTCTTTAAGTATATAATTCATAATTAAGGTCTTAAATACTCCAAACCTAGAGAAATGCTGAAATGTATGATAAGATGAATTAAATGGTTTCAATTTACTACTAGGCTTTAAGGCAGAATATCTAAATATAGACTTGCAAAACCTCAGAGCCATAGTCTGACTCCTATCTCACAACCAAGGACACCTGTGCAGCATAGCAGCCTAGGACTGGAAACTGCAGAAATATTAGCTACATCAAGGAACCAGAATAGCCATACACCTCCTGCATCGTTCTTGATGTTCTTGTTCTTGATGCTCCTCCTCACGCTTCTTGACCCCCAAAACAACTTGACCCCAGCCATCAAGATCCATGCTGGGAGGAAGACAGGAAGCCAGAGTTTATATGCTCTCCTTCTCCTCTATGTGCGACCAAGTGAACTGAGGTTTTCTATCGCTTCTGTCGATCACTCAAAACAGAAGGAAAGAACTGAAAGATCCCTTTATTGTCTCCTGTGAAGACTAAAGATCAGGACAGGAGCTTTTCATAGCCCCTCAGAGATATTCAGAGTATATGATGCCTGCAACAAGGGTTAAAATCCATTCTAAGGATTTAAGTGYATTGATCAATAACTGATCCTTGAACTAGCAATGTAACATCTCAGGTTAGCCTGGCTAACCTGCAGGACCATTCCTTCTTCAGTGCTTTTCTCCCATATTTGTTATTTTGCCTATTGTTCTGTTTAAAAAGCTGACACAGCTCCCAGTTCTGACTCAGAGCACTGCCTACCTAGTCTGGYGTAGAGCTCTCACCACCTACAGACCGATTCAGCGCAGCTTGTGTAAGATCAGGGAGGAGGAAAACTGTACCAACAGTACGTGCATTAAGACGTATAAGCTGAATGGGTAGTGTATGGAGAAATGAGGGTCAACGTAGCACATTTGGGGACGGTAACCTTCAAAGTGATTGGATACAAATGACAGTATGAACAGTGATATTTTGAGTGATTTGACAGAAGAACTGGCAGAAGCCAAGAAAAACTTAGCGGGATTAGGCCACGCCTAGGGAAGCTGTGTCTGATGTGAGGTCTGCAGTGGTTGTCCTGATATTGAAGTCACTGAGGTCTTGACAGAGTCATTACTTTATTATGGAACGATCAAGTGCTGCACTAGCTCATCTTTTCACTTATAGAGTTGGAAGGGCTCCCCAGGGGTAATTCCTGCTCTGCTCCACTGCCAAGGAGGAAGCCCAGCACACAGGAGCCTCTAATGAATGTTCCTCCCCCTCTGCCAGGGAATTGTAGAACACTAGGCAGGTCAGGACATTTGCAGAGGCAAAGGTACCACCTACGCACACGTAGAGGAGCCTGGCAGCTCTCTAAAGGWGAAAGCTTTCACTAGGGAGGATGCCTGAGCAGCTGCTTGAAGGGCAGAAAGTCACAGCATACAGTAAGAMATGACTCCCCCATGGAACAGTTTGGGCATGACTGATAGGGCTGTGTCAATAACGATATTATTTCTACCGCTGCTCTGCTTCAGAAGCATCGGGAGACACAACCTCGCATTTATTCAGAGGGAACAAAGAATGAGCCCTGCAGATACAAGGACCAAAAACTGGAGGGAAAGCCTGGGCTGAGCAGCAAAGGAACAACACGTGGAGCCCTCACAGCATTGAGGGCAGGAGTAGAAGAGGTGGATCTTTTGCCACTTGCTTTGAGGCTTGTGAACAGGAAACAACAAAAGGCTTCCAGGATGTGATGCAGCAGCAGAAAAGTACAGGGATCTTCACATTAAGAAGGGAGGAGCAAACGGGATTTTAGAGATTGGGAGGAGGAGAGAAGAAAAGTGAAGACAGATGGAGCTTGAAGTAGATGACAAAAAGGAGAGGGAGGGATTGCTGACCCTGCTTTCTGATGGGCGAGCAGATTTCAGTGGAATGAGATACTGATACTGATCTTGCAAAGCAACAGCTCCCTGATGGGATTTTCAGAAGTCAGAAGAAACTGGGTCATAAAAATCCACAAAGTAATTTTAAAATCGGTGTGTTATTTGTGTGAAATTTTTGATATTTTCTTTTAGATGAAGATGAGAATGAGGGATGTTTAATTTGATTTGATTTGGAGCAGGTTTCACAGCTATTAATGAACAACTGCTACTCAGTACACTTGATCTAGCTTAAAATATTCCTATGCCTCACAATTTACATAAATAAAATATTTCCAAAACCACTTGATTAGAGTTTATAGAAAAAGCATAACACACATTTATAAATTCATTTAATTTCATGGTTAGTTCTGTAATAGTCTTTCAGTTAATGTCCTCTAAACTGTTATGTATGCAATGAATTCTTCATAAAATAAGACTTGACTGCAGCCTGATGTTTATTATTAAATATTTGCAAAGAAGAGGAAAGCTACTGTTTTAATTTTGAGGTTGGTAAAGTGTGAATAGGAAAGATTCAGCCCTATGAATATGTGTGTTGTATGAGTTTTTATGGGAGGGAAAGGAAAATCTTCTGACAGAGCATTGTTTAAGAAATATACCAACGTATTTTCTTCTGGTCATTTTAGGATGTATTACTTGACACAGCAGCAAAACTACAAAAAGGCAGATTCATTGACATTACACAGTTTTATTTCTCAAAATTAATTTAAAAGTATGAGCTAAACATTGAATATTGTAACAGTTTTTTCCGTGAAGTGTGAAGGTGTAGAAAAACAATAATAAAGGCTCTTTATTTACAGAGTAGCTCAATAGACCTGTTTACGCAGGACATTTTCATCTTATTCCATTTTTAACAGTCGCAAATATAATGCTGATTTTGCAGCTGATATAGCAGAGAACAAGTCCCATTCAGCAGCATGTCAGCTAGCTGCACTTAACCATACGGAGAATGTAGGTTCAGTTTGAGTACTTGATTATTTGTCCCTTTCTACACCGACTGCAAAATCACACCCAGCTCTGATACTTGATCCTTATACTTTGAACATTTAAAACATCCCTGACATAGAAAAAGTTTAGCCCTAAAATCATTACAAAAGAAAACACAACCTAACAGAAGCTTACAGTAAATAAAGGAGTAACATTTGAAGTTATTAAAATAAAATATTGCAATTGCCTTGAGCTATTTCCCAGATTTTTGATTATGAACCTTTTTTTATGATTTTGATATTTTACATCTTTCTTAAATAGGGCTCATTTCATGCTCCAAAAATTTCTCAAGAAACAAGCAAAAGCAACAAATAAAAAAAAAGCTTTCTATTCATTAGCAATGAAAATTCATATCTTAAAGAAAAACTTCATAGATGTGTCTCCTTGACATGGTGAAGGACTATCAAAATGTTATGTTAAGCTTCAATTTACTGTGGCACAAAAGTGTTCAGAACATTCCAGCAATCCCTGACACTCACTGTTGTGCTGTGATAATATAAAGCCCTCTGATTTTTTTTTTGTTCAAGACTACTTTACAAAAGCAATTATAAAGAATACTGTTTTTGTGCTTTGAGTATGAATGGTTTCCAGTCAATGAAGGTTATGATAATTTTTTTTAACAAATGCTGAGCAAAAGAGCTAACCTTGCTGCTTCACAGCTCTGGAAATAATTGATTTGCTACTTCTCTCTGAAAGAATAAGCTAGCTATAGCAAACACGGACTTCAAGAGACTTAGATACAAGCAACTATTATGTACACTATCTGCTATGGGTTCCTCTGCTATCCTCAATGCCATAATATGTAAGAGTCTTGTCATATTTAATGTGTTTATTTTTTAAACAAATGTCCTATTGAAGATGGCTAAGTAAGAAAAAAAAAAAAAAATACAGAATTCCAAGAGGCCAAGGGACAGACTGAAAGAGATAAAAATGCAAGTAAAAAAAATGGGTGATTTACTAGAACCCCTAAGATGACGAGATTCTTCAATGTGTCCGTTTCAAATGGAAATATGTGCCTGGATTTGGTGAAATTATTATCTATCTGTAGTTAGATCCTCAAAACCTTTTAAATAATTAAAATAGTACTGTTTAAATCCCTGACTCTCACTTCTTTCAGTAGAAATTCCAGACTATATAGCCTGCATGCCTAGCTGCAGCTTTTTGGTAGACACTAAAATAGGCCTAAACAATTTGCCCATGGCCCTGGGCAAAGGGTGGACCTAACACATAAAGTGCATATGAGAATTTCCAGCCATCGTTTTCCCCTGCATGAGCCACCTTTTAATAGAGATGTCTATGGAGCATCGGATTAAGCTAAACTATTTGAAAATGTACATAAGAACCAAGCAAATAATACTAGAAGACCACGACATTTGGTACGTGATAGCCTGGCTTCTCTGCATAAAAAGGGACACCAAGAATTGTGAGCCACAGTAGCATTTGCAGCAAAAGAAATCAGACTAAATTGGCAGAAAGACTTGGGTGATATAACTACAATTTGCAGCTGTATGCTCACTGCAATTAGGATAAGATGGTGGGGCAGATAATATGCAAATAATTTAACAGATTGTTTATCTAGTTTTATTCTCACAGACTTGTACAGATATTCTTAAAGAGAAAAAGAAGAAAAATGTTGATGGTTTAAAATTATGTTCTGTCAGCCTATAAGTTCCATACATTAAAAAAATTAAACACTGTCTCATTTACAGCAAAGATAAGAATTCTGTATTCAAGAATTTCCCACATTAACCACTACATATGTAAAACTAAAAGTTGTGTAGGATCCACTTCATGAAGTTGGCTCAAAAAATACTCATTGCTTACAGTAATACTTACTTTTAAACAGATCACTAGAGCTGGAATTGAAAGTGATTCTTCACATATCAAAGTCAACAAACACTGAGATTTTTTTTCTTTCTGAGTGGTTCTTTCTAGGATCATCTGGAAATATTATTAAATAAGTATCCTCCTTGCTAGGCCATCCTGCTTACAGGCTGTCCCGATCTCTCCCTGCAGCACATATAGGCTAGTATTTTCATCCTTAATTGTAAAAACTGTATTTGTTTTAGGTTGCATAAATGTTTGATGGCCCATAGGATATGGTTTAGACAGTACATAGAGTGGATGATACTTTGGACCCTTCAGGCTGGCCATGGTTGTTCAGGATAACAGGGATCAGGATGATCTAGATCAACCAGATCTGTTGATCCGGGGATCGTTCTTTCCAGGTCTACATGCATGGGCACTTCTCACTTCATATTTGATAACAGAATATTCTCACATCTCTTTCACCTGTCGAAGAGATGGCTCCTCACACTGCTCTTTTCCTAGGCTAGGGCTCAAATGCTCATCAGTGAAGATCATCATCTTCATAGCGGCTAGAGCAGCTTTTCACTTTTTGTTGCTGCCGTTTCCACAGTGACTGATCTTACAAATCAAAGAGCATTTCCTCATTTTCTTCAGTAGCAGTTCCTGCAGGACATTCAATTCTCCAAAATGCTGAGCAGCTCAGCCCAGCTCTGGCAATCAGTCTAAAATAGTACATTTGTAAAAGAAATGTATCGTGTCAATGTGTGAGCCATATTTACATGCTACATCTGTGGCTTTCCCACCTAATTCTTGGCAAAATAGAAAGAGATTTTTCAAAATGTATTTTAAAAATGTATTTGCTAATTTTGCCCTGTGAAGCATTTCACTCTGTTGCCTGTCTTTCCTCCATACAGATGGGAATCAATAGTATGCTGACTAATAAATTGGTAAGACTTTTGTACAGCATACATAAATATAAGGAAAAATATGCTGAGGTTCCAAAGCAGCCTGCAGTGATGCATCACTTTTGCCAGGGTACACATACTCTCTTATTAGATTAAAAAATATATGCCAGCTATATGCAAAGAAAGCTTCCTCTGCATCCTAGAAGTAGAGCTCTGCTTTTTGCTTTTTTAACTCTTTCATTCAAATTGGTGGGACCTTTGTGCCTCAATGACTGTTTAGAAGTGTGGGAAATATGTACAAGTGATGATCAGGAACTATATATGCTAGCTCAGATTGCTTCAATTCTATCAGTAGCTTGAGGAATTCTTTGTTGTATTCACAAAGATCCATATTACCTTGCTAAGTTTCTGCACTGAAGTCTATTTTTAGCTTCTTTAAAGACTGCAATTGCAGCTTGTTTCTTATGAAGCTCTTTGCAAATAAGAATCCACGTTTGTGTGCAGTCCTCAAGAGAACAGCTTTTAAAAGAAATATATGGAATTTGTAACTGCAAACTTCACATTCAGCTCAATTATAACATAAAATATCTAAAGGAAAATATATGTAAGCGATGTCATCAAAATTAAAGTGCTTTTCAAGGAGAAAGACCTCTGAATAAATTCATGTAATCCTTGAGAATAAAGCAGTCCACATTTCCCAAATGAAATGAAAAAAATAACTGTATAGCTTCTAAAGTTTCCAACTTTAATGATTTTTGTGAAGAAATCAGATAATACACAGCATTCAGTAATTTTGGATTCTATTCTATAAAATGCTGCTATAAAACAATTAAATGCATTTACTTATTCATTTTTAAATCTATCAAAAATTGAAATATATTGAATTTATCAATCTCAAAGTCCTTAACACAGAGCAAACTGTATGGAGAGGTTAATATTTCTGCAGAGACACAATGGCATAATAATAAACAAAAACAATAATCAGGTATAAAGAGGAAAATTACTTCCTGCAATTATTTTTCAACAAGTATAAAAGCTTTGAACAAACTTGCTAACCTCAGGAAACATTATCTTTCAAGCAATTCTCTCAGCTCCCCTGTTAAGCATTAGATAAAATTTTCTCTCATTTTCCTCCTACTTGCCTTTTACAAAAATGACACAACTCTTCACACTTTTGCCTACCCATTTTTCCCAGAAATCCAGTCTCTGATAAGAATTACTGTTTAATTATCACGTTACAGACATAGAAAAGTCATCAGGCTTTACCATTTATCAAGGTACAGCCAAGTGCTGAACTTTAGGAATTTTAGGACCAGCTTAACCTGATTTATTTGGGATTTTCCTAGCGTATTTATAATCCGCATATGTAAACTTCTGTTTACATTTAATAAGGATTTGTTTAGCTCCGTCTTCTATCCTGCTAGTCAATCAATACAGGTTATTTTGGACAAAAAGGAGAAACAGCTCTACACAATTCTTTGAGCATTTCTTCATCATCTGACATCCATACATGCTCCATATAGGGGTTGGTGGGAGTGTGTTAGCAATCATGTTGTAATCCAAAGCTTAGTATCCAGAGCCAACAAAACTTCTTTATCTCAGTTATATGACTCTGAAGCTGTCAAAACAAAAACATTTCTTCCCAAGAGGCACAGAAAGTAAATATGCTTTCTAACTTTTCCATGCCCTGATGAGTCAGAAGCATGAGATGATATCCTTTTTGCATTCACACACTTCTGCAACTATTAGTGATTAACATCTATAGGTCAGTGCATCCAATACCTCCAGTTTCTGAATATTCTCTTTCTTATTCTACAAGAATGATCTACTGCATGACCATGTTTCTGCATCCCAGGGCTTTTTATAGAGGGTTATGGAGTCTTCTGATTTTTTAACTCCCCCTAGCAGTATGTGGCACAAGGCCTACGTAAAGCCCACTGAGGGCTGATGAGACCACTAATTAAACAGTCTGACATACACTTTGCATTCTTGTATGAGCCTTATACAATATTTAAATTGCTGCCAACATGGAGGCAAACGCAGAAGGGTCTCAAGGAGGAACGTACAAATTGCCTACACTAAATCTCCAAAGACTGACAGCGATTAGTAATAATGGGTTTATATACATTGTAGCATGGCAAAGTCTTATTTTTCAGTCAGTTTAACAGCAAATTGCTAAGAGCAACCTTACTGTCTTCTGTGTGTGTGTTTGTGTGTGGTTGCTCTCTTTGCTGGGGGTTACCAAGCCCTTATGCACACCTGGCGGGTCTCTCTCAGCTCCGTACCCTCACCAACCATCCTTTCTGCCTCTGAGCATCCCTTGCAAACAGCAAGGAGGGGGCCAGCAGAAGCCTGCTCCTGCCTCTATGTGTCCCTCAGGACCTGCAGAAGCTGCAGTGAGACTACAGCTACTGGCCCCGGTCAAAATCACTCTAAATGTGAAAATGTCACAAAAAGCCAATATGGAGAATGTGGTCAGTCAGAATGAAGCAAGGCTATCTCTGTTATTAAATCTACTGATACAGAGGGAGGAAAAAGAAAAAAAGAAAAAAAAAAAGATTTGCATGATGCAAATCTTTCTTCTATTAAAATTGAGATCCTGTGTCTATTATAAAGTTCGCCAAACAGCGTTTGCTATAACCTGATAAAGAACTTGTTCTTGAATACCATGTGAGTTTGATACCCTCTTGGTGCCATATGGGCTCCATAAGAATTTTCTCCAAACAGTCATCATATTGAAAGAGTGACTCATTAACACTTCAACATTTTGTACCTTCTATTGTAGCTTCTATTTTTTAAAAAAATCAGCCCTCAGTTAAAAACACAGAATCTTACAAATACAGAAGCCTCAATTATCTTGTTTTAGCTTACATTCTCTTCTACAGAATTATAAATTAACAGCCTCAAATACTGTCCAGACATATCTCAAATTAGTGTTGTATTTTTTCTTAAAACTTTGCATAATATTAGACAGTCTGTAGCTAAAAGGAAGAATCAAGAACAGCTGTAATTTAGATAAGCAAAGATGGATCCTCTAAACAGGCCTATCCTGTTTATTCCTTCCTCGTAAGATAGATATTCGAGTCCCTTACTCATCTTCATTGCTCTACACTAGACTCTCTCCAGAACCTCCATGTCCCTATTTTTCAGCAGGTCAACCCCTAATCTGGGGATTAGAGTGCCTGGGATTATTCCTCCCCAGATGCAGGACCCTGCACTTGCCTTTGTTGAGGTCTCATGAGATTCCTGTCTGCCCAACTCTCCAACTCATCTAGGTCCCTCTGAATAGCAGCACAGCCTTCTGGAGTGTCCACCACTCATTCTCATCATCCTCAAACTTGCTGAGGGGTGTACTCTGCCTCCTTATCCAAGCCACTGATGAGTAAATTGAGCAGCACAGGGCCCAGTTTTCACCCCTGGGGAACATCACTGGCCACCGGCTCTAATTGGACTCGGCCTCATTTATCACAAGCCTCTGAGTTCTGCCATCCAGCCAGTTCTTAATCCACACCAATGTCCACTCGTCCAATCCACACTTCCTCAGCTTCCTCATGAGGATATTATGGGAGATGGTGTCGAAAGCATTGCTGAAGTCAAGGTAGAAAACATCCACTGCTCTTCCCTCATCCATGCAGCCTGTCATCCGACTGTGGAAGGCTGCTAGGTTGGTCCAATACGACTTCCCCTTGGTGAATCTGTGCTGACTACTCTTGATAATTTTCTTTTACTCCACATGCCTAGAGATGGTCTCTAGGACACACTGCTCCATGACCTTCCCAGGCACGGAGGTGAGGCTGACCAGCCTGTGGTTTTCCAGGTCCTGCCTCTTGCCCTTTTTGAAGAMTGGARTGATGTTGTCTTTCCTCCAGTCCTCCAGCACTTCCCCCACTCTCCAAGGCGACTCAAAGATGATGGAGAGTCACTGAGCAGTAACACCTGCACTCTTGTATGCATCCCATCCAGGCCCATATATGGCCCCTGGGTGTCCAGTTTGCCTAAATAATCTACAACCCATTCCTCCTCGACCAGTGAAAAGTCTTCGTCTCTCCTGGTTTTCTTTCTTGTCTCTGGGCTCTGTAGTTCATGTAGACCAGCCTTAGCAGTAAAGACAAAAGCCAAAAGGCATGTAGTAACTCTACGTTCTCTATATCCTCCATTACCAAGGCACTCATCCCATTCAGCAGTTGGCCCACATTTTCCCTAGTCTTTCTCTTGCTGCTGATGTATTTGTAGAAGCTCTTCCTGTTGTCTCTGACATCTAACTCTAATTTCAAACAGGCCTTGACTTTTCTTGCAGAATCCCTGCATTTTCTGACAGGGATTCTCCCTGTATTCTTCCCATGTGGTCTGACCTTTCTTCCATGTTGTATACGCTCTCTTTTTCTGTTTGAGTTTTCCCAAGAGCTCCCTACCCATCCACACATGTCTCCTATCACCCTTGCTTGACTTCTTTCTCATAGAAGTACACCAATCCTGAGCTTGGAGAAAGCGGTGTTTGAATCAGTTTTGAAGTTGGCTATCGCCAACTCTCCTGGACCCTCTTTCCTTCCAGGACSTGGTCCAGTGGATTCCTCCAAGTAGGTCCCTGAAAAGATTGAAGCTAAAGTCCAGTGTGGCAATTCTACTTCTTGACTGGCCTTCTCCTTGCAGGATCGTTAATTTCAACATCTCATGGTCACAGCAGCCAAGACTGCTCTCAATCTTCACATTTCCAAACAGATCATCACTTAGTATCAGGTCTAGCAGTGCCCCTATCCCTGTAGGCTTGTCTGCCACCTGCATTGAGACGTTATCTGCAGTATTCTGCAGGAACCTTCTGGAATGTCTGTCCCTAGTGGTGTGGTCTTTCCTAGCAGACAGCAGGGTGGTTGAAGTCCCCCATAAGGACTAGGGCCTGTGAGGCTACCTGCAGCTGTCTGTAGAAGGCCTCATCTACTCTCTCTTCCTGGTCAGGCAGCGTGCACTTGACACCCACCACGGTGTCGCCCCTGTTGGCCTGCCCATTAATCCTGACCCACAGGCTCTCAGCTCATGCTTCGTTCTCCTCTGTGCTAAGCTCCATACATTCCGGTTGCTGTCTCACGTAAAGACGAACTCCACCATTTCACCTTCCTGGCCTGTCCTTCCTCCAAAACCTAAAGCCAAAAAAACTAGCCACAGGTTTTAAAAGATAAACGGATAGCATTCAGCACTGTAAAAAATACTGGCCATGGGAAGGAACTCAGTAAACTTAATCTGTGAGTAAATAAATTGGAAAAGATACAATTTGCAGTAAAACTCAAGGGGAAAATATCTGTTAGTGTAGTTAAAAATGGATAAATTGACTTGGTTGCCGAAATTCACAGTTCAATGATGAGCACTGCTATACAATACTTCTAAAACACGTTTTACTTGAATAAACCCAACTAATTAAGCAATTGACATTTCTCTTAAATGACTGCCAAAATTTCAATGTTATTTACATCTCCATCAATCTTTGTGTCATCCACACATTTGAGCATCAGTGATTTTATATTCACTTCTTTGTATCGTTGCTGAAATGTTGAAAAACATTGAGCCTGATACGACTCTGAGCAGTATCTCACTAGGAAATCCATCATTTGTTGATGATTCACCATTGACAAGCACTTGAAATCTGTCATTTGTCTAAACCTCAGGCCATTTATCAAGTGCTTCTTTACTGTGTCAGTTAGTTAACTTTTCATCACAGTATTATTCACTGGACTTATTGCAAAAATTCTTATATAATATATAACTATAATAAATTTCATGAAACTTTATATTCATTATAATAAATAAATGTATTTTAAAATTTATACTTCTTATATACATATTTATTCTTACATTTATTTATAGAAATAAATTACAAACCTAATAAATTAGCCTTGTTTGAAATTATTTATTTTTAAAGTTATGTTAACTACCATAATTCGTCCTATTCTTTAATGTTTTCATCTTCATATTTTACCTTTAATATTTTTAGAGAAAGTTCTTCAAATTATTTGTTTTGGATTTGATTTCAGGACAACCAGAATACAACATTATGTCACTTTCCCTTTTGAATATATGGAATATATGGCACATAGGGATTTTTTTTTAGGTATGTGGAACTTCCCAGGTATTCCAGTATTTCTTAAAATTACCCCTACTGGGCTAGATATCTTAGCCAGTTCTTTTCAAAGTCTAAGTGTGAATTGTCAACAATGGTATCGTTTATACTTCTGGGAGCAGCTAGAAGCATTTGCTCCAAAGTAACACCTCTAAATCATTCTTTCCAAACAGAGAGTGGGAACAGTCTTTGGGCATTTCTGGACAGTTATTTTCACCTTAAGCATGTCCTATTTCATAATGGCCTATCCCATTAGTAGGATCTCCTTTGTCCCTAATGTACTTATATACTTCAATAATGTCTATTATCCTTTTTACTGGCAGCTATGGCTTTCTTGTGATATCTTTAGTTTCTTACCAATTATCTTTGCACTAGATTGAAGATCATTTCTATCTGTTTTGCCTTTCTTCTGTTTTTATAGACTGTTTTTCTATTTCTACTTGTTATCTTCATTACATCAGTGAATCAGCTTTTAAGCAAATTAGTCTCTTTACTGATATGGAGTCGTGGCTTTTAAGATTTTCTAATGACTCTCTAGACAGCAGAATGCTTATTTTCTAATAACTCTTCTTAAAGAAGCCACACATTTATTTTACTTCCCATTCAGCCAAGTTTATCCAACAAAATAAGGTCCAAAGTGGAGGTGACTCACGGTCAATTCACATACTGGAAAATTACTGCATTTGTCTTTTAAGCCTCCTGATAGTGGCTGGAGGTTCTAACTTCATAAATTCTCCCACACCTACCATTAATTCTTATTTTTCCTCACCACATATTACAGTCAAGTGTTCTCTGTTTTCATTAAATGACCTGTAAGAGTTGTGGCTGTATTTGTTAGCCATTGTATGGAGTCCTCAGTCCTATGCCAGCAATGCACCAAAGGGTGCTTATTTCAATTCAAACAGTGATACAAGTGGCAAAACGGAAAGAAAGGGGCTGTGTGCTGGAAGTGTTTATTACTGTAAACTGTTGCTATACCACCATCGTCAGATATAGATGCCTAAAATCTGGCTCAGTAATGAAGCATGTTAGAAGAGCTATGTCCAAGAGACATGATATCTTGGAGATACTGATCAGTAACAGAGCAGTCTTTATTGTCTTCAATTCAAAACTATAAAATTAGTCAAGGGTTTCTAAATACTGTGTGCTTCCTAAGGGAAAAAAAAATTTGTAGGACCGAAATATCGGTGGTCCCACATGGTGCCCCTCAGAAGGAAGGTCTTGGTCAGGTTCTGACTCAACCCCAGCAACATGTTATGCAGGGTAACTCCAAGCCCACAGCAATGCTGATGAGTTCAGAACCTGGTCTTTGCCATACTTATCTTGAGAAATGAATGCAGCAATTGTCATTCTCAGAATTAGAGATAGGGTCTAAGTTGCTGGGTTTTGTTGGGGGTTTTTTCCATATTACAGAAATACAGTTTAAGTGCTATTGAACTTTTATTGCGGCTTGTTCAATCCCACAGTTATTTGTCATTAATTTCAAAGATAACTTAAGTTACAAGCCATGTGCAGGATAGCACAGAATAAATGTTCACAGGAAATAAACTGTTCATCCTTAGCCTGAGGGGATAAATAAATAAACAAACAAAAAAACTAGGTTTGTCACTTCATTGTTTGTAAAACTAATGTAAAACAAGTTTAGAGAGACTCAGATACCCCACTAATAGATCATGTGTAAAAATAGGGTATCCGATGTTAGTTACATTTTTATTTTGCATTTATATATTTGAGGTGACTTTCTGAGACCTCCCACTGATGTAAGATGTTGTTCATCATTTGCAGGAGAGACAGAGTTTTTAATTCTTTTTTCACCTCTTGGCCTTGCCAAAATGTACAAATAACCATGCCAAGAATTATGATCTCATGGAAGACCAGAACCTCTTTTTTTTAATAAAAGTGCACCCAGTTGTACACAGTTTTCTTTTTGCTCCTTTATTAAAAACTGAATATATTGATAAAAGGAATGGTGAAGGCGACATGCATACTTGTTTTTCGGGTTTTCACCTCCCTAATTTCAGCTATTAATTTCATCCAGGCAAAACAGCAAGTCTTTGGCACACACAGTTAAACTGTATGACCTATTTCTAACAATGTTCTTGCATACTCACATTTTATTTCAATTAGTTATTTAGAGTTATAAATAAATGGCTTGTCTTCTCTTCTCACTCCAGGCAAGCAGGTAAACAAAATCTAAGCCTAATTATGCTGTGCTTTCCTCTCTCATGCAAACTCTTTTAGTTGCTCCCATTCCAAACTCTGAAAAGTGCAACCGGATACTGGTGTTGACAAACCTGAGTAGTAAGAAAAAATATTTTTGTTGTCACATTCTGTACCCTGTTTTTCACCTGGGCATTTCATCACCTTTGGAGTGTGAATCCTTTTAAGTATGTAAAAGGCTGAAGTTAACAAAAAATAAAAATAAAAAAGAGCCTGAAATTGTACTCAAAGGTAACCTAAACCTTCTGTAGTTTACATTTCAAATATGATGACGCAAATCCCACTTTCACTATTCAGTGTCAAAGGGTGAGATCATGTTGGAGCTTGAAGTGAAATACAGTTAAAAAGTAAATTACCTAAAAGATACAAACTCACTGGAAATCAGGCTTCGTTAGTTCCACTCTTCACAGAATTACTTATTTAAATATACAGTCAACTGTCATTTGTCCGTGAGCTCTTTATGCATATCATGACTCGATTGTGCCCTGGTGCAGAGCAAGCTTGGTCTGATAGAGCTTCTTATCTCAGCCACAGCATCAACAAAACAGAGACACATTATTCCCAGGACACCTCTCACCCAGAGACACTTCAGCTTCTTCTACATGATAGCGGCACTGAGGTCGTAAACTCGTCAGCACTGGTTCAACTCCTGAAGAACCATTTCAGTGCCTCAGCTTTGCACTTCTCAGCACGCCAGTTCCTCCATAGCTTCTTGGGTGGCCACGGCAGTGCGTGTCGGGAGCAGGCTGGAGCCCAGCAGCCAGGTCACCAAGGCATGTGATAACATCACCATGCACCCAGAGAGGGGAATGTCAAAGTAGAGCTAAGTTTTGCAGAGACCAAAGTAAGGTCCAAGTGACTCCCCAAACATTGTGCTTTTCAGACAGTTCCATAATATCCAGATATTTCCATTACCCTGGAGCTTCTTTGTCACTCCTCTCTAGAATAATACAGACTTGGCTATGGCCAAAAGACAAAAAGTTCTAAAGTCCCTTATTGTGTTCATTGCTAGATATTAAAATCACAAATAATGATGTACATTTGACAGAAATATCCACAATTTATTTCTATTCTGTATTTGTAATGAAGCAGAAGGACATGTTACATCCCGTATGATCTTAAGGATGCAATAGAAAGTTTACCATCTGTTGACAAAGAAAGATGTGAGTCACAGAGCATTTGCTAAAATTAATTACTTCAGATAAAGCTGGATAACTTGCGTCCAAGATCCTCAAAGTCGCTCACAGCAACATTAGTTTTAACACACCAAGGGTTATTCCAAAGAGTTGGAAGAAGTCTGTATAGTTCAAATATCGGCATGAGCAAGCGTGAAGGTGAACAGGGCACCCCAACCAGTCATTTCCTACAAGACAGGGATGTGATGGGAAACAAATGAGGGCCTGGGCTCACTCCAGCCCCTGGTAAATCCACGTCTACCATGCACAAAGAGAACTGGAGAGCAGTAATGCCAGTCCAGCTTTCAGATAGTGCTTTATTTATCAAAATGCACACTTTGGGTATTCAGTCAGCTTCTTATTGGTTTCAGAAAGATTTCTGATTATTTTTTCCCTGCCATACACAGATGGTAAATGCATTCAGATGGGCAGGAGGATTTCTTTTAAGATGCATGATATTGGCCAAGACTGGAGATGGGACACAGGGTGGGTAAGCCTATCCCATTTACTGTTGCATAATGCACTCTTTCTTAGCCTGTCTGACTATTAAGCTCACATGTTTGTATTTTCATCACTGGATTTAGAAGTTATGAACTTCCTCTGCTGCTTGCAACTGGTCACGGAGACCTACCATTATCAAGAAACAAAGCATTACACATGGATAACTTCTGTTGTCTTTTCCTTTACCAGCACCACTGGTAACACCATTGTTTTGTCTCCTGAGGTCTGGAAAAATTCTCCTCAGTTGCAGTTTTCGGGTTATAGAGAGAGATCAGTGTGCAGTCTAAAGGCTTTGATATAAATCAGGTCATACAAGATTACATGGTATTCAAGCTGATCACCTGAAAAATCTAACTTGCATAGTCCCTATGTGAAGGGAGAAATAAGAACTGAATTCAGAAGAAAAATAAAATAGAAATAAACTCTCCATTGGAATTATGCCACAGGCTCAGAGACATGAATGCTTCTTAGAATGAGTAACATGGACCACTGGACCACTTCCAGCAGTTATCCTACAGAAAAACATTAATTCACCAGATAAGCATTTTGCTCTGTAGTAGACAGGATGGGATGGATTCATCTACCTAAAGGCAGAAGCTAGTTTTAATGCCAGTTTTAGATGCTGCACAGATTTTACACATGACTTTCTGGTAGATCTTTCCCTTCTGGAGTTGTAGCTAAAATGAACAGGAAATCTAAACAACTCTGGGCATATAAATTCCCCTAAGTAGAAAAAGTCCATTTAACAGTTATAAAGAGCTTGAACTCTTAAATCTTCCAGTTCTTCCCCAGAGATGAGGTTGGATTTTCTGTATATTAGAAATGAAAGGCCAAACATGCCTTCATAATATATTTTTATTGTATTCTTTCCCATAGTATTTTGTAGGTGTTTCATACTGAAAATCACATGACTAATTTAGAAGATGAAATGTCTTGGACTGCCCCAAACTGCAGTGGGCTACCTAAGTTATGGCAGTGGGTTGGGTAAATGTCCTGGTTTATGCTGACATAAATCAGTCAGACGTCACAGGACATGAAATTAAAATTGAATGATGCAGACAAAGCAAGGAATCCTATTTTCAATTGTTGCATAGCCTTGTCTCCATTTATAAAGCTAAATTTGGTATGGAATTATATGATGATACCATACAGGATGGGGTAGATTAAAGCAAAAGACAACATGACCTTTCTTTTCAAGAACATAATATGCCTCCACAAGCAATCCTTCTTCACTGCTTCTGGAAGCTTAAAGTCCTGGGTTAGTTGGGAAGCAACAGAAACAAGCCTCCAGCAGCAAGCATGCCTCAACTTTTTCTTTTTCATTTTTGCTATTCTAAAAATGTTCCTGGAGAAAACACAGGTACCACCCATGCCAGAGTGAAAGCACAATTCTATAAGCACCAAACAAGACAGAAAGAGCAGTTGCATATGGTTAAAATAGGTCACAATAGGTGACAAAGCTTAAGCAGAACTTGGAGGTACAGATGCTGCTGATGCAATACAGGACACACTATGTCAATAAAAAGGTTTGGCAAAGGAGAAAGCTGTAGAGCAATCCTTTATTTGCTGGATGAGAATCTTGGACCTCCCCTTCTACCTATGAGGAAGAAGCCAGATAAGTTAGTCAAATCTGAGAAACCGTCCAGCAGACTATTAGCCAGATTCACTGTTTTTTACAACTGCAGTTGCAGATTTTTGAATGGGTAGAAAAAGAGTACTTCCACTGTTTCGTTTCACGTCTCCGTCTCTCACATATCTCCTCCTTCTGTGGAGCTCTGGAGCGAGATCTTCCTCCTTGTTTTGGTACATCTGCATTCTGCAGGAGAGATGTATTAATACTGTTAATTTGCTTTTTTCTCTTTCTGCTGTCTGTCAGTGATAGGGCCAACCTTAAGACCTCCTGAGCTCCAGAGGGACAAGGAGAATGCACGGAGCAGGATTCTCATGGTGCTTCCAGAACAGGAGCATCATCCTCTTTGCTCCACTGTTGAACAACCAAAGTGCAAACAGATGAAGGACATTGCTGATTCAGGTGGGCTATTTTAACATATTGCAGTACAAAAGCATCTAGCAAAAAATTGTGTTTTCTGGCTAATATGTGCATTAACTTTTTTCACAATCAAATTATGTGTCAAAACAAGAATAGGGAACATCTAAACTGTGATTACTAGAAAATAATTCTCCATATGATATGACTGATCTACTCACTCAATTATTAGTTATTAAATGACAACAGTAAAATTTCAGGTATGTTTTTAAAACCTAATTCACATATTTCATGTCCTCTGAACCATAGTTTACTTTGTAAATATTTGCTAATCTAACAAACATGTACTGCCAGCCTCAGGTCATAATTCATACAGATAGCAAAGGGGACTTCGTGCTGTTTTGTACTACAACTTCCCTGTTTAAATATCTCCTTTAGTCTGTCTATATCAGAAAGATTTTTTCCTGGCTCCTGTGTTTTTGCCTGTGTGACTGAAAGGCTCTGTGTACCGCTCAGCATGGGTCAGCTTACTCCCTCTCTCATAGCAACCAAACCCTGCCTACCTCTCAAGTGGATATGAAAAATGGGAGGGATTTCACATCATCTCTCACCTCTCCAGCTCCATGTACAGAATGCCTCAGTTCTGCTCAGAAYATTTTTTCAGCGCCAACTGTTTTGTGTGTGATGTTAATCAATTTGCTCTTGTTGACCACATCCACTCGGTAATAAAAAAATAAGAGTAATACAACTAACCTGCTTCGCCTTATTATTTCCTAATTATATCATGCATTTWATACAGATTTTTGTCAATTTTTAATTTTTACAGAAGCTCTGCTGAGTGTAAAAGAGTGCAAACTTTTATAAATCTACATACTATTCTGCATGCTATTTCTTAAACAAGAAAGTCATGAAATGCTTCACTTTGAAAAGACCTTGATGCTAGCAGTGTCCTGCATACAACCAAGTTAGGTTGTATGCCGTGTCCACTTTTTCTGATAAAACATCACATTTTTTTGCTAACACAGAGTCTAGTTTTTCAACCCTAATTCAAGCTGCCCTCATAGGAATCATTGGTGCTATTCAGTATTCCACTCTGGGCTGCTGAAACAGACCATTAGTAAAGATGTCCAAATGTATGCCATTCAGCCGCAGGCGACTTGAACTTCTATGTTTCTAAATTAATGAGATTATCCTGCAGCATAAACAGCTCTGATCTTCCACCATGCTATAGAAGAATGAGCATCATCAAGATTTAGACTCTTCTTTTTCTCATTTTGCTGTCCATATTTTCTCATTATCCATTCCTAAATTTTGTTGGGTGTCCTGCAGTCAATTCTTTGTCACTGTGTTCAGCAGTGAAAGGTTGGGAACCTCTGAGATGCAACTGAACTCTCTCCTCAACAGTTTGGTGAGGCTCTGAGCTCCCTTCACTTCTAATGGTGCAGCGTTAGTTAGCAGTGGTGCAGCACTCACTGTCTCTCGATAGTTCTTAGTCAGTGGGACCATTTACGACAGCAGAACAAAATCTGAGCATGAGCATGTGCAGGACAAGGGCTTTCACAAGAGGCTGTGCAAAGAGCCTCATGTCCTCCTGAAGCAACACCTTGCTCCTCGGGGTAAAGGAAGGCAAGATCATCTGCATCTTGGGATAATTTGTAAGCACTCTGAAAATAATTGAAGCCAGTGATTCTTTGACCTAATGGTAAAAGGAAATTTAAATTAAATAAATGTTCCAATTTGRGGTAGTAATATTGCCCAGGCCAGTTTCTTGCATTCCTGCCCATCTGCCTGACTGCGGTGATGTTTCTGTCCTTTTATCTAAGTAAAGATTCCAATTTCTCTGTTGGAAAGAGAATATGAGAAACAGGAGGCCTGCTGCAGCCGAAGGGAGATGGAAAGATCAGGACCTCCAGTCTGATTACAGCGTGCATTGCCTGAATTTTCCTTCCCTTCCCCTTGGACAAATAAGAGTGCTTCCTCTCTGGGTTACCATAGTTTCTGGTTTCCTTAGTAACCCTTTGAGAGCGTTCGTGTGTTTGTATCAGCAGCAARGGGTAGAGTTGCGCTAAAATGCACTATAAGCCTCCCTGATCTGAGGGGCGGAAAATCCGAGATTGCCTCGTTAATCAACAAAACAAAAACTTAAAACAAGCAGAGTCTCACTGTAGWTCACCTGAAGTCATTGCAACTGGGCACGATTCAAGTCCTCATATGACCAARGAACAAATTTGTTCTCAAGCCAGAACCATTTAGAGTCTCTGGGGTAAACCTGAAAGCTGAAGAAAAGAAAAACACACTTTTCTTTTCCTCAATACACATTGAGGAACTGGAGCAATGGGCTCTGGCTTGTTAGGACATTTACTTTCTAGAGCTTTAGTGTGTGGTGGTTGCAAAAAAAACAACTGTTACCTGCTTGTAGTGCACCGTACCTGAGCAAAAGCTTTTCTCCTGGCTGAGGAAACCAGCTGAAGGTGAAGAGCAGAACCTGAAAAAGTTGAAGACTCGTGTAAGGAGGCACCCAGTCAGTACACACCAGATGTGCAAAAAGTCCATTTCCCAAAAGTAAAACTTTCTTGAATTAATTTATAGAACTTAACAGTTTCAACTGTGAGCACTTTTGTGGATGATATTTCAATATAAAAAGTATAGAYTAATAAATACAGCATTAGTACCAAGTGAGTCTACTTCTAGCAACAATTTGGGAAACTATTGGATTTTCAGTCTGTGGAAGCCAAAAGAATGAGAAGTTACATTTGGAAGCATTTCAGTTTTCATATGACAAAACTTACAGTTCTTGGCATATAAAAATCACAGAATCACAGAATGGTTGAGGTTAGAAGGGACTTTTAGAGATCGTCTAGTCCAACCCCCCTGCTCCAGCAGGGACACCYGGAGCACATGGCACAGGGTGGCCTCCAGGCGGGTTTGGAAGATCTTCAGAGAAGGAGACTCCACMACCTCTCTGGGCAGCCTGTTCTAGGGCTCCGTYGCTCTCATAGGCCCAAGCAAAAAGTAGTAGCAAGATGGAAAACAAATGCATAGAGGAGAGTGATGCAAAGAGTTCAAAGCCGTTAGAAGGATAGAAACATAAACATTTATGAATTTGTTTGGTTATATTTCCTGTGTTGTTCGTATCTTGTTGCTTCCCTGTGCTGAAGGCTTGTGCTGTTACTTAAGGCTGCAATGGTAAAGCTGTTGATATAGCTTTACTAATTGTTGATTCCTGTGCCAAAGCTTTTTAGCTTACATAAGAACAGGTTGCAAAATACACTATTTGAGTCTAACTGATTTTTCAAAATGAAAATAAAAAAATGGAATGGTGTGAAATATCTTTAACTGGGCAAGCGGTTTCTGTAGGGTGGCTCATAATCAGCTTTCGTCTACATTTCAGGGGTAATTTATTGATTGGATATCCCATAATTTTCCAGAAAAGTTATACAACTCAGTATATATATCTCTCTATTGGGAGGTGTTAAACTGTTCTCTGATCTTACTTTTGTCTGATGCTTCTTTGTCTTGAATTCTTGTAGAATTTTTACGTCAATAAAAAGTAAGAAAGAGGAAAACCAGAACAGTAACACTGCATATCTGTTTTGCTGAGATGAAAATAACTACCTATTGTCCACATCAAAACACAGTCAGGTCCTTTCCGTTTAGACAAGCACCAGTAACAAACACATGAGATCACAGGGCACCACTTGAAAGTCTGATTCAGATCTCAGTAAAGTCAGTTGGAGTCTTTCTGTTTAATTTAATAAACTTTAGATCAGCGCCTGAATAGTCGTGGCTTTTGTATACTCAAGATCTAAGCCAGCTTCTATTGTARTCAAAGTAATCTCTTACTAATTAAGAAGTGACTCCCCAGTGACTTCTAACACTGTTCTTGAACAGTAAAGAAACTATAAAGATGAGACTGCAGAGTAACACAGAAATAATTGAAAATACCATTGCCACAGTTTATTCCTCATTTGCTGACCACAAACTCTAACATTCAGCTCAAATATAGAAAAAACTTTCCKGTAAGGATTGTAGTTTGTATGTGTCCAGACAGCTAGAAAATTGTTCTCTTCACACCTAAACAGTCTGGAGTGTAAAGACTATTTAYAATTTCTGTATCATATTTGTTTTACAGACTTAAAAAGAAAAACTCATGGATTAATTAGGTGGCTTTTAACAGAAAATATTAGCATAAAATGTAGGTATTATAGCTAAGACTGTAATATTGTAAAAGGGCATGTATTGCTGCATACTAATAATTATCTTTTTGGCATGTTGATTTGTTCTCTTGATGTTTGCTACTTAATAAGAGATAATGAAGCTAACGGAACTATTTTCTTCCATCTTCTCATTTCCTGTTTTAATACTGACTTTCAGGTTTCATACRAAAAAATAGTGACCACTCTAACAGACAAAAGTAACATAACTGAAGTTCTATAACTGATTAGGAACTAGCTCATAATGAAAATAATAGTCTTTTTTTATAACCTCAAAACATACATAAAAATAACTAAAGAATCACAAATTACATACATTTATATCACAGCAACACCATTTWTATATATATTGCATTCATCAAAACCATAAGATCATCTATGAAGTATCCAGTGCAGATCATCAAAATGCCTCTGTTATTAAGATTAAGATGCTATAAATTAAGCTAATATTTCAAGTGTCTTTCCTAAAAATATATTTCCGTAAAGCTTGCCATAAAATGTCTTAGGGGGKTTGTAAATCAGTGCCTATACTTTCACTTACCCAATTCCAATGTCTAAGGGCTATTAATACTTGTCATGTTTAGTAAAATACACAATCTAGGTGTCATTCTAGTTTTTTGAGGCAAGTATGATGCCCCATRTCAATATGAGATATTTACTGGTGCACCTTTTAACAATCCTAGCAAGAGGATTTTCAAGAATAGAGGCTGAGGAATAATTTCTCAATACCCAGAATGTTACCCCAAGCAGAGGCTTAGTCAAAGTGATACAGGGAACTTCTCATTAACACTGTCTAGCCTTGAAACTTAATCATTAAAAAAATGAATTGCCATAAAAAGGAGCCCAGGGGATAGTCTTATTTTGTACACAATGGCTATCTTTAACAGTTGCTATTTCTGCGTGGTAGGTACTGGAACAGCAAATCACTACTAATCTGCAGTTACAAAGTCAAACTAGCAGGTCTGTGTCATACTGATATCAGCAGAAGCTGTCTGGTAAAGTCMTTGGGCACCCAGTCAGAAAGGTGTCGCATCCTGATTAGACTACTTGTTTTCAGTAACTTGTGTCAYTTGTTCAAGTTCAGAAACAATGAGGGAAATTAGGGAAGAAATTATAAATCCATGWGCTTTGAGCACTTACTCTTTTTTGGAATAAGAACTGCTGAACTTCTAAGGTAGTATTAAATAGAGGCATGGTCAGTAATGCTAAGAAAAGCCCTACTCTTATACAGTTAATTAGTCTTCTTGCATTAACTGACAAGCAGTCAGAACTTGGATCTGAATAGAAGGTCAACAGAGAAAGTGGCCGATGAGAGTGTCAGGGAGGGACACGGAGCACGTCTTTCTCTGGCCTTCATATGGACSTTGCCTTCACGTTGCCACGGAGCAGGGAAAAGGGGACAAGAAGTGCTGCTGAGGAGCCRTCTATTTATTCTAAGTAATCGCATGGAGTAGCAGTAATAACAATGAAATAGGTGAAAGGGGAAATCCTTTTAGCGGGCTTTCAATGATTAAGAAGCAAGTAAAATACTGTCTTCCAGCAGCGAGGGTGTTCAGAGGGCAGTTCGGTAATGGCTAAATGCTCTTCAGGAAATAGTTGTGCCCTCTTGCATGTGTTTACGATGCTCAGAACATTTTTTTAAATCTCTTCTTTTCTTCCCAGCTTTTATACAGAATAGAACCCACACCGGATCAAACATTCCCTTCACACAAGGAAGCAGTGTGGCTACGGTGTAGCAAACAGAAAGGAACAGGACTAGAGCTACAGCATTTTTTTGAGAGCTGGATCATTGTACATAAAAACATGTTTGCTCAGCTTTTCTTGGGCTTCCACACTGGAAGAAATGCTGAGAAAGAATAATGAAGTGCCATATGAGAACCGACTCTTACAAAAAGGCAAAAATACAAAAAATCTGGAATTATGAGAGCTGAAGGARAAATCTGACATTTTTCATTTAGATTCAAGAAAACATCTAGTATATTGAAAACTGAATTACAACATGTTTGTCTTAAGGAATATAAATCTGTTTGATTCATAAATTCTGATTACCAGTTAAATATCAGAGATAAGAGTAGATTATGCAAGTACCTTGGTAAGGCAAGGATTTTCGAGGTAATAGCAGAATTCATACTCCTAAATAGCTGAAGCATATTTTTACATATTTTCCATATGAATTGGTCCAAGTTAAATCTAATTGTGCATTGAAAGCTAACAACAGCACTTAGTCATATGACAAACATATAGTGCTGCAAAGAGGAAAAGAGCTTGTTTTCTGGCATAAGTTGATAAACTKCTGGAAAAGATTCAATTCTTTTGAGAAACGGCACTTTGATATAGGAGATGGTGTTGAAATTTTGTGTGAAAAAAACAAAAATATGAATCTGATGGTTCTGGTTTTATCACATATTGGCTRGTCTAGTAAAGGTATCAATGCTTTGAATACTGTCAGCTTATAAGAAAACTTTGTAATTGAGACTGTAAATAAATGCCATATTTCATTGTTATGTARGTTATTTGCTATGGTTTTATTCTTTTTCTTTCCTCCCATGTTCCTCCCTCCTCATAATTTCTTAATACTATAGGTATCTTATTATAGACATCCTGATCAATTCTTGTGTACTATTTTTGTCTTTTTGAGACTACAACTTTTTTTCTTTCATAACTAGAGATAATTTGTGACCTGTACTCTTTTTGAAATAATGGAAAAATGGGATCAGCCATGCATTTTTCAAAAATTGATGTTTGAATTATTAAATAGAATTCTATTCCCATGGGGGTTGAAAGAAAGTAGAAAATGGAAGCTGTCCATAATTTAATTATAGCACATACAATAATAATCAGTTGTCATTAGGTCTCCAATTTTCATTGTGATCTGCAAATCGAGAAATGACCAATTCACCTCTGTCAGGCATTGTATGACAAAGCGCAACTGGGTCCTTCTTATTCATGCAGATGTACATTTTTTTGTTTATTTCTAGTACTGAATTCTGGTGATGTGGCATTAAAATTCTTGTATCTACACAAAACAAATATGTGGCACTAATAGGTATTCTAATTTTTAAAATCTCTAATTTACAAATAATTTATTTTCAGTCACAAATGATGAACCTAWCCTAGTAAGGAATCAGAAACATTATTCTTTTTTCTAAGTGATGCCTGTCTAATCCGTGATCTTGGGCTGTTACACTGAAATTAAGTGCAATAGTTCCAGCTCTTCAGTGATGAAAATTCGTTGATGACTACAGAAATTTGGAGGGCAAACTCAGGCAATTACTGAAGTAGATTAATCCTGTAAACCATAACAAATAAAAAGAGATCAATTCTGCTGCCATTTTCAGAAGCTTTAAAATGCTTTAAGAATCACCCTCTGGTGGCTCCAGCTGGAGGACTGTGCTAAGCGCTGTGCTGAAGCAAGGTGTGACAGCTACCTGAAGATTCCCCTTGACAAGGTGAATACTCAGGTCACCCTGGCCAAGGGGGGCTAACACAATGCCATGAAATTCTGAAAAATGTAAAATCTAACTATTATAGCTGTGCAACTAAAGTAATGGCAGGTGAAAACTACAGCAGATAAGCCAATGACCGGCGAGAAAATGGCCACTGGCTGCTGAAGGACAAATGCAAGGCGACCTGTGGTGCTGTGTGGGGAATGACATGCAGTTTGGGAAACAGCAGTAAGAGCTCCCAAACATGGATAGTTTGATCTGAGCATGAGGTGCCACTAGGAACTAGAGCTTGTGTATGTGGCTAGCATATGAATAAAGTAATCAACCAATTAAAAGGGCACATGACGGATATGATAATCTATAGGATGATGCCTAAGGGACTGATTAAACATATGTGAAAGAGAGGTAATTTAGACTCCAGTTGCAGTCAATAGTCCTATTGACACTCTAATGCTGATCATGACCAAGCAGCAAACCCCTATTGTGCTTTTCAGTTGCTATACCTGCCTAATAAAGAAAACCAAACAATGAACAAGGTGTCAAGTGAGTTTGTTTGTAGCTGGGAAAGGTTGAGTAACTCTGGTCCCTAAAACAGATGGGATTAGAAGTAGACTTAGCCGCTAAGCAGTAACAGCCTCTCATAGAGCCCATGAGCCCTATAGAGTTGAGCAAGGCAGGGTAACCAGCAGCAGTGCCCAGAGGAATATGTGTAGATACATTCAGTGCTGCTTTTTTTTCACATAGGAATTTCTAAAGGAAATATCTTCACGTCTTAGATGGTGTATTCTTTTCTTTGCAACTTTCACATTCAGCAGAACCCAGTTCTGCACATTGAAAATGGCTGCCAGCGCCCCCTGGATTTAAAAAAGATCAACTAAAGTTTTTTTTTCAATTAAAGAAATTGAGTGAATATTATCTGAAAAATATGTGAAACAAACTCCAGATAAGTGCTTGCCCCCCACTGCTAATATACAGTGGGAATTACAAGTCTGCTAGTCCAGCAGCCGGATAACTGACGCTGTGCTTTATGCCACAAGTCATACAGCTTTCAGTAAAAAAAAAAAACTTTGCTTAGGGATTTAGCAATCAACCTGAATCAACAAAATGAGACTTGCAGCTTTCCTGCAACCGAAATAGTGATTTCAAACTCTCATAGTTGCAGAGTCATTCTTGAAAACATAACTCAGGTACACCCTGTGGGTTCAGAAACCAAGTCATTTACAGACCTGCAGCTGCAGGACTCTTGGAAGAGTCTACCCTAACACCAATGTGATATTTCTAGGTGCTTTTTTTCTCTTTTTTATTAGACAAAACCTGCATTTCAATCCAGTGCTAACGTAAGGAATTCCATAGTGATCAGAATAAATCTGTCTACCCAGTCTCTAGCAGGGACCAGCACACTCCACTCAAGCTTGGCATCAGCAAGCACACCTACAGAAATGTTCCTATGTCTAGTCCTTATATTTATGCTATGGATTTTTGCATAGAATTTGCCTACAGAATTATACATACAAACTGTTCTACCATAAATTTAAAAAAAAAAAATTACCTTTTTCTAATTGCTTCCACTCTCTCCATTTAAATTATATTGCCAATCTAAATGCTTTCAGTTACATAAAAGTTTTAAACTACTTTGAGTAAGATCACAGTTAACCACTGCTCCATATCTTGTAAGTGTTCTGCCAATAGACTCATGATTATTTCTTCATTGTGAACAAGAACATTTAAAGAAATGAAAATTAGAGTTTCTCCACTTAAAAAGAAGAAAATATTCTCTAGTTAAGAATTAGATGTGAGCATTTCACCCCTGGAATAATATATGTATCATGATACAGCCTTAATAACAAGCCTACCCCTTTTCATCGAAAGATTTGCTTTTACATCTGTCATATAGGACTAAGTACAGCCTGATTCAGTTGTCTGCCACCATATGCTGCCAATTCTGAGTGCAGCGAAAGTGGGTTTACTTTTAAGAGGTTCTATGCAAATTCCAGCTGCTAATAGCGCTCATTTTTGTTTTCAAAAGGATTTGCTGCTTAGATGTTTAATTTCTACTTGTAGTTACTTAAAGTATATTCAGACATCAGATGGCACTTCTCTAAATCTTATATGGTTTATTCATCCTGTACACCTGTGAAAGGCTCTTGAGAAGAATAGGGTACAGCTAGCTAGTCGCAGAAAATATTTAGTTCATACTAAGCAACAAATTATGAAAACATATGAGCCACTGCTTAAATTCAGAGCCTCCATATGTTATTTCCTTAACTATTACTTCTCCTCAAATAAAATGAAAATTATGGTCTTTTATTGCACAGTTCCACAGGCAAAATAGGGTGCCCTGGAGGTTGGTTACAGGATGAATGCCTCCCAACATTCAGGACAAGACTCTTACTCCTGTATTGCAATCACCTTTTTGAATGAGGTAAATGCATAAGTGGACACCAGTATGCACGTTAAGTAAAGCAGTAACTTCAGAAGAACAAGCCTCCAATTAGACTCAGGAAGTAGCAAAACCAAGCAGCAACACTGTGGAGAACTAAACATGACAGATCCCAGCAATAAAATAACACTAACAGTGTTAACTACAGTGCTCAGGGAGAAAAAGCAGCTCTGTGATGCCCTTACTCTTGATCATACGTGTTATGAGCTCAGTAAAAAGCTGAATAACCGGTTAAGTCATTCTGGTCATCTCTCTCCWGCCTGATTCAGCACAGCTCTTTTGTGGGTCAAACACTTTCGCTGAAGCTCTCAATTCAATCCAGATATTGCCTAAACACACCTTTTCACCTTCTCAGGTCCAGCTTGTGTCACCTCCCCRACTTTCCCCAGCATCAGTGCAGGCTTTTCCTACAAGAAAGTTTAGGTCGTGTAGAAAAGCTGTTTTTCTGTGCATAGAAGAGGAGGGTAGGAGAGATGTTGACACTGCTACACCCCATAATAAATACTTCATTTATTTTGCCTCAGCTTGTCTTCAGTAGGTCTTCATAACACATTTAATACTTAATGACCTCTCTTTTTTTATACTGATAGACCCTGAACCAGGAAAGCATTTTATGGCCTGCCAAAGTTCATGCATATTTTAAGGAGTGTCTTTTGTACCCTTCTTCAATACAGGGTGTTGTCCAGAGTGGTGGCCACAACAACAGAAAAGACGTGGAAGAGCAGTGTGACTGAATGATAGTTTATAATTTCTGCAGGGACAGTGATTCTCTGTAAACTGTAAAGAGACACCTGAAATACACGGGGATTCAAAGTCATAAAATTGTTTGGTAGTTCAAAATACTGATTAATCATTTTCTTCCATAACATGGAAGTCATTAGAATCCCAGTTAAAGTGTCCCAGTAAAAGTGTCATTGCAGCTGTGATGCTTTGTTAAACACACCCCCTTTTTCCTCATGGAATCACAGAATGGTTGAGGTTGGAAGGGACCTCTAGAGATCATCTAGTCCAACCCCCCCCCTCCAGCAGGGACACCCAGAGCACGTGGCACAGGGTGGCATCCAGGCGGGTTTGGAAGTAGGAGACTCCACAACCTCTCTGGGCAGCCTGTTCCAGGGCTCTTTCACCCAAACCCTCTGCCCTCCTAAAAGATAATAGGGTGAACAAAGAGAAGAAAGGCAGAGCTTGGGAAACTCAAAAACTTGTGAATGTTTTCTTTGTCTATAGATGTCAAACTTGAAATATATTCTGGAGTTTTAATTTGCAGCAAGCTCTGCACTCCCTTTCTGAAGACCAGCTCTTTGAGGTATTTTCAGAAGTTTTGCCCAATGATGATTTAGGTTTTCTTAGTTGTGTGGATAAGCCAACAATCACYCCACAGTAGTCGCTTGGTCTTCTAAAGAGGTGCGTGTGCTACAGAATGATTTGAGATCAACTTTTCTTGAAATTCAGATCAGGCATCAGCAGTCAATTATATAAAATTGTTAATCCAAAGTTTGTATAACTAGTGTGTAACTATTAATTAATGTAACTTGTGGAACAGTTACATCGTCCTATTTTGCATTCATATTTTTCTACTTTATGTAATTAGAGAAAGTGACACAAAAAGCCCATCAAGCAGGTACAAGATGCATAACGGTATGTGCTATCATAAAAAGGTTTTATTGGCATGATTCTGGGAAGAGTACATTACTCACAAAGAAGTTACAAAAGTCACTCTTAGAAGTACCAATAATTTTTTTTCTCTCCTTCCTCACCCTTTCCTATACAAATGCTTGCACTTTTTTTTTTTTTTTTTCTGTGCTCCATTTTGGAATAATGTATTTTATTACCTTTTCAGAGTTTAGGTTTATTGGTCATTCACCTAGTCTATCCATTATTCTGTATCTATGTGAGGCTTTCAGCAGCACTATATACATACATGCATAAATATAAATTATTTATTCATTCTATCCCTCCTTCATGTATCAGATAAAAAGCTAAAGATTTTWAAAATATTTTAGGTCATATCTAGAAATATTTATTGCTAGGTCATGCTGTTCTGAACATATTATCTTTCAAARTGGCATAACTGGAAGCACATAACTTCTTGCATTGGACTACTGGGATTCCCCAAACTTAAAAGCATTTGCACTAAACATCCTAGTTAGAGGGTCATCAGTCATGTAATCAAAACATGCATTCATAGAGATAACTTCTGGATCTATTCTAGAGTTTTGCATCTTATAACAGAGAGCAAGGTGTTTTTGAGTGAGCGAGGCAGAACCTGATCAACCCAATGGTGCTGCAGATTTTGCCATGARTTTCTTGGGACAGACCAGGAAGCAGGTGTCTGGCTGTTATATGCTCTTTCTTTCACATATCTCAGTTTCTCTTCTTTACTAAGTACTTCAGATTTACAGATTAAGTGTTTTTTCCCCCCTCACAGACAACAACTTAAATAAAATCCTAAGAAAAAAAACAAATACTCAGAGTTTAAGCCAATCACTACATATAAGAAGTTAGGGTGGCATTTCCATGTGGGAAGGTTTTTGCTTATCGGAGTGTTTTCTCCACCATCTTCCTCAATCTATATTACCAGACACTGGAAAAGCTGGGCATTGGTCCAGCACCTGTGTTCCAGTACATACGGTCTGTTATTCATTGCATTAGCAAAGTATCGTAGCTTTAGAGACTGAAAAGACAAAAGGGATGCCTACAAGACCATTAGGGTCTTTTAGTAAGTCTAAAGAACCCATAAACAGTATTTCCTCATCCTGCTATCAGGTTATGTGCCGTACAGATGAATTCCTCCAAGATGGCTCATCGGTCTCAGGCAAAGACTTTGCCTCCTATAAAGTTGCAGGTGCCGCCTTCTGCAAATATTAATAACAGTGCGAGGGAGAGGGCCTCGAGCCRGGGAGCTCAGCCACCCCACCCCTCCCGATACACCCATCGCTTCCTCTGAAAATCCTTCTCACAAGGCTGCAGCCRTAAAGGAATTTTTCCACAGACGGAGGCCAAGGACACAGGCGAAGTAAAGGAAAGGCCAGCACAGGCACATGGCATTGGGGGACAGAGCCGCAGMCAGGCTATGTTTTTGCTCTTCCCTCACTTTAAAACACCTTGTGAGCACCAACTGCCTCGAAAACCAGCTCAGTAGAGGCAGGAATCGCCCCGTCAGTGTTCCCCAGTCAACAACTGCTTATTTACCCCGAGCTGTGTTCCTTGGCTCATCTCATCGGATGTCTCCCACATCAGTACCTCTGACACCATCATTTTTTCAATGATTGCTCACCACGTGCCATTAGTCTTCCAACTGTGAGGGTTATTTCTTTGTGTGGTTTTCCTAAGTAATCTCACCAAYTCCCTAGCAAAAGAGGGGATCCCCCACAAAACGAGCCCCCACTGAAGGTACCTGAAGTCTTCAGATCACAAGAGGAGGATGCTAGGAGAGAAAAAGGGTTGTGGAAATCTCTCAAGGTTAGATTAATACACATTAAAACAAAGATTTTGAAATTTCCATTAACATGAATTTATCAACAGGAAAAAAAAAGATAGTTTTTATATTTAAAAGTCAAAGACAAAGTCATTGCTTTGACAGGAGAAAACTAACAGCACAATCTCTTAAGAATAACATCACCAGTGCGCAGAGGGGAAATCCCAGCTATATATATATTTCCCTGCTGCTTGTGCATAACTGTAGTGATAATTTCTTAGAGTAATAGGAAATGAATGAGAGTCAAAATGTGAAAGAATCAATTAATAAAATTAGGYGGTGGATTTTGACTACAAAAAGTCATTAGCCCAAAAACTAATACCCAAAGGTTTTTACAGCTGAGTAGCTTGAAAGCTGAAAAAAAAATTAGAACTCTATCATTGCTTTGTGACCTAGTTTCCATGGTCATGGCTAATTCGATCTTCTTGCCTTTCATATCTCTCTGTCTCTGCCAACAGACAGATGAGCAGGGGAAGAATAGAAGAGGCAGGTTGGGTTAAGAGGCCAGATCAAGGAAAATCATGGCATGGCACATAAGAGACTGGAAAATTTCAGAGACCTAGTCACTAAATAAGCAGATGATTACTCTTATTAAGAGGAAGTCAAAGGACATTATTATCACAAACATAATATGTCTCATAAATTGCCCCAAAGTGTCCAAGTAAATGATCTATGCATAGATAATGTAGTGTCTGAAACAATTATTATAGCATTTGTAATATGAAATTTAAATTCTACAGATAGTTAATCAAAGCAATTGAATAAATATATTTTAAAATGTGAATAAAAATGAGAATGTTAAAAATGACGCTTCACACATAATAGGGAAATAGGGAAAAGAAATGAATGTGTCAAAATACTTTCACATTTTCTGAAAGAAATTGTGTTAGTTTTTGCTTTTGTTTTGAAAGAGAAGTAATTTCTCAAATACAAAATAATCCATAAATCCATATTTAATTTCTAGTCCATTTAAATTAGGAAGCTGATCTCTATTAGTTTTACTAATGTCCACATATTTTTTTTCTATTCAGCTCCCCTACTCAAGTTTGCACACTTCAAATAATTATTTTTTAAAAAAAGAAGAATAAGTATAAACTACATGAAAGAGGCCTAGAATAGAATCTTCAAATTATTATATGGTCTAAAAGAGATGTATCTGAAATCTAAGTACATTGCACTGATTTGGAGGCCCTGCCTACAGTGGCCTTGGTCAAGTATAAAAGGAACTGTGGATTGCAGTAATCCACATCACCAGTGATGGCTTCCTTCCTATAGCTTCGTCCATATCGTGGGGAAAGCACATGCTCCAGCCAGCTCCTGGGTCCRATTTGTTGATCGTCCAGGTCACAGACTTCTCTGAACAACCCATGGGCCCTTTGCAGCCAGATAGGTTCTGAAAATGGACTTGGATGGAGTGCAAGGACAGAGTCGGGACGTGTTCCCACATGCCACTTCTGGATTCTCCATCTTACAAGGAACTTGTGTTCTGGTAGCCCAAGAGAACAGCAGAGCTTTGCTACCTGCTAAGCTTCTGCCATGCTCCATCTTTGGCCTGGGGTATCTCACTACTCAAGGTGAACCAGGAACATGTGCTCAGGAATACACCTCCCAAGGACAGCGATAATGTCCCTTTGCACTCACCTCCAGGAAGCACAAAGCTCGCTGTGTGTATGGCATAACATACAGTTAGCAGTTTGAGAAGAAATCTTTTTTTACTGAAAATAATGTTAGGCTTGAGGTGGAGGTAAAGCTGGTTAGAGTATCGCACCTGTGGGCATCTCCCTGGTCCCAGGACAGGTATATGCATATATAGTCCTCTGCTAAGGAATGTGCTGATTTTTTCAGCCTTTGAAGATCCAACTGAATTCTGTGGATTTTGGTTAGACTATAGGAAGCTATCTATAAGACATGCTTGGAACAAATGTCCCAAACCACACACTCTCATACTGAGATTTGAAGGGGAGTTGTGTGCAATTGACCYACATCCACAAAATATTAGCACCTGCACTACTGGTCTTTACAGTTTTGGAGAAATCAGGTTATGTTTACTTATTCCTGACAGCAAATCTATATTTCAGAAMATTGTCAATCTTGAAAATAATAAGAATTTTGTTTTCTTATTTATAACATTGCTTTAACAAAGGAATTGCTCTCTTAGCAAAAAAAAAAAGAAAAGTGAATACAGAAATGGTAAGATCTTATTTTTAGTGGAGCTATTAAAAAGATGAGTTATTTTYATGAAAAGTATTTTTCTGGGGGATATAATACGATGACGATTTTTCAGCCAAATCMAGTGCCTTTATGCTCATGAGACAATAAGAGAAAGTGGAGATCACAGAGGTGTTACCCATTTCCATGGTTAAGATTGTATTGAAAAGTTAGTCCTTCACCTGGATTATACACACTTGGTTTCATAAGAATCACAGATTTGGGAAAAAAAGAAAAAAAAAAAGAAAAGATGATGACAGAATTAGCTATACAACTTTAGCTATACAACTTTAAATCAAGATACTCGATTTTGCAAATTAGCTCTCCTGGKCATTCTTTTAAACACACAGAGAAAATAAAAACTTGCTGATCATTTCAACGCTACATTCAGTTTCAAGGCAAAATATAAAGAACTGGAACCATTGCTTATTCTGATATCAACCTTTTTAATAGATATTTTGGTATAAAATAAAGTGTAAATAACTGGAAAGAATTTTGGAAATTTACAGGAAAAACTAATTAACAGAAATATGAAGAATTTGTTTTAAAAGACTTTAGGACTACAATAACTTTTTTWAAAATATTACATCTTTATATGATACACTTCATTATTTAGATACTGAAACTTAGGTATCTAGGAAAGCTGATTTAATATTACAMTTTTTTTTCAATCTATAACCATTTTAATTTACAGGTTGAAGAGTGCAGGGTACCAATAAAACACAATTATGGCCTAATGGATGGAGCTTGCAAACACACATAAATATTATCTATATTTATCTATATTAAGCAGTTCAGTTGATACGAAAGGGAATTAGTCAATGTGAGTAAAGTTGCTTATACACATTTGCAGAATACCAGCATTTTCATCTACCTCCAAAATGTTTTTGAAAGTAGGTTCAGGTAGACAAAGTATGAAATCAATATAAGTGAAAAAAGGTTTCCCTTTAGTCTTTCACAGTGCTTTTTAAAGCAAACAGGATAAAATTGTTACTGTCTGTTACTGAGGTAAAAAAGAGAACATTTTTCTTCTCTTGGGACAGCCAGAAGTAATTTCTYCTGTCCAACAAAAGCACAGTTCAGGCTCAGAAATTTTTGACAGATATTTATTCATAGCTCTTTGCTTATACTTCGCATGAGCTCTAAATATCCTCAGAGATCATGTCACCTTGTAAACCCWGGAAATTTTTCATGTGTTTTGATGTAGCTGGAATGATCTGCTGAAAAAAAGCATTTTGCAAGTTTTATTGTTTTACTTAGTATGTGTAACTTTCACTTATCCAGATGCAATAAAACATTTACTGCAAAATTCTATAGTTCTTCTCTGAAGAKAATTATGAATCTTGAAAAAAGTCAGCTATAAATATCTTTTCTAATGCCTTTGTGACTGAGAAGAGCTTCATAATAATGACTACAGTCCTTGTCTGTCTGGACTTTCTTTTTCAAGAAAATCACAATTTTGATGATTTCTATGTGTTAAACTGATTTCTTTAACACTCTCCTTGACAGTTGTTCTGCAATATTCTTTCTGAATAGCAAAGGAGAAAATAAAAGGTRTTTATTATGATAACTCCTGTAAAAGGAGTACCTGGCACTTTTGCAATGTAGACTGAAAGACTGTATTAAATATTTCTGCTACAATGGGTGAAATAAAGTGAAACATTTTTGGATTAATATAAACACAGGAAAACAAGATTAAYGGCTAAGATTGCTATTTTCATTGTTTCCATTGGCCTGTCATGGGTCTCATCCATGAAAGATGAGAACAGAAGTAAATGAAGTGCTAAAGCAAGACCTGCATATGTGCCTTTCCAAGGTACCATCATCAGGGATTGTTACATGAAAAACACGATAATATGGATGAAGCTGATGGACCTCTAGTGCAAGTGTATCTCATCTGACRTTGAAGAGATACAAGCAGCWCCCACAGAGGATGTTTTTCCCTATTTATTTAGAGCTCCCCTTAACACCATCCACTTACTGCAGTCACATAAAGACCATGAGAATGTAACTGAMTTCCCAAATCCTAGACTTTGGGRTYGTTTGGGGTTTTTGATTATCATCCACTCAGTCTGGAGCATAAAAACATTATTCTTTTTAAGGCAACCAGCAGAGAGAAATATACAGACCTAAGTGAAATAAAAAACTGAGGTGGGATTCACCATCCTGTTTTCTTACTAGCTATGTCACTCTGTACTGGCTTGCTTGCAACAGAAWTATGCTCTTATATACATATACATATATAATATAATTGTAAGAAAATAGGAATTTCCTTCAGATAGCTGGTATGCACWTATATATCAGACCAGATGAAGAAAAACAGGTTTAAGTCTTGAGCCCCATTCAGAGAAGAAGAGTGTATTTCTCTTTTCCAGAGTAGCATCAGCTGGCCCCAGAAGCTTACTTTTAAGGGCCTRGCAACAACGAGTTGTGTTAAGTGATGAGTAATGAGCAGGACACTGGCTCTCAGCAACCTGCATGAGGAGAGATGTAATCCTGAAGCAATTGCATCCTTCTTGGATTTTGGGTGTGCACGGCACCACTAATCCTTCCTTTCACATCTCCTGAAAGACAGCTTGGGAAGAGCAAGTGTGTGGAAGAGGAAGGGAGGACAGAGAAGATATTGACAAATCAAACATTAATTGTTAAGAGAGTGAAAGATTTGAGACACCAGATCCTGAAAAAGAAGGCTGTCTAACCAAACATCAAAAATCCATAGGAATATAGGAAGGGTTTGAAGGAGCCATCAGTGAGGACTCTGAAACCCTTGTTAATGTTATGGTCRGGTGTTTAAATGGGAAGCAAAACAGCACACAAATCTCACAACTTCTGTAAGGGCCGAGTGACCACTGACCATCCTATGATGCCAGAAACAGAAAGGAAAGGCTGTTTACACCTCAGTCATCTCCAGACAGAGCTGACATTCTGGACATCTGCAAAAAGAAAGCACAAAATAGCACTATGGTGTGTAAGCAGAAGCAATAGGATCAACAAAAAAGCTATTAACTCTTAGCCTTTATCKGAGATGGTTCTGAGGATTATTTCAGCTGTAAAAAGGGTCCTCACTTTAAAGGATACTGAAAGAATACTAGATACTGAAGTTTCCAGTGCTCACATTGATGCAGCAATGCTTCATTTTGTGTTATGGCAGCCAGGAGAGCAATGCAATGTTTGGTATCAAGCTTCACAATGCAGTAGAGGTTGGTACTAGTGCTTGAGCAGGTTTAGATGTCCTCCCTTGAGCCAGTGCCCAGGAAGGTGTGCGGTGGACCAGGCACAGGTATCATCCAAATGCAAATTACRTTTTGGGGTCCAGGTTAGTGTCTAGCCAGCCCAGTGCCACACCAAGCTCACCTTGCAGCTGTATGATTGGTAACATTTGCTGAAGAGAGGGGTCAAGAATGAGCATCTAAGGTTGAGCCCCTCGGTAGCAATGCTGATTTATGCCAGATTAAATTGCTGTTAGATCCTGAGGTAATGAATGCCACAGAAAACCTTACAATGGGTAGAACAGGCTGTTGTCTAATATAGCTTTGCATGGGATCAGTGACAGCATTTCCTCAACCACTCCTGGCAGCTTCTTTCCCTGCTTGACACTTTATATATTTTCCTGTTCCTTAATCTGCTCAGTTGCCGTAATAAGACCTACTCCAGCCTCATTAGTTAATGAGAATTATTATCCATTATCATCTTTATTAAATTCCTCCCTTTTCTTTTTTTTTAAAAAAAAAAAAAAAAAAACAGCCCCACTTCTTACTTCTTTCCTCCAAGCTGAACAGACCTAGTTGATTTCCATTGTGTTGGCAAGAATAGGATATTGGCCTAATAATTACGGATGAAATCCCTGTCCAAATTAAATCAAAAGAATCTCTCTGTTTCTGATTGCGCTGCCAGTTCGATTAACCTATTGTCATCCTAACACAAGCATCCTGCAAACGCAGCTCCAAGGCTCCCTTGTCTTATATGGCCACTGCCATTTGGGCCATGAATCCCCCTAGTCGATGACGATTTTTACAGTGCTGCTGCCCCACCACGAAGCAAGGGGTGGATTCCACCCCGCAAGCACGCGAATCTTCCCTATTTTCCTTAGCCCAGTCTAAAGACCCACAGAAAATTTGTCAGACTGTTCTGGAGAAGCAAGTGGAACTACTGCAGTTAGTGAGGGCTTCATGAGCCCGTATTACCATGTCATATAAACATACAACTAATTAGCTAAATGATGAAGAGGAAGCATAAAAGCAGTTTCTTACGCCTGGGGAGCTAAAGAGCCTAAGGCTCAAATGGCAGCTTTAACTAAGCATTTCTTTGCTTTTGTTAGGACAGGTTGTTTTATTTTAATACATATTTTATATTAAAATTAATTATAATGTATATTAGGTTCTGTGGTTATAATTTGTATTTTCTACTTTATRTGTCACTCACTCATTAGTTTCCTAAATAACAGGGAACACACTTAGTCAGTTGGCATTTTCCAGTGTTTTAATTGCCTGCTGTGATATAATTATTGTGACATTTTGGGATGTTTTTAACATCCTGAATTAAACATTCTGACATCCCACAGAGCACTTCATGAAAACAGTCAAACTGTATTCAAGTCATTAGGAGTCTACAGTTGTCCTTTAATATTAAAATTATTCTTGACACAAAAAATACAGGTAAAATTAAAGTATTTAACAACTTATACCTTCTGTCAGTTTTCATTCTTAAAAGTACCTAGTGCTTTAAGAATAATGTGCAAACACACAGCTCACAATACTGCATAGTTCATAGATAGGATTTCACAGGTAATACTCTTGCATAGCTACTAAAAATAAAGTGAAAATAAAAAGTGAATATTTGGTGAATTCTCATGGTAAAATATGCTACATCTGTTTTAAACTATGTAAAATGGCATGCTTCTAGCCTTCTTTAATGATGGCTATGAAATATTGTATGTTGGTATCTTTAAAAATCCTACTTTTCACCAAAAAAAAAAAAAAAAGAATAATTTATGAGACCTAATATGAAATGCTTCAACTTACAGATTAGAATTCCACCCCTCGAGCAATAATTGCTTGGTGGGTAAAACAATGGGAATGATACTTGCCAAGCAAAGTGTGGTGAATTAGCTCTGAAGGTGCACGAACAAGTAAGACAAATTCAGCTAATTTGAACAAATTCAGGTAATTTGAACAAAGAGACAGCCACGTCTCTTTGTTCTTTTCAGCGTCTTTTTGCAAAGGACTTGGGAATTTCATAACATAGGCTAAGAGAGCTTGGTAGTAAGAGCTGTCAGGACACACAGAGCCCATCAGTGAGCCCTGCTCCAGGTCCACCTGAGCACATCGGCCTCCAGCACCATCAGAGCAAGGACGGATCTTGTCCACAGAGGAGCTGTGGGAGCTGTGGAGAGAGATGCTGCACCCTGGAAATTTCCATTGGACAGGCAGTCCCTAGAGAGCAGCACAGCCGCGTGGTCACCTCCTAGAGCCCAGCCCAAAATACTACTGCTGAGATGGTGCCGCTAAGCCACCAACAGTGCCTGCTTATGAAACATGCTCTGATGTGCTTCATGATTTAATATAAAATAAATGATTATCCTTAGCAATGTTTCCCTAAAAGTATGGGCATAAGAAAAACCTCAGCATCATGCCCTCATATTTCTAGGCCTAAATAACTATTTTTCTGTCTTTACTGAAGATTTCATTAATCTAGAATGCTAGCTAATTCAAATTCAACAAGTTTTTATTACAGGCACACTCAGGCAATTACAAATAGGTACAATATTAATCTTGAAGTATTATCATACCATATTTGGTATGAAGTATGAAGTATATATGAAGCATTATTCATGATCATATCTGTTTATACARAAAATGCATGAGATTATTGAGTGAGTGAGATACCATACTGTTATTGATTGAGCAAGATGAGACAGAAATAAGACATTGTCTGTGTGGAAATCCAGCAGTTGCTATTACCAGAACTGAAACCAGAAGTAAGGAAGCAACAGCAATAAACAGCCCTATAGTTTGTTCGTATCAATTTSATAGTAAGACCATAAGAAGTAAAGGCCTTCCTGCGTCTTAATCACAGCAAAGGAATATCTTTTAAATCAAATCCATTATTTGACACAAGTGATGAAGATGATGTTCTTACTGAGAGCTTTGTGTGCAAAACTAATGTCCACCATAACCACAGTTTGATGCTGGAGGGGGAGATAATGGAGTTACGGCGATGGGACGACTGTGCAGCAAGGATGTTACTCTTACGTGTACGATTATCTGTCTCCTCCATGAGTTATAACTTTACTTACATAAGTACTTATTTACTTTATGTCTTCCGCATTGCAAACAAATGATTCATATTGACTTTAGCACGCCTTAGTGTATTTACTGCAATAAAAGGCACTGAAATAATCCCAGTGATATAATCAAAATCTTCAATAATCCAGCTGACATTTAGTGCTGATGCTTTGTCCTCATGATGAGCATCTGTGCAGACTGGAGAGAAGACGGAAGCAACGTTTTTTTGTTGTTGAAATTAAGTCTACTCATTTCATACATCTTAGAAGGATCTTAAATGACTTAATTACAGTTCGAAATAATAGATGTAGATTTTAACAGACATAGGATTTGCATTAATAGCAAATACCCAATTAACTTAAGTGAAACTGGTTTTCTCACAGAACAGTTTGTATACAGAGCCAAGAAAGGAAAATAKTATAAATAAATCTGCTAATATTAAACTCAGATAAATACAGTCTGCACTTAATCAGGAGCAGACTTGCACTCCACTAAATTTACCTCAGTCCTGAGTCAATTTTTGTTCCTATCAAAGCCCATCTACATTTTAGCTCCTTTTTGGCCAGACATCCAAGAAAGCTGAACTGAAAGCACCCCAATCCAACACAACGCTTCAGTACATGCTTCATGTGGCTGAATCTAGTGTCAATTTAAGCACTCGTTTATTGCAAGTATCATGTTAATAATATGCTGTCCTGACTTTGCTTTCCCTTCTGTTTGCAACTCTTGCCAGGCTTTAACAAGGTGACTGGTCACTGGAAAAAAAAAAAAAAAAAGAGAGAGCGAGAGAGAGAAATTATCCAGAGCTTCTCATTCAACTGTACATTTTCAACCACAAAATCTGAGGGGAGTGAGGCATTGAATTTGAAATGTGATCAGCTGAAATTGCACTCTGCCGCAGCGTAGTATTAAAAAACAAAGGATAAACCAAAAAGCCGTTAAGTGCCAGGAACAAAACTCCTTAGGAAGGTTTTCCATAAGTGTTAGGATTTTTGCAGGAGAATCGCTTTTTAAAAATTACTTTTTGTCCTTGTTTATCTGAGAAASATGCTGAAAGACCACCTCTTCATTCTCTTAGAAAATGAATCCSTACCTAACAGAAAGCCAAGTGTACTGGTAATTTCATTTATAACTTGTTCTGAGATTGGAAGGATTTACTATTATATCCTTACTTACACAGTTCTTTCAGATATATTGAAGTGATATCTGAGGTTACAAGTAAAATCTYTCTCACAGTTCAACATTTTCAGATGAAGTGGTTTGCTATTAATAAATTGGTATTGGATCATTATCTTTGYTAAAGGAAAATTGCACCGGGAGCACCTTCATTAGTACTTCTTTTCAGTGTTTTCAAGCAAATCTCCCACTCACCCCATGTACCAAGCTTCAATTCACATTAGAGCTGTCTGGAGTAGAAAAGTATGGAGCTTATTTTCAGATAAAAATAAGCTAAGAGATAAGCCTTAGAAGTGTTCCTAATGTGGTCAGGCCAGGCGTAAATGCTCAGCCCATGAAGCCAGCAAATCAAAAGAAAACCTCCAAAAAATCCTGAAAATGGGGGCRTCAGACCAGACCACTAACTGTATAACTCCACCAGTCCAATGAGTCGGGTTGCACTTGCTGATGACTTTTTTTTCTGTCCAGAAAAAAAAATGCCACATGCCACACAAGGTTTGATATTTAAATGTATAAATCTCTAAAAAAAAAAGTATATAAGACAAACTAGAAGCATTATCGCAACTGAAATTGATATCAGCAAGTTTTCCTCTTACACRGTGTGTAAGTCTCTAGGGGAGGCTCCTTTCCTCTCTTCCTAATGGTTCACCTCCTAATTCTGTGGGTTTCCCAAAATATCCATTGATAAGCCATTCATGGGATTTAAGCTTCTGTGTTATCTCTGACAAATCCTTCCTGCTTCATTCCAATACATCTCCACTTCTTAAATAACCAACCCAACCAGGTGATCCAGAGTGCACTCCTACCTCCATCTGTAGGGGTTTAACCCTCTCCATCTCAACACCTACAACATGAGAATGAATAATCTGGAGAAGAGATAACACTGTTTTCCATCCCCTCTGCTGGAGCTGTGACACCATGCAGAAAGGAATTCATGATATATTAGATAGGAAAGAGAGAACTCAGCTCTAAATTATTGGTCAGGACATTCTATTAAAGAAGGGAATACTTGGTGACAGACCATGGGTTGGTAGTGGTGCCTAGTTCTGGTTTCAGGAAAAAAAAAAAAGAAGCAGCAGCACTTTGCCAGTAATCTTGCAGTAAATATTAGGTATGCTCGGTGAATGCCTCCCGATCAAGCTGCTTAGAGGATTTGGTAGAGGAAACAGTCTCCAGCTCACTGCCAGACTGAGGCAAACACAGGCAAACTCTGAGCAGCCCTGGGCACTCACGGAAGCAAAGGTCTGGCTACAACTGTACCTTTAAAGGCAATTAAAGAAAATTTAAAGACAATTTAAAGAAAATAAAGGGCATCTAGAGCAAAGTGGCTACGGAGCAAGGGCTTTTTGAATCTTGTTTCAGGGTTCAGTCCTTTATTTGAGCTAGTATCTATGTCTTCTTGTTCCGGAGCATCTCAGTACTTTATTAAAGAAATAGCAGGACCTTGGGGAAATAAGCGGAGGCCAGGGCCACACGGAAAGGAGAGCAGAAGGAGGTGCCTGCTGCAGCGGCGTGCCTTAACCGGCTCTGAGCGAGGCAGCTGGAGCCCTGCAGCGAGATGGTGAAATCCTGGGAGCGCGCACGGGCGGCTGCCTCCCTGCCCCGGGCCCGGGAGCTCGGAATCGGATCCGGTCTCAGTCAGTAGGCGTGATGCAAAGCCAGCCCGGCAAAGAACTTCAGGGATGCGCTTWAGTTCATTTCTAATTAGGAAAGTGGGTAAGTGGATGCTCAAAGTTAATCACCTGCTTAAGTGCTTGCCTGAATTACAGCCACGCACTGGTATAATAGATGACTACATCTTTATTTAGAATCCATTTTAAAATTCTATACAGAAGCAGGGYAGGAAAGTATTGAGATTAAAGGAAGGAGGATGAAGCTGAGTAAATTCTATCCATGCTAATGTTGTAGGCTTTCTGAATGCTGTCATACCAGCTTGACCTTTATTTAGAAATCTGTTTCATTTTGCCATTTGAGATTGATGCATTTCTGAGCTTTAAACTGGTTTTAAGAGAAAAACATTTCACCCTTTTCCCTCCCCCCTCCACAGTATAACAGTAGATAAGGACATTACGTTTGCAGTAATTCCAACTGTAACTGTTCAGAATACGCAACAGAGTTTGCTCCTGCCCCCCACCCAGTGAGGCAGTTTACTCAGTTGATCTTTATAGAGAAGTAAAAGCACAGGTTAGTTAAAATGCTCATTTTTAAGAATGCGAACTATATTGGGATAAAACAACTAAATCAAATGGAAAAAAAAAAGTCAGAGTCATTACAATCCTGTTCATCATTATAAAAAATGGAACATATATTCTTGAAAAATATGGTTTAACAGAGAACATCTTATATTTATTGAATTCACAAAAAAGAATTGGTCCATTCCCTTGCATTACTAAACAATCCCCAACATACATCATAAAAGGTAGAAATTACATTGTTAACCTTTGTGAACAAATCCCTGGGTTTAGTAAATAAAGTTTATACTGTTCACAAGAGAACCCTGAAAWCCTCAACCAAGCCAGACACAGTTGCAAGAAAAACTGCTAGTTCAAAGTTGRAATTTCCCCTTCTGAAACTTATTCAGGTTGTTAAATATTGCTGCATTTCTTGACCCAGGTAGCAAAACTATTCCTGTGTAGACTACCCATCAGACTGGACGTAGTTATTTTTCTTCCTGACAGGACAAAAGACACCATAGAGTGCTTCAGTCTTGCATGTCCTGCATATTTTAAAGCAAGCTTTACTGAAAATTCACTTATGAAAGAATCYCAACAAATGGTTACAGGACTACAGCTCAAACAATTATTTTGTAGATGTATGTCAGGGTAACGACACAAGGATACAAATATTTTACCTTTTAGCTGAAGCTATGTGAATTTATTTGCAATCAGGCAATCTAGAATGGATTTTTTTTGCATATCACTAGAAAGAGTAAATGCTTGTCCATGTACCTGCCCTGCAGAATCAAGGCCTAAGCTTACTCAATAAAGAACCTAAATTCATCCAGAACCTTGAGGTCAGACTAGTTGCAGCTTCTGTAGACAAAACACATCCCATCTGCTATAGGTTTATAATCCCTGGAAATTGGTTTCATTACATGAAAAGTAATAAAGTAGAGCAAACTAATTTTGTAGCTAGAAATTCAGAAATACTTTCAGAAATACACTCAGAAGAAATATTAAGACATAAAAATGGCTTGAGAGCAAACCTTTTCCCTGAAAGCTAAGTCTCTAGAGGCTTTCTGACCAAAGGACACCAGTCAGAATAGTATAAGGAGGCAGCTATCATGTCTGTCCTCAGTTAGAACCTTATTGGTAAAACATAATTTAGGATAAGCTATGAACAAAAGGTTTTATTGCCTGTCATTGTGGGAATTGATTATAACACTAAACGTGGGTTATCAGGCTAGGTCAAACTCCAAGATTTGTTTGTTTTCCTGATTTGTGTCCTATCTCCTATGCTAAGATGCATATCTTTTAGAAGAAGGAAGTGCTTCTTTATAGCACTCATTTGGGGAGTGTTTCACATTATTCATTGCTTTTACTTGGCAAGTAATTGAATATATTCTCTCTTTCTCTGCTTCTTTCCCATGATGGTTAGGAGTTTTTGAATCTGTACTTTTCCTTAGCAAAGATGCTGCCTCCAAAGCCTCTGGTAAGTGCTGGAGGTGGGAGATTCGCTCTGTTAGAGAGAAGTTAGCAGCAGTGCAGGCAATCTTTCCATAGGCACCTTCTGATAAACTCCAGAACACATGCTCTTCTTCAGGGAGAAGCAAAAGGCCTACCAGAACACCTCCTTTTTGAGGAAAAGTGACTTCTAGGCATTGCTTCTCAAGCAATTTATGACAAAATGAAATGAAGTGAAATGAAATGAAGTGAAATTATAGAATCGTTGAWGTTGAAAGGGACCTTTACACATCATCTAGTCCAACCTCAATACACATGCAGGGTCACCTAGATCATGTGGCACAGAACTGCGTCCAAGCAGGTTTTGAAGATCTCCAAAGAAGGAGACTCCTCRACCTCTCTTGGCAACCTTTTTCCTGAGCTCTGTCCTTAAGTTCCTGTGGAACTTTATAGGCTTTAGTTTGTGGCCATTTCCTCTTGTCCTAATTATCCTCTTGTCCTCTTGTCATGGCCTCTTCCTCCTGCCAATTCCACAGAGAAGCAAAAGTTACTTCCAATTTAGAGGAAAACGCCTTGTTGCAATGACCCTTATTTTACATGCTTTTGTTGGAGTGGTAAGAACTACACTAATCAGCCTCTTTAATTCTTTCARTGCTGTAAGAAGTTATGGTTAAGGCGGGGAAAACAACGACTTTCAATGTTTCTTTTTTTTGACTTTCATTTTAACACTGATCTTCACTTGCATGGTAAAAGCTATTAGTTTACTACCAGTTTGTGCATTGTTTGCTACTAGTTTGTATATATATGTCCGTGCATGTATATGTGTGTATATATATTATGTGTATATATAGTATATGTACATATAGTACATATAGTGTACATATAGTACATATACTATATATACACACACACTGCCTTGYTTCTGAGAGATAAATATTTATTTTACGTTATCTGGCTTCTACATGGAGGTGATTTGTTTCTGCACCTCTAAGGCTTTTCTTTTTAGCATTATATAAACTGGCATTTTAAAGAAATGTATTAGCTTGAGAAGACTTGTTTTAAATGCATTTCCGTGCCCAAAGGCATGTTATTGCTTGATTAAATRTTTCTAACTAAGAGAAAATATCTTTCCAGATAACCAAAATGAAAGAAAACATCTGTTTTCACATGTCTAAAATCACTACTGTGACYTAAGCTTATCTTTTTAGATAAGCCCATTAGATTTTCTTCTCTGCTTCTTGTGGGAGTATGACTGTGTTCCCAAAAGAAAATTTTAGCAGTAGARGGTATAATATATTCCCATGTTGGCTAAACTTTTGCTTCAGATGATGTATGAAGGCTGACTGTAAATTGTACAAGAGAAAAACAAATTCAGGTTGATATCAGATACAATGCCTCAAACATTACAGGCATGTCGTAAGTTTTGAGAGATGGGGAGCAAACAAGGAAGAGAAGAAATTTTACATTTACAAGTTACAASTTTACATTACAAGTTGAACTGTTGAAACAGTGAGGGAACAACTTATAAATGATGTCTCTTTATAGTCTTGTAAGATATTTGACTTAGTGTTGAATGGTGTTTTATAAAAAAAATGCAGCACAACATTTGGAATCGTCATTTGAAGATGTGAAGCAGTTGACAAACACAGTGGTTAATCGGGGGTCACCATTGAATAAGGATGTWTTGTGGGCCTCAGTAAGGATTAGCAGAAGTCGCAACAGTACTTGATGGTTTCAGAAACAGGTTGCTAAATTGATCATTTMATTAATGATCTGAAGCTAAATAGAAAAGCCCAAAGATTGTTGCAGTTATAAATTAATGTAGAAGACAGGTTTACTTTACAGGGCCCATAYTAAYAAATAAAGTGTAGGTCTCAGTGTAGCAAAGCAGAAAACTAAGCATCTAGAAGGAAAAAGAAATGCAGACAGCTCCTACAGAATGCCCTAGGCAACAATGGTCAAAAAAAGCTCTGGACAACGGCACAGAGCAAACATGCTTCTGAGGGAAGACTAATGTGATCCAAACATAGTTATATTCAAGCAGGGAAGTAATAAGCATCCTTCAACCACAATAACTTTACTTCCATTATCTCACCATTGAGATACTTTTTAATTCAGTTGCATGCTGTTATTCTTCCTATTTATTTTCGTAGGGGCATTAAGAAGSTTTGAGGGGCATTGAGACAGGCTAGGAAGAAATACCCAAAACCAGCCAAAACCTGGAGCTAAAGAACCTCTTAATTTTTGATTTTGGTATATAAATGCCTCTTTACTCTCTCTCTTACTTATCTGAAGATAAGTATTATATTCCATATATTTCTGAGGTGTTAAATCTAACATGATTTTTTTGCCTTATCCACTTAATAAAAGTACTTCAGGGTGAATGCCATTATCTGTTTAAAAAAAGTACAGTTCTGGAGGCCGGATGAAAACCCTCACAGATTTTGATTATAATCACCAGACATTTTTGGATTGAACATGATGTTCCTGAAATGAGACCTTTACGCCCTTGTAACCAGGGCTGGGGTGTGGGGCTGGGGAAGGCTCTGCCAGCTGGGGCTATTTTCCTTACCAAACAGTCTCCRGTGTTCATTGAGGTCCTGGGAGAGCCAGAACACATTATCATCTTATCCTGGGCTTGTTTTTATATTGTGTCTATTGCATTGCTTATATCAATATTATTTGATTAGCAAAGTGGGATTTCATTTTTGTGAAAGAAATAAAAGTACCTCAAACCACATACTCAGCACAAACTAATATAAGTGATATAATATTTAACATTTAATGTTGAATTCTTTTCATATCAAGATGTCCTTGGGCAACATTGATTTGCTACTGAGTCACATATGTAAGGCTTTGTTTGTGGTACTTTTAATCAGAAGCATACTCAGGTACTCAAATTTAATGATCAGGCCACAGATGTCAGTTAATCTAGTCTTTGACTAAATTAATAGCTTTCATAATTGGGTRCACATGGATCTATTTAAACATTAAGCACAGTGCTCTTAGGTATCTTTAGCAAAAGARAGTATGGCATGGCTGTTTTAATCAAAAAATTTGAGCAACTGAGAATAACAGGAGTGTGGAGGAAACAGACTGCTGTGGTTGCACTTAGGTCTGCAGAGAAAAAGAAACAGCAAGATCAGAATGAGCCTTTGGTACCGATGTTCGAGGCAGGAGCAGTTGGAGTGTCCTTGTGCCAGGACCCTTTATTTCTGGGAGGAGGGCACTTGGCAGAGAAGCTGCTTAAAATTAATGTGGCCATGAAACAAATTGACCAAATAAACACTACGGAAAAAAATCACCAAGATTTGAGTAGCCCCATGAGTTCTAGCAGAATTCCCAATTGAAAACTGAATTACTAGAGGAGATGTAAAACCTCTCACATAATCTCCTTGGAGCCTGAGGACTGGAGTGAGATAATCATCAATGGTGTTATCTTGAAAATAAATTAAGGTAATCAAGATCAAATTCAAGATCAGAATTGCTTTTCGTTTTACAAGCTTGCAGGATTTCTGAAATCGAGGTTATAAAGCGAATTTATTATTTGTAACTAAAGCTATCCCAGGCCGATACTCTTGTAAATATAATGATAAAAGGCCACAGAGCCAATTTTAACCAAAGGACATTAGCTATACCAGCCCAAAATATATGATTTGCATTTTRCATACCACTGATTAAAGATATTAACAGCATCTCCTTTTGATTAGTCATATCACACTGAATATGCTTTACAACTTTAACACYAGGCTGATAAACGTTCGAGGAAGCTGATGAGAAGCATGCCAAAGAATAAAGGAATGGGGTGGCAAGGAGGAGGGGCTGTCACACTGGTATGAAAGTACTCAGTATTTTGAAAACTTCTCACCAAATCTGATGAAGTGGTGGTAGAGCTTGGCTCATTTGCAAAACCAAACCAACCAACCAAACAAAAAAAAAAATCACCAAAAACTTTTGCAATGCTTACTTGTGTAATGTCTACGGCTAGGTTGGGGGATTTTTTAAAACAGTGTAATGCTACAGTTAAAATGCAGTCTCTGCCTTAAAGAACAAAGCATTGCCAGCTTTTAGAATGAGGTTTCAAATTGCATTACTTCTTTAAGCTAAAGATTGTGAAAGCAAGTGAAGACATGAGGCTCAGCCTTGAAAGAAACTCTAGTCATAATAGTGCAGAAAAACTTGAAAACATACTGGAGTTTGATCCTAAGCTGAAAAGCAAGAAAAACAGCACAATAGAAGAAATGGTTCGTAGCTGATTGACTTTTTCTTCCTTCAAACCATACTAGATGTGTTGGGTTTTCTGGTAATATTTGTTGGGGGAGCACAGCTGCTTATATCTCAAAATCCACCAAATCACTCTACAGTTGTCTTAGACCTGAATTAGAGCCGTAGAGGCTGATAATTGGAAAAGGAGATGTTGCAATGGCCCTATACGTAAGACCAATAGGTGGTTTCTTCAGGCTTTAGCCTGCAGAAAAAACTTGCAGGCTAATAAGCAAATATTCATGTTATTACAAATTACAAATACTATAGTATTTTTGAACCAAAGTTTAATTTTGAATTATATCTTCTTTCATTTGTTTATTGCTATTATTACATTTACAAATATTACATTAAAGAAGAGTTAGCTAAAAATTAAACTAATATCCAAGAAATATGTATCTAACTTAATACATATATGTATTAAGCTGTGAAACAGTCTCTCAGAGCAAACGGTGGAAACCTAAACAATTCAATTTTAAACACAAGGAGGAAAGGGAAGGAAGCAAATGTTTGTCCTTTCTGAGGAAATGGACTTGCATAAGATAGGGAAGGAAAATATTAATTCAATGAGCATCTGAGCAAATGAATAGTGCAGAAAAGAAAGGCCATTCAAGGATGATCAAATTACTGGAAAGGACGACAGCAGCTTTACACTTTTCTTGCAGTGATCTGCAGTAGATCTACTCCACCGTCTGCCCGTGCCAGCAGGACCCAACGAGGAGCTGTTCAGTCTGTCATAACCAGCCTACTGTGACTTGCTTTTTTATTAGCTGAGAGAATTATTAGATGTAGGTCCAAAAAGGAGTAGTTAATGTGAATCTATAATTGTTGTGTTAMATTGCTTGAATTGCCAACTCAAAATTAGTCTTTAAAAGTTAAGATGAGAAACTATGTGGTCAGACAATTTAAATCACAAAATCAAGTTTTAAAATTTCTGCTTGAGAAATAAATAGAAAAAAAATCATTCCATATATTTGATTCGAAATTCTAAGTATGAAAGGCAGGTACAACAAGAAAATCTCAGTTACGCTGAATCTATTAGCAGAGAATCCATTATTTCCAGCCCTTTCTCAGCACTACTGAAACTGATAAAAATCATGTGAGAAGATACCTATTGAGAACGAGTGAAAACAAAAGAAGCAGGAAGCTGTAGGAAAGGAAACGCAACATCATTATGATCTAGTGAATGAAATAGCTTAAGGAAAAAACAAGTTCTTGTTTTCAGATTATTTTGGATCTGAGAGTTGTATTGCTTTCTCCTAAAATTTGCTATATGGCTAGTGAATTTCATCCACAATATTCCCTCTTTCCTTTTCTTCTACCTTTTTCAATTTGAGATGMATAACTTGAAAATGGCAGAGAAGGAATTGGTGGCAAAGGAGGCAGAAGAGAGCTGAGTGGGGATTCGGAAGATAACATCACCTAAAACACAGCTAAAAAAGAGGTAATTTGGCTAAAAAACAGGTAGTACATAAAAAATGATAAGATGAAGCTTATCAAAATAATAAAAATATTTGTCTTAAACCAAACCACACAGAGCTCTGCTTTAAGAGGTAATAACTGCGCTAGGGATGTTGCAGGAAATAAACCGCTTTACTCAAGTGACCAATGAGCCATTCAGTCTAATTTCCTGCCACTTCCTCTGGTGGAGGCTGCTTTGGAGGGCTATAAAATATCAGCATATGCCACAGAGTGCAGCTGGAAACAGGTGCGGAGGCCTCCACCTCTCCCATTTGCAGGGCAGAGGATACAAAAGCCTGTGACGGCAGCACCCCTTCCTCTCCCCTCGCCCTCCTTAGGTGCTAATTGATCTCTGCTCCACAGCAGCAGGACTAGCRGCCCTCGTAGTACTTGGCTTGAGCCAGTACTTAGTGCAATTGCACGTGTCATTTGAGATGACAGCAAACGGTTCTTTGTCTCTTTAATTATAGCATAAGTTTGGATTACCAGCGCATGCTCTGACGCCTGGCTCGGTGTTTCATGTCTATCTCTAATATTAAGCTGCAATTAGTGATCTATTCTCTGGGGGTTTAATGGCAGTATATTTTCAGCTGCAGAGTTGCTCTGGTGATGGCATACTTAAATTACTTAGCCACTTGGGAAACTTTAGAGAGAGTGAGTGACATTACTCAGCTATGTGGAACACAGGGTAGCAGTTTAAATGGTAGGAAAAAGCAGCCGTATTTGATAGATAGCACGATAGAGACATCACTTAGGACTACCTATAGGATTTTAAGTTCTCTCTAAATTTAATTTTAATAGTGAAATAATAACATGTTAAAACATCAGTCCAATCTATACAAGACTAATTTCTTAATTTTTTGGCATTTCAAGCTGGCTGCCCTCATTTGCACACCTTTTTCTGCCAGGCGAGTATTGAAACACATTATATATCATATTCAGAAGAACACTTAAAAAAAAAATGTTTTAAACTAGCAAGGAACAAAAATCATATTTCTAGCTGCAAAGCATTACTTTAATGGGTTTTATAAAAGAGGCCCCTAGAATGTTGCGTGAAGTTGGCGTGCTTACATATTAGCATTTAATTTTACCTTACTAGACCATATTGTGTTGTTTAAGTAGCTATAAAGCTTGATTTTTCCAAACTTACTCTTCACTAAAGCACATTTCTGTTTTGCAAAGTGAATCTGTAAAGCACCGTTCCAGATTCCATTCTCATCGTGATGCTCAGCTCACCTTACAAGTCATATTTTTTTCCCAGCTCTAAGGATATATCTGTGATATATCTGGAGGTATCGCACTGCCCATGCATTGGTCCACTTGCCCAGTTGAACGCACAGGTGAGGAGACCAAAGCCCTAGACTAGGCTGCTAAGGCCAAATCCATGCAGTCTGCTCTTCAAGGATGTCAAACGGGAAGGGAGATGTAGGATGTATGTTATATAATGCTCTGCCATGCTCTGCTCTGGCTTCAGCTTGCGAGTGCCTTCGTGGCATGCTGTCAAATTCATAAAAGAAGGGAATGGTGCCACCGGATAAGAACGCTCTTTCTTTYTCTGTTCAAGAGCCCACAACATGCTTCCCGCTCCTATAAAAAGCAAACTGTGGAACTGGGTGATAAGAGGCTTTGTTATGAAACCCRGAGCCTCCCGCAATGTTCTGCAAACAACTCTGGTCCAGGCTTGGCTAACTGCCTAAGGAGTTATTTATTTTAAATGTGTTTGGGGGAAGGGATTTGGGAAACAGAGAACTCGCCATGGTATCCTCAGACCTAGGAATAAAAGCAGCAGAATACCAAAATGCCAAATGTGTCTTTGTAATGCAGAAATAATGTGAGGTATTTCCTCTTCCTTTGCAAGCATTTCTACCTCTGAAGAATAATCTATTACAAGGGGAGTTGGAGTATGAATCTATCTCAGAAATCTCTTCCTGAAAGAAAGAATGAATAAAGCACACGCAATATAATCATATAGCTAAAAAGTGMGGTATAAATTGCAGAGGAAGAATGAAAATGGAGAGACTTGGAAAACAAAATGATAGTAGGGAATACTTAGATTGTGCTCAAAGTGACACCAAAAAGCTCTGTGCAGCCCAAGCTCTTGCATGGGCATGGGAAGGCAAAAAATGGAGCAAAAATATTCCACAAATCCCTGTCACCTCCTTCTGCCTCGCAGCTCCAGGCAGCAGATCAAAGCCGGAATGGCTGGTTGGTCCCTGGGCCTTGGAAAACTTAAAGAAAAAAAAAAAAAAAATCTGCAGGGGAAAGAAGGACAAACCCTGCCTGCTCATGCAGCACGCCAAGGAACCATTGTGGAAAGGAAAACAAAAGGAGACGCAGAGCCAAGAAGGGCTGCTCTGCCGCACACAAGTGGCTTGTGCTTTATTATCAGAATTGCACTTCTTTGGGTGTATTTGATATTTTTTTAAAGAATATTCACTTCTTGATAGGTAATAAGTCTACACTTCTGAAATCTTGGCTTGAATGTGTAAGTTTAGCAAAAGTACATGCATGTTTAAACACCACTTATTGGCTGCTCAACTATAAGATGAGCTGCAGCTATACTTAGAGAGGATTTAAGTATTTTAAGGAGGTAACACCCTGTCTCCCCAGAGCAGCTAATATCTTTACATTTTGATGTTTAAGTCAACTCATAGGCACTGGTTCAGGGGGTTCTTTTGGAGAAAAATTCTCTTTCTTTCAACTCTCCAGATGAACTTTCCACTATCATGCTAGAATTAAAAACAGATTAATTTTCTATACAGTTCCTTGGCAGAGCACAGCACCACTAGACACTTAGCCTGTAAATAATCGTGATAAACTAAGGTCTGAAAATAAACTATGAAAATTTCACTGTGTACTTTGAAGTCCTATAAACTGAAAGCTCTATTCATGTTGTAGTGAATCACGTAAAACAGAGTGTGCCTATTTTATAGCTGTTTACCAGAGAGGGTTTTTTTATAATGCTTGCTTGTTATAAGCAAGGCTGGTTGGATACACAGGGGTGATATCTCTATTAAATGAACTAGTACAGTGGAAGTAGACAGCACATGAAGAATATTGGTGCTTTTGAAAGCTTGGCTGCTCTTTACCAGGTTAATTAGATGGCCCGATAAAAAGACACCTGCTTACGTGCAAACTTTGTTTTACCTATTTAGATCTTCATTGCTTTAAGAGCACTATTGCTTGAATATATAATAAGCATTTCCCCCTCTTTTTTTATCTTCCCTTAACAAGGGCTAAAGACGTTTGGGGAAGCCAGTCAGCTGTCTGCAATAATGAGGTTTCCTGCACTCCAGGTCAATAATGTGGGCTCATGCAGAGCACTGACTTGTTTGGCTTCGTGCTGCTGTTCTGCTTGGGGGAAATATCATGAATTTCCTGTTACTTCTCTCTAGTTAGAGATTCAAGAGGATGGTTTTTGCTAAAAATATTAATATGTGCTTATATATTCACCTTGGCTTTATTTCCTTTAATCTGAGCAGGGAAACAGGTAGGCGTACATGCTGAAAGACACCAAAATCAAACAGCACTAAAGAGATTCCTACAAGATGCTTCCTGTAACTGAGAAAGTGATTTCTGATATAAACTATTACCACTTTTATCTTTGCCCATAAGACATATGATGTTAAGTTACAGCCTAAGTGGACATTATCGTTTATAAACTATTTTGAATTTTGCAGCAATAGAAATAGGAGCTTTCCACAGGCAGACGAGCAGTAAATAAAGCGCACCCCCTCTAACGGAGGATTTTGGTTGCATCACTCTTCAGTTGCACACTCAAACACTGTTGTTGTTTGAGGTTACTTTCCCCCTTCATTAGGGGAAGAAAAGAACAGACTGTATATCAGACTTGGAATACAGGAGGTGTCTGATGGCAGCAGGTGAAATAGTCGATGGAGTGGTGATGCCTGAAATGACACAAATCCAGCTGCAGCGGCAAAGATTTCTGCTTCCTCGCCATCCCTCRGTGATGGTGGCAGAACTGAACTTASGTGGGCTGTTTAGTTGCAGCATTTCACACTGTGGTGTACCAGTCGAAGGGTCTGTTTGTGGCATTTTTGCTTGTGAGCCTGTRCTTTTCTGTATCTTGCCAGACTCCCACAACGCTGCTATCTGCGGTGGCTGGCCATTTATCATAGCCTGAATCTAGGAATGAGAGGGTGTCTGGAAAATCCTGTCGCTTTTGAAGAGGTCTGCCTTTTATGACACCTGAATTCTAACTTCTAAGCAGCTCTAGAGCAACTTAAATACAAATGCTAAAAAAAAAAAAAAAAAAATGCTAATATGCATGTGACTATAGAAATTACCAAGGGAATTCAAAATATGCCCTCAAAATATGGATAAACATATTTAGATCTGAACGAAGCTGGAGGATTTGCTCCTCGGAGCCCCTTCTGTGGAAGCTATGAGTTAAGTCCCTTAAGGCCTCAATGAGCAGTGAGGGGAAAAAAAATGAGTTTTAGAAAAAATAGAAAACAGACTGTATGATTGATTACTTAAAAATGGCACTTTTTCTCTGTTTGACCTTACTAAAGAAAGTGGCATATCTCATGAGTATCTCTGAATTCCTTATAATGTACTAAGTCATTGGAAAATGGATATCACAAATAGGTTTAAGTACTCACATATTGGCAACCTAATACTCACAGTGATTGTTAAATAACCCTTGTTTGGTCTGGCTAGATCCAGTGTCTAAATGATCACATTAGTGACTATGCTGAAGCCTCTTCTAGTAATATTTTTTTTTACACTTTTATTTTCAGCTGTGGTATAGCTTCCATGTACGTACAATCATCTGCAATACTGAACGATAGAGCTATCCAACAACTCACCATTTAACTCTTTTGTTTTAAGAGAACACTGAGGATTTCTAGATGTACAGATTGCTTTCATTTGAGAGGGCGAGCTCATCGTTTCCCTTCAAGATAGCAGCCTGCAAAAGGCTTACGACAGGGCTTTGACTGTTCAAGTTAGACTGTTTTAATTACACTTCATCCCCACCCCCTGTTTCCACAAAGCAGTACTTATGTGACAAAGAGCCATGCAAAGCTGTCTGTACAGGAGTGAATTTCACCTTTGGGGATTAATTATAAAGAGGTTTTGGTGATGAACAGTTTTGCAATGTTTCAATAAGAGAGTTAAATCTCCCCAATGTGCGTTTAAAAAAAAATAATTTGAAATGTCAAATTTTGATGGGGTTGTGGTATCAAGCCATAAGCCTCTGCAAGCATTTTATTCTCTCTTTACCCCCAAATTAAAATACGAGAGACAAAACATACCATGAAGACCACCAGAAATAATTCCTGCAGCTTCAAACAAAATTACACTAGACTGTGCCCTCAGATCCATTTCTAAGCAACTGACRCTCCAAGCCCATATAAGCTAGCTTGGACGGGCAGTTCAAATAAACTATATCAGAATTACCTCCCAGCACTYGAGCTTCTCCCATAGAACAATCTTGGAGCCCCGAGCTGACTCTTGTTCAGATAAATGCAATCACTCTATAAAATTGCGTACCAATCATATACAATCAAGTACTGGGGCTGGGGAATCATTTTAACAGAGAAGGAAATCCAATTTAGAAATTATTTAGAAATAATTTAGAAATTATTCTCCTATTGGTTGGACTAAGCACAATCCTTGGTTTGCCTGGATTCATCCGAGTTTGAAAGAGTAAAAAGTCCTAAAACGACAGGACTCTTCAAACCTCATCTCTACTGCCTGTCTGAGACTTGGGAGGTTTTTACAGAAGAGCAGGAATTCAGAAGCTGCTCGACTAAACTCAGTTTGAGATTCATCTCCTCTTTTCTTCTCTTCCCTTGAATGTGCCCAGCTTGGTTAACCATATTAATTTATAAGTTTTTCAATGCGTGGAGAAAGTCTCTCAAATGCAAGGATCCCTACAACATAAAGGTGCCAAATGAAAAATAAGTGAAGTTTTAATTCCCTTTATTTAACCATAGGCATCTTAAAGCAAAACTCGTTAAAAGAGGAACATTTTTGTGTCCCTATTAAACTGATTCATGCAATGTAAGAGATTCAGTTAGATGGATAATATTTAAAATCACACTGTGTGTTGATTTCAAGACACTCATTTTGCTTTACAGAAGCAATAGTATTTATTTTAGTGAAAACTCTTTACAAAATATATGTGACCTAACATCCGTTACAAAACTTCTTTGTGTTTATTTATTCCAGTGGAACAGAATCGATCTTCACGACTGTGCTCTACAGGGAGCCCCTGAATATGCCCTTCACATGCAGCATCACCTCTAAGAAATTTGAAGAAATTATCCACAAAGGTTTGCATGGGAAGCACGTGCACTATAATTCCTTAAGCATATCTTGTGACCAAAAAATACATGTATTTTTATAACYTTTCCTTTAGGGAACAACGTTAGTTTGAAACTAAAGCATTTTATCCAAACAAGGTTACATTTTACTTTGTGTGGGCTTTTACCATGCCCTACTAAGAGTTTTCCAGGGTTTTGCTGTCTCACTTAGAGGAGAGGCCGGGCGCTGCGTTGCTGTTTTGAGGTTCAGTACAAATAAGGGAGCCAAGGTGTTCACAGCAGATCCAGGGTGAAGGAAGCGGGAGCCAGGCGACTGCCAAGCTGCTGCTTGCTATTTACTGCTGGCGGCTCTGACGGAAAGCTGGGAGAAGCAATAGGCTGTCGTTTTGCCTGCACTCCTAATCTCGTCACCCTCCTGAAACACTCCATTAAAAGGTCGCAAGGGCTCCATTCCCCAATAGCTCTACTTCTGCTTTCACCTTCTTTCTACGGAGCCTCGCGGAGGGCTGGATCAGTGGGGAATTACTTCCAGCTCTTTGTTCCACATTGAAATCCATTTGTGTTTGCCATGCAGTGTCACCACGGCCTAGCACAAGAAAAGGGTGTCTGGATAGGGATAGGTTTGACATTCTGGGGGAAGGAGGGGAGCAGGGGCATCTCCTGCTTTCTATGGCCTTGCTAAATCCTGGTTTATGCCACAGTCTGCAAATGAGCGGGGATTCCCGGTTCCTTGCTGAAACACAAGGCGTATCCTGAGGAAGGAGGCGCGGGGGAGGAGGCGGCGGCACTCAGAGATGCACCAGGATCAGAGAGAGCAGCGAGATCTTGATTTTCTGTCTGGGGAATTCGCGGCTGCTAATTGCTCTCTTGCACGGCACGGGTAGCAGTTGTCACGCTGGCGTGGCACCGATTGGCGTCGTGCGCAGGAGGCCGGGGGTAAGGCTGAGGGTGACGGGCACCGCCGCGCGCTCAGATCCACTGCCCAAACGGCTGCCGAGGGTGACGGCTAATTTGGTCTGACACTCGCGCGCAAACTTCTCACAGGTCTCTTAATGTGGCTCTATTTTGGAAGTAATACCCGGCCTGAGAGCAAGGTTTCTCATGCACGTGCGCAGGTGCAGGGCTTCTAGGACACAAAACATCTAGGTTTCACACTAGTCCTTGCCAAACCGAGTGGGGAACAGCCTCGTTCCACACGACACCCTTCCTCGCTTCCCCTCCATCTTTGCCTCGAGGTCCTCCTCACAAAAAGCAGGCTCATGGCACAGCCCTAAGAAACGGCCTGGGGAACGGAGCAGGGGGGTGGACAGCTCCGAAGCCCCTCGGGAGCGCCTGGAGCGGCAGCCGCACTGACGCCTGCAGTGGTGCTGCCCCGCGCAGCTGCAGCCACCAACGAGCCGGCTGCTGGGGAGGTGACGTGCCCTTTCCTGAAGCCCAGTGGCAAGTTCCTGAAGAACTAAGGGAGGGAAAGCAGCTTTGCTTTGTTTTCTTTTTTTTTTTGTGTGTGTAAATTCGTAGCATGGTGTCCACGTGGACATCCCTTCGGGTGCGCGTCGCCTCTGCCACCCTGCAGGGAGCGCCGTGAGGGTCGGAGGCGAGGAGGAAGAGGCTCTGCTGAGCAGGAGACGAGGTGAGACCCGCGCCACTCAGGGCCACGCGCGGGGCGGCTGAGGCAGAGCGAACCTCCCGCCTCGGAGGAACGGACTACAGCTCCCAGCATGCCCCGCTGCGGCCGGCCCTGGGCGCGAGGCGGCGGGCGCCGCGCTGCCCGACGGGACCTGTAGGCTCGGGACTCGGGTGGGGCGGCGCTTTCCGCCCGCGTACGGAGCGGCTCCGGGCGAAGTTGTTAACGCGGGAGGCGCCGCAGAGTGGAGGGAGGGAGGGGGCGCGCGGGCCGCCGCTGCGGGGGACACGTGTCCGGAGCCCGGCGAGGCTGCGCGCCCTCCCCGCCCCGGATGCGGGAGCGGGGGAAGGGGGGCGGCTCGTGCACGCGCGCGGGGGGCGGGGGAAGGAGGAGGAGCAGGAGGAGGGAGCGATGGCGGGCGGGCGCGCGGCGGGGCTGTGTGGCGCGCGCGCCCGTATGTAAATGAGCGGGCGTGAGGTCAGAGGCAGATGGAAAAGGGAACAGACAGAATGGCCGCCGCGGCGCCCGCTCCTCCCGCCGCCTCGCAGTGCCGGAGTCCCCGCTGCACGGCGGAGCGCAGGGGAGTCCGCCGCGAACTCGACTCCTGGCGGCACCGGCTCATGCACTGTGTGGGTAAGAGCGGGGAGGCGGCGGCGGCGGGAGGAGCAGCGGCGTTGCCGGAGCGGGGCCCTGGAGGCACGCGGCGGGTCGGGGAGCGGCGGCTCCGCGAGGAGGGACCGGGCGCCGCGGCTCTCGGGGCGGCGGAGGGCGGCGCGGGAACGGAGCAGCGGCACCCGCGGCAGCGCAGGAGTGGGGAGCGGCTCTGCAGGCAGAGCGAGGGTCCCGCGCCGCCCCCGCCGCGCGGAGCTGGGCTGCCGTGACGGCCCCTCCATCCCAGCGGTCGCCGCCGGCCCGGAGCCGCCCTGGGCTCGGGCCCTTTTGTCTCGGCTCCCTGTCGCTTGCGCGGCGAGTGCCGGTGGCTGCCCCTTCTCCTCCCCCCTCCCTGGCAGCGCCTCGGGGACGGGGACGGGGGGAAGGGAGGCCGTGTGTGCGCGCGGTGCGTGCGCCTTTAAGAGGGAGCCGCTCCTGCGCTGACGGTTGGGATTTGAAGTTTTCCCTCCCCCCGCCTGTAAGTTGCCATGGCGACCGCAGTTCTCCCCCTCCCCGCGAGAGGGAGGGGGGTGCCCCGGAGGGTCTCGTGCCGTGAGGCTCCCGCATCACGTGGCCGCGCGGGGGGGTCCCGCGCGCGCGGAGCGGTTGGGGGGGGCCGCGCCGAGCAGCGGGCCCGGCGGCGGGAGCGTCTTCCCCGCGCCGCGGTACCTGCCCCGCCGCGGGCCCTGCGCGGCCGCCCTGCCCGCGCTTCACCGCCCCTGCTCCGGCGCCCCGGCCGCGCCGTGGCCAGCCCGCAGAAACCCGTTGTCGCTTTGGTCTCTTTTGTTTTTGAGAACTTTTCAGTGCGTAGAACTGCTCATTTTCCTCTTTCCTGCACTGATTTGCCTTCTTAGGCAAACCGAGGTGTTTTTTGTTGTGGGGTTTTTGGTTTTTTTTTTTTTTTTTTTTTTAAAAAAAAGCTCCCTCTTCAAATAGTAGCCTAGTCTCCCTGCTGATCATCCCTGATGACTGAGCTGTGAAAACATATCCAAGTGTAAATGAGAGGATCAGTAGCGGTTCACTCGGTGTTCCCTTGTGTCATTGAGAAAGATTAAAGTAAGAATTGAGTATCTAACAACTAGACACACTTATAATTACAGGGGTTTAACTTTGACCCTGCTCATGGCCTTTTTGAGCATCTCCAGTAGCCTAATAGCTGCTTCATGCCCATGTGTGCCTTGTATTCTTGCTGTGTTGCTTCAGTGATGTTTTAAGGCACCTGTTATAACACTTGCATATGTGATACATGTGTATACTTATGCTGTCTTTTTAAAGTTGTGATCCTGATTAGGAATAAAATGTTCTTCTCTGTATTCGGACAGAATGTGCCTTTGGAAAGAAAGTGATTTAAACAGAATCCATGAGGAGGGCTAGTTTATTGACACAGAAGGTGTGATAACCTGTTTAAATCTGATACTTTGCTTTCTGGCTTAAGCAACAATCCTGACTACCTACTTGACAGCAGGGGACCGAATTATGTTTTAAGTTGGTTCCACTATGTTATTGCTTTATGCTCCACTTCCTAGTGTATATTCCTATCTTAGAATAAAAGCTATTTAGGGTATGATTTATCTGTATTATGCAGAATGCAATTAATATAAAGGAACCTGGTGTATATGATTAGAATCTTCTGAGGAGGAAGAACACTGATTGTGGTTTAATAGTAGTTGAGACCTATCTTGATTGGTATTTAGTGTACTGGTTGAGCAGCTCTTATCTGAGAGAAAGTGTAAACAAAGTGGCAAGAAAGTGAGTAGTCAGGAGAATGGGAGTAGTGTGCTTGCAGATTTTTTTTTTTTTTCCTCTGCTACTTTGAAACTCTGTAGTTAAAAACTTTTGCAACATAACATCATCTTTTGGTTGAAATAATTTCCAAAGTGAAAACTATTAACTGCTTTCAGTCAGCAAAGTATTCTTAAGAGATTTGAAAAGTCAAAGTTAGTCTTAACTGGAGAGTCTTTAAAAAAAAAAAAAAAAAAACCACAATCAATGGCTGGAGCAACAATAGTGGGGGGAGAGTGATATAAGGGGTTTGTTGGTTTTCCATCCTTATCCTGTTTCATGCTTCCGGAGCAAAGTGAGGAAATGATATGTTAAAGTACTAGTTCCAAAACTTAATAGTCCTTAAAAAGGAAAAAAAAAAAAAAAAAACCCCTCATCATTCTTCTGGAAAACTTTACTTTTTAAGATTTTTTAATTTTTTTTTTTTTTTTTAAAAAAAGGAAAAGTAGGCTCTATTATCTGTAACTTGTTCAGCATTGTGTTAAAAGAATGAACCAAAGAAAAGTCGGGATATGTTATATTGTTTCTGTGGACCCTTTGACTAGAAAAACTATGTTTTGATGCCTTAGCATAATGACACTAAACTTGATATTTGCATTTCTGTGCTATAGCATCATTTGAGTATCACTGTTAGAAGGCTTCCTCATCTACTTCATAGAAATGGTCAACTAAGCCAGAGATAATTCTTCTAAGACCAATTGCCCAGTATGAGGCTCATAGGCAGCAGGTTGTTCATAACCACAACACAGAGGTAGGAATAATACTCAATTGTCTTTTATGTATGTATACATATGCATAGTACATATGTTTGAGGATCAGTGTAGGTAAGGGACCTCTGTTCTAGGGAGTTGACTCTGTTGGCATGTTGGGGGAGAGTGTGTGTGTGTGTGTCTAGTGGAGGTTGTTTGTTTTTTGTCAAACCTGTTTCCAGACTTGGATATCTTTATGGACTTTTTTTTAATCAACCTATTATGTTAATTAGTGATTTGCGAAATATGAGTCAAAAGGCAAATATTCATACTTTAAATGATTTTGAGAAAGAAGTAATGATAAAAATTACATTGAAATTTCTGGAAACAGTTGGTTGTTTCTTGGTTGTTATTTACAAAAAAATATATTTTTGTAAATATATTCCATTCAATACAAAATAACTGTTCAGATTGTAATCTTTGTGTGTATTATGTTGAGTACTAGCATTCCTAAAATGGCTAGGATCCGGCTTATAGATGTGCCTTAATCCTGAGGACCCAGCTTTCACGTGATCCTGAGCAGAATTTAAAAACTAAATGCTCTGTGAAGTCAACTGAAGGGCTTGATTCCATAGGTGTTCTTGCAGCATGCATAGTTTGTATCAGCAAGTACTGTTTACATCAGTGCTCGCTGGTAAGTTTTGTCCTAAGTAATATCTCTTACTTCACTAACAGCAATAAACTACCCTAGTGCTAGACTCTGTTTATAAGCAGGTCTCTAAAAGCTGAGGGTTCCAGCAACCAAGTTGTGTAGTGTTTTAAATTTCAAGATACTTTAGAGATGAATATCAGAATAACAAATTTTCACCATTATTTGTGATGTTTCATGATTAAAAGTTTACAGCATAGTTTATTCAACTCATTTCTTTGCATTGAGAAGCTTGGGTGGTATGGAGCTCTAAAAGCTATTCTAACTTCTTATTCTCTTCACTCATAAGTAGTAGAGTGTTATGTTCTATGTTCTACTAACATCACCAGTTTGCCTGAACTTTCACAGTGGAGTGAAATAAATTGAGTCCCTGTATCTCCCATGAAATGGGAACAGGAGAAAGAAGCAGTAAATGCTGGGGCATAAGGGAAGTCTTCAGTGTGTTTTATGAGTAAAGACCAGCACAGCAGCTTAAGACCCTTCAAGGGAAGGTGCAGGTAACTCCAGTAATGTGCTTGAAACCTTTTTGCTTTTTTGTTTGTTTGTTTGTTTTGTTAGGACTCTGCATTTTGTTGAAGTGTTTTCAGAAATGAAAGTTTAAATAACATCTTGGCTACTTTTTAAAAAGTAGCCAAGTGCATCATTATTTATTGAGTGGTGGTTGAAGATTCTTTTATGGGGTGTCTTATTTGGGTGTTTCTTTCAGTTCAAGGAAGCTTCCATTCAGCAGGAAGTAGCCTTTGTATTGCTTTCTGGTGAAAAGTCAAATTCAATTAAAATTATTTTCTGTGTACTTGTGGAATCATGCCATCTCCTTTATTCCTGATTTTTTTTATTACCTTTTTCCTTTAAATTAGAATGAACAGGTATGTCCAGTTCTTTATTTTGGTGAATCTAGGCTTTGGCCTGTCTGTGTGAGAGGAGTATGTGTTTTGGCTCTGTTTTTGTAGAGAATTGCTCTAAGACTGTGAGCTATCTTAGGAAATACTTTGTCTTCTGCTTTAACTTAACTGCTCTTGAACCAGTTCTCTCTCAAGTTTGCTTGCCAGGAAAAACACTTCACACCAAACAAAACATTTATATCTATTGCATTTGATATCACCTGCACACTTGCAGTGCTCCTATGCTAATTGCTTCATATCCTTATTACCACAATATGCACAGGTATTTGCACTTTCACTGTGGCTGCACTGCAGTGGGTTACTGTAGCTTTTTTATTATTATTTCAATGTGGCTGCAGTTGCAGAAAATGTCCTGTAGTGCTAGTAGCAGAGCTAGCTATTTTACTTTAAATCTATAATGCAATGTCTGTCTTCTGGTGATTGCTTTGATGGCTCAGTGCTTTATTACTTTTCAAGCTAGTAACTATAGCTAGTAATTGTATGTAAGAGTGATCTGACAATTATGTTAATTTTGAACTCTGTGTTTCCCTGGCACTTCAGCTTCTTAGAACAGCAAGCAAGGTTACTATGGCCATAGTATGATCATTCAATAGGATGGGTGGTAATACTGGTTTAAGTTATTCCTGTGCTGCAGCTATGCTTTGACTTGCAGTGTAAAACTGTTGGTGAGAGTCCAGTGTGAAACACATCATGGAAGTAATCTGAGTCTTACCACAGATATAACACTGTTGGGAAGTGGAATAGGAATTAAATGTGGCTTCACAAGTACTACTTGTTTCTGTGGGGAAGATGGCATTTTGTATGTGGAGGGTGGCCTAAGATGGTATTTGAGGTAGTGTTATTGCTGAGCATGTGTAATGAAACTACAGTTTGGGGAATGTGTTTTGTCACAGTATCAAGTCTAATACAATGGTTACCAGAAGGAGAAATCATAATTTTGGCAGTCTGTGTGTCTTCTGTTCATGTGCATTATCAGCGCTCATCAGACTCTGAGCTACTTTAACTCGGTGATTGGTGTTGGCTCTTTCTTGTTAAGGAGTGAGTGGCTTTCAAAATAATCTGATGGATCATAGTGCAAGGAAAGGGATGAGGTGCGTGGCAGGAGCATGATGAATGATAGCAGAATATTCATGCTATTTAAGCTTTTAAACTAAACTGCTTTAGCTGCCTATGGCATTGTTGGCTATCACAAGTGAAATGCCATCTGAAATGTATAATTCCTATTTCTCCCAAACTGGCTTGGTAAACAAAATGGAAAAAAAAAATTGTCAGGCTGGTGTATGTGTTAGCTTTGCTGGAAGTGCTGCAGCTGAGCGCATTAACTGTCTTAAGGTCAAAGGAGAAAATTCATAGGACCTCTCTGTTTTGATAATATCTTTGTTTCAAATATGTAGTGTTAAAGCAACTTCTTTGTAGTGCTCTTTTCTCAGTAGCAATGGCCTACTGCTCTCAATGTTTTTAAGAGGTTATCTTATGTTTATATCTGTATTTGAATCTTGAAAAGAGCTTTCTTTTTACTGAGAAAATAGATATAAAAATTGAGCCTTTTTTAAAAAGGAAAACAAAGTTCTATATGTGCAGCAGTTCTAAGTTCACTATCTCTTGAGAATCTGCAATTGTAAGGATATATAGAATATAAATCTCCAAAAGGAAAACCTGCTACATGGATAAATCCATGGTCTATATAGAATGCAAGGAAAGTTGTGTGAGTTCTTTATACTTGAAACAGAAATTCGTTGCAGAGTAGCAAATAAATAGATACTTTTCATTAGTGAGGGTGAAACTGATTATGTTTTTAGTGCTCCGTAAGTCTGAATATTAGTATATAGTGGAAGCTGTTCAAATCTAAATGTTTCATGAAACATTGTAAGTTCTGTTGGTGTTAGATATAGATTGAGCTTTCTTATTGTACCTCCTTATGCAATAGCTATTTACTTTTTATGTGACCGACAGTGATCTGAGAAATACAATCTTTCTTCATTGTAGGCACTTACTGGTCATCTTAAGCTGGAACTTCTGGCAACCAAAGGAAGCAGAGTTGATATTTGTTGCAACTTGCTTTCCGTTATTCCATTGAGTTGATACTGAGTAACTCTATACTAACCATTGAAATGGGTAGCTTTGCATGGTAATTCTGTTCAGGTTTTTTTCTGATCTTGCTGTACCTCTGTGATCCCTGTAGAGCAATGTGAGCATTCATTCATTAAGCTTCTCAAAGCAAAGTGGATTTTAAAACTAATTAGTTTAAAACTAAACTGGAAACAGGAGGGGACCTTTAGCAGGAACAGGAACTTATATCATTTTCCTAATCAGGTTTACTACCTACAGCTTTTTCTCCTGATGAGTGGGATGTAAGCAACTTGGCTGAGCAAGGCTACTGCTTTTAGTAACTTTGCCTCTTTTAGCAGCAGTTTTTTTGTAAGTTGGAAGTCATCTGAAAACTAGCTAGCTGAACAAGATCCTGGTCAACAAGATTATATGTTACTGTAATCTTGTCAGCAGTAAATGTTTTCACTTGTTCTTCTCTTGCAGGGAAACTTGCAATGATCTAAGAGGGAACTGCTTTTCTCTTAAGTAATTTTAGGGGACTGCTGTAGTATTTCTGAGACTATTTATTTATTTATTTATGGCCTTGATTTTCTGTTAACTGAGCCTCCTGAACTTGCTTGCTGTGGTAGTAAATGGTAGTAGTTGTATAAGGGAGATTAGTATGTCATGGTGATCAATATATTGGTTCAGTTTGTGCTATTTAGGGTTGAGGCAGTACCAGGGCTGGTAATAGGTACATCTGGAACATAAGAAATTAGTACCTCTTCCTTCTCTTTTTTTTTTTTTCCCATTTGTGTTATGAGTATTCTGAGTAGTTACAATGGATCCCGTCTTGAAGTGTGACTGAAATATGAGGGTTTTACACCAAGTTCTGAAGGTTAGAACAGCCTTGCTTGCCAAGTGTAGAGGTCAGCTCTAAATTCACTAACTTAAAATCCTTTATGCTAGTCAGGACCACTGTCTTTCCTGTTACTCTTGAACCTTGTTCTCTTCTTTCTGCTTGTCAGAAACTTTGATAAGATAGGTTGAAACGTTGATAGAAGAAGCAAAACAATTTTTGTGTTTGACATCTCTGATATCAAACTCCTGAAAAACAGGAGGGAGTTGTAAGTTTTGATACTATACATATTTTGGAAGAAATGCTACATATATATATATGTTTGAGGGAATAGAACTATTATGTGGTCTCTCCTTTTGTTGTTGTTAATCTGCTACTTTATCCTTCTATCTGCTAAGGGTGTGGAAAAGCCAGGAAGAAGGTGAGGCTGAAGACTTCACAGTAATTGCTCATTTAACTGAGACCATGAGGGGCACAGATGTATTACAAAGAGTAGGTGGTGCACAAAGTAGGAGTCTTTTGATGCGTGTCTGTAGATTCAGAAGCAGAGGTGCAATGTCCCTTTATGGGAAGGTTAATAAGGAAATGTAACTTTATGGATCAAAGACCTGTGCTTCAGGTTGTTTCTTCTGTTACCATTTCCATTTTTGGAACAGATTATCTGTGTAGTATTTTAGGAAGATGGATTAGTCCCTTCTTAGATGTTTTATTCTGCTGATACTTCAGTGCTTGTACTTTTATAACTGGTTTCTCAGCATCCTTCCAACCCTATACCATCATAGGACCACTTGTTTTTTGTTAGAGGGAGAGTTGTGCAAATGACTCTAGATGTGGGGGGGGGGAAATATATATATATATGTGGTGTTAGGAGGAAACCCACAATTTCTAGTTCCTTTAAATCATCTTAATTAAAGGTTAGTTAAAATCTTTTGTAAGACTAATACTTTTCACCACCATAATTCTACTGTGTTATAAGCTGAGTGCATTTCTAGTTTGCTGAGCCACAAATAGGTCAGAGGGCAGTAATTAGACTAAAGCTGAATATGCTGTTGTGTTTTTTTAAACTCCTGTTAAAAAAACTTTGCAGATCATACTTAAGTTTTAAAACTTGATTTTTAAAAATCCACCGAGCAATTTCATAAGGTCTTTTTTTGTACCAATAGTGTTCTAAATACTTTATGGTTAATGACTAACTAATATTGCTGCCATATATAATGTTAATTACAGAAAGCTACTTTAAAGCACTCCAATTTGTGATTTTTAGCTGTCAGGTTTGCTGACAATAACAGACAGCATATAACAGCAGAGGGTTGGCTAAATGTGAAAATTTGACTTCATCTAAGTGTAGCTGTTATACCCCCTAATCTTGAGAGAGAGGTTATCAAACAGTACTGCTTTGACCTATGCTTTGATTGCAGGTCACTCCAGTGTGACAAACAAACAAACAAAATAGCCCCTATTGCCTTAGTGTTCTGTGTAAAAGCTGTACCATCTCCTATGCCAAATTTGATCTCAAAATTGAATTTTTTTTTTTGCATGCTCTTATCTCAAAGGCCACTAAAACCAAGGCAAATTGTACCCTCCATCTCTCAGTCCAAGAGAGTTCTGTGATGCTATCTTCCCCTGAATATCTTATCCCCTGTTTCTTTGTTTATGCATTCCTGCTAAATATCACTTTCTCTAGTGCTTGAGGGAAAAGAGCATCATCCTTTATACCACCTTATTCTAGATGTTCATTCTGTTGCGGTCTACCCTCCTAGACTTCCACATAACTGATCTGTAGCCATTTTAAAGGACTTAATTTTGGGTTCTAAATTTTCTGGTTTTGGAATGTTTTCCCCAATTCACTCTGGTTATAAGTGCTAGAATTTCTAGCGTAGTTTAATTCCTAGGTATATATAATTGCAACATTGTCACTTTTTGTTCTTGTTTTATTTCCTGTTACTTATGCCTATTTAGATACTTTCCACTATTCAGCATGTCAAATTCAGCATTGCATGAGTAGTAACAACTCCAGTACAAATGAGTGGATTTGAATTAGTTTGAAGACAAGTGGCAAAAAGATTGCTATAAAATACAAGCTAGTGCACACTGTTAGTACCTCTTGTCCCATATTAAGTGTACACACTATCGTACAGTTTCACTTGCCAGGACTACCCTGTTCTTGTGATCTGAGGAGTGATTCTTTACTCTTATTTCAGTTTGAATGGATTCTGTAGTGTCATTCTGAATACTATTTTAAACCTACTCAGGATCCTATTCAATAGGAAACATAATAAACTGTAGAAGAGCTCTATAGGATCAAAGCAAAGTTTTCTCTAGTTCTGGCCTGTCAATGGCCAGTGATAAAAATTTTGGGGGGTGTGGTGGTGGGGGGCAGGGAGAAGAATTGATCTGTAATATTTTGAAATATTTCTGGCCTTTTAATGACTCTCCATCTCTTTCTCTTGGAGAAAATAACTTTCTTGTTTCTGATAACTAATTTTCTGGATTATTTTTCAACAAGTAATAATTCAGCTATATCATTCTTGATGATCTTTAGCTTATGTTGTTCACATTTTTTCCTGCCTATATATGTCTCTGTAATTAGTAAAGAATGTCTTGGTGATATTTTCTTAGAGAGATAAGAGAGAAACTGAGGAGACTGTTACTGCACTCTCTGAGGAGTAAGAGAGGCTGCTTCCTTCGAGGTATCAGCTGAACTTGCTTGAGGAAGAGAGGCTATAGGATGTAGTGGATAGTCATAGCAATGGACTTAAGCTTGAAGGTAGATTAAACTGGAAAATGAGTTAAACAAGGATGAAAAAAATGGAGACAAGTGTTATTTGTTTGGTCTGAGGGACTGGAAATTTCTGTTGGTAAAGCTATACAGAACTTATGGAATTCTGGGCACCCTATTCCACCCTGATTGTGAAAACTTTTTTTATGTTCAGGTGGAACGTCTCTGTTTCAATATGTTCCCTTTGCTGCTTGTCTTCTTACTGGGCACCACTGCGAATCTGATGCTATCCTTTTCATATCATGTGTTCAATTATTTAAACATTTTAAGTTGTGTCGTCTTTCGCCTGTGTTCTTCTCTGTATTTCCTCACATTGAGAGAACATTTTTAGGACTTTCTAGTGTGCCTTGTATCAGGAATTGACCACCACAGCAGCTTTTTATCATAATGAATTGCTTCCTCAATAGTATTTGTCTGTAAATCTGTGAATTTCTTCGTTAACTAGCTGACACTTTATGCAGTTTTCAGAAGAGTAAGCTGAGTGAGAAACCCCAGGCAATACTTTCTGCAATAATATTGGGGGAGAAACCCTATCCTTGGTGTGCCTTGAGGAAACTTGCCAATTTGTGTCTGGTATTTCTTGTGTTATTCACTAAAATTTATGGTCTTGCTAAATGTGTGTTTCAGCTTGCCTACTGGCTTAGGGAGAGGAATTCTCAAAATCATTTTGAGAGAACTGGTGTTAGTGAGATCTTAGAGCTGCTGCTTGTTTTATCAAGGAGTTAAAACCATATTTGAGGCAGGAACAGCAGATTATTTGCCTTCTGCTCACCTTGTCTGCTTCAGTCAACCAACGTGGCAGATTATTTCTGTTACAAATTTGGAAAAGCCAGAGCAGCATCTTCTATTGATGTCTGCAGCTCCTTGCAGAGGTTGGAAGGTTTACTTGGAGAACTGTAAACCAGTCCTTCCCTTTTGTGTGGCACTGGATTTCTTCCCAATAAGAGAGAAGTCTCTTTAACAAGCAACTGAGCTGGTTGTGTGGGATGCTGACAGTTCTAATCTGGAAATGAGAACCCTCTTAGTAGTATATCTGTATGGTACACTGTTTTCCTTCTCATTCTTGCAGATTGGGAGTAAAAACTGGATTGCTCTTTGCATGGGATGTAACTGACATACAAGAAGTTTGTTATTCAGTAGGTACCTTCATATGGCATTGGCAGAAACCTGAAGTGGAGATTTATCCAATTCCCGCAATAATTTTTCCCCTTGCTCAAAATAAAAATCATATTTACATCTTCCTTTAAGAAACTGTTGCTGTTGTATTTCCAAACTGTTTCATGGTGGGAGGAGAGGAACAGAATCCTACCTGCGAATGTGCTCAAGGTATTGATGTTTCCTATTCTGTCTTGTTCAAGATTTGTTGTAAGCAATAGGATATGGCTCTCTTGAATCAGAAGCACACCCAATTATAAATGGAATAATGAAATTCGAAGATTCTGCATTTCCTAATTCTCTTGCAATTCATTGTCTTCTAGATTTTTTGGGTAGAAGGAGCCACTTAAATTGAGGGTAGGATTTGCAATAAAGCAGTTGTTGCAAGGAACAAAATACGTGCTTGCCTTTCCCTTTTATGCTGTTTAGAAGATCCCTAAAATTAGGACTCGGTTTAGGATCAATGTCTTTGTCTAGAAATATTTTTTACAAAGTAAAGGAAGAGGTGGTGCTGAAATGAGTAGTGTTGGAATGCAGGAGAATGGGATAGTTCCTAAATCAGGATAACCTATTATACTTAAAACTACCAGTCTTGTGCAGTAGCCGTTGGGAGGACTCTTAGGTAAGAATACATACTTAGCCATATGGATGCTCAGAACTAGATACTTGATATATGTCTGGTTTTCCTCTGTGTCCTTCTATCCTCCCTCCTTCCCCCATCTTAGGTTCAAAACTTACTAATATTGTGAGTTTTATAGAATGTAATCAGAAATAAGAGTTAAAGTCATTATTGGTTAATAGTTAGACTGCTCATTCTTTAATTTTTTAGAAGTGGTACATGACTTCGTTTTGGAACTGCATGAATTCTGTTCTACCCCAGATGCAAGCCTGAGCCCTACACTCCGAATCTGGCCGTTTAGTGTTTTGTCTTGTGCAATTTAATGATTGGGAAGAAGCTGATCAACAGTTTATACAGATGTGTATTAATTGGGAGGAGCGGGGAGGAGAGAAAAAACTTGAAGTGTGTTCAAAGTTAAAAGCAAAAACAGGAGCTAAGCAGAGAATTAATTGGATATCTTTGATTAGAATGCCTAACATTCTAACATGAAGCTAAAATTTTCTTTAGAAGTATTTTATTTCCACAGTTTTCCTTTTTTAATCTCCGTTGGGAAATAGAAAAATCCAGTCTCTTTAATAAAATTCATCAAAAAATAACTGCCATTTTAAGATCAGTCTGCAACTTGCATGGTATGTAAATTGAGATACAGTGCCTACTTACCTTGCAGAATGTAGTCTTTATTGTATGGATTGAGCATGTTTAAGAACAATTGTGAAATCAATTTACCTGTAGTTAGGGTTCTTTCAGTCAAACTAAAATATTTAAAGCAATTCATATATAAACTCTGATTTCTGGTAAGGAGGTTTTACAGAAAAGGAAGAACAGTTATATTTGCTTTAAGAAAAGCTAAGTCATGAGTATGAACAACTCATTCTTGCTGACCTAGTTGACAGTGCCAGCTTAGATTTGTGCCTCACTTGCTGAACCAAATACTGGTAGTGTGTCTGACTTATTTTATGAATGACTGGCTTAAAAATGCCTTAGGTTAAAAGTGACAATAGATGGTGTAGGTGTCATAAAAGATTGAAAAATAGGCTTAAAATCTTTCAAACTAGTAAGTTTGGAAGGTTCACTATATTTTCCTTCTGATCAAGTTGTGGTATGGCCAAGCTTACTGTAAATACTTCTGTAAGTACTTATTGAGTATTTACAATAAGAGTTTTTGTATATTAATAATCTATTGTATATACTGTGTAATAATATTGCGTATATTAATAATCTATTAGAAATAAGTGCTTCAAAGACTTTAGCATTAGTAAAAGACAAGGTGACTGGGTTGTAGCAGTTGCAGATTGCTTGTATGATCAATAGTTTGCCTACTAGGTGATGCTGTGGGATCCAGATGCCAAAGCTACAGGATCGATTGGTGGATGTGGAGTAAGTATTGATTTCAGTGTGTTGCTGTGTGGGTACAAGATTGAAATCCTGCAACTATTGGGGGAAAAATAAAACAATCTGAGGGAGTCTAATCTGTTGAGAGAGAAGAATTATTTATGTTGCTTTATTTCTGAAACTACTTGAATTTGGAGGGGAAGACAACTGAAATGGTAGCTTAAAAACTTCATGAAAATTTGCATGAAGTGTAAGTTCAGTCTTTTCAGAAAGTCTCCTTTCTTGTTAAATTTGTCAGGCGTTGGTTGCATGACAAGCTTCTGAAAGGTTGCAGCCTCCTGAGCAGTTTCTCAAAAGCTGGGATGTTTTGAATTAAATATTATTTTTGGCTCAGTGAATTGACATTTTCTGATAACTGTATTTTCTCCAACAGCTTTCAGCCAGCTCCCTTTCCTTAGCAGAAGGCTTCATATTCTTTAATTTTGATAATCCAGGAAGCCTGCCAGACCTATTTAGTCATTAGTTGACTGCTAGACCTCTTCCCAGATGCTGGTGAGATGTGTGGTGCTGCATAGCAGTAAAGTGATGCTGTGACTTACTATTACTGATTTGCTTGTGGACTTTGCTTTTTTTTGTGAAACATAAACGTGTACCTAGGCCTCTATAAAGAAAAGAAGCCTAGCAATCCTGAGCTTTTTGGTTAAAATAGAAGAGGACTGTAAAGTTCACTTATAACCAAAAAGCGTGGTTAGGAAAGTCTTAAGAAGAGATAGCAGCTTCTGCTTTGTCTTGGGAATAACTTTCCTCATGCTGTCTAAGGGTATGTCTAACTTTTTTTTTTTCCACTAAATGGATATTTTATTGACATTGGCTTACTCTGGGTTTTCTTCTTCACGGGTTTTTATCTTGTGCCCTTAACAAGCCTAAATAGTCACTAGGGTTTTTGAGAATGACACATGGTATCTCAGAACCCTTTTGATGTAGTGCTTTGAACCAAGAAAGGTGATGGGCTTCAATGGCTGAAAAATTTCTAACCACTCGCATGAAACACACTTAAGGTCTCTTAGAGCCATTAGTAGCCTGTGGTCAATTATGTGTTTGCTATTGGTTTGGCCAGTTTAAGACGACCAACGGATGGTGAACTTGGAGGTAGAGGCAGCAATAGACCTTGTAAGAACATGTGTCTGAGATCACTTAGGAGGCCTGAGGCAATGGCACAAATTTGCTTGAACTTGAATATGATCCTCTTTGTCCCTTTGTCTCTTTGATAAGAGTTGTAACTCTTATCAAACATTGAAACCATATTTTGTGAAATAATTCTGTCTTAAATAATAAAGGTTTGCTATTTCAAGGCTGACCACCACAAACAGTCATTAAAAGCTGTGCTGTCTCTTCATTGACTTGCAAATGTGTAAAGATAGGGTAATCTTAATTCACGTATGTAAGATTGGTACAAATTCTGTGTGAAGTTAACATTCCCTATGTGACAGCTGGTGTTATACCGTTGTACCATTCCAAAGGAACACCATTCAAAGGAAGGTGTGATTGATTGCATTTTTTTAAACAGGGAAAATTGGAATTAAATTCTGCTAATTCTCACTTAAGCAATTTCCTTTTCCCTTGCCCACAGCAAACTCTATCTGAAGTGTCTTGCTTATGTTTCTAAAGTTATAATTAATGCACCAATCTTGCCACATACCTTGCTGCCATTATACATATTAAATTGACTTTATTGTAGTTTCTAGCTAAAATTAAAGGGTGACAGACATACTCTATGTTCACATGGCCACAAGTACAGTCAATTTATTTGTTTCAGAACAAGTAAAGTTGGAGTGTGGAGATGCTTTTTTGTTTATATTGAATCTCATCTTTGTACTGTGATTTACAAGTACCTGAGAAGCTGACACACTCTCTGATTTAATGCTATTTTTGATCTTCAACTTACAAATCTTAATATTTGTCAACTGTCACCTCTTAAGAGGTGAACAGCTGAGGGAGGAGGGAGCATTTCCTCTTTTTGTTTTGCCTCTGAGTAATGGCCAGGATCAGTCTCCTGACACAAGGGGCTTATTCCTTCTTTGCATTCAGCTGAACTACTTAGTGTTTTTACCTGTTAGTTTATCTCCTTGAAAACTGTTTTCTTCCACTCTCTGCAGCTCATGAAGATGGCACAATGTGGAGAGTTGAAAGCAAGGGTGATTTTTTTTTCCTTAGTTTTTCAGTAGCCTGCTAGAACTGAAATTGTTCTATACATCCATTTCCTATCTCCTTGGCAAGAGATGCAAATTCTGCCTGTCTAATCTGTCCCTGCTGGCAAACAGCAGTGGTGTGCGTCCTCAGCTATGTTAATTTTTGGAGTCAAGATTTTCATTAGAAGACAACAAATTTCTTTTTTAGCTACGGTTCTGAATTTGTGCTGGAATCTAAATAGAGGATTTCCTCCCTTTCACGTTGGAATCTCTGGTATGTTGGTTCTTATTTGCTCAGGGATCTGAATCGATACAGTAGAGAAAATGAGTGTATTGAGGTAAATATTTTGAAACTCTCTATTCTGTGAATACTTTCTTTAGTCCTATGGGCAAAAAGTAGATATGAGTTAGGAAGAAGTTGGCATAAGATTACTTTTCTATCTCATGCTCTGTGCTTTGTGCAAAAGATGTCTGAAATTCAGTATGTTCCTGAAAAAGGATATGGGCTGCTACTTTTAATGAGAATATTCTCAGATTTTTTTAAAAAAATAATACATTTTACCACAAAGATGTTCTGTAGTAACATTGAAATATTTTCTTTCATTTTAATAAATATCATTTTTCTCCTGTTGTCGTGCTCTAGATCTTGAATATTCTGTGCAGTGACTTGCTGTGACTTGCTTTTGTTTGTTATTGTTGTTGCTGTTTGTATAAATGACAAGAATTATTTGATTTTGTTTTTGAACTCAACTACTCAGTGGTTTCATAACCTGTTAAATTCTTTCCAAAATATTATTATAGTAAATTTCTTCTTAAAAAGATAATTATGGAGCTGTAATTATGTAAATAAAACTAGATTCCAGATATGAATGCATCTTCTTCCTTTTGTGTGTATGGTCGGCAAGGGAAGCCTTCTCTGACCAGAGATTTTTTTCTAGAAAAGAGATATAGGATACACTGTTAGACCTTCCACTCTTTACGAGAGGGGTTTTTTTGATAAACATAAGAAGTACCCTTAACAAATAAGAGAGCTGCTGTTTGTATTTTGAAACAAATAGATGTAAGAGTAGAAGATTGATGCAACTGCTGGACATTTTCAAAAAGCTAGTTTTACACAAAACTTAGAAAATTAAGAAAAAAAACTTACAAATTGAAAGCAGTCTGATACACCAGAGTAACCTGGTGAGAATGAATAATAAATGAATATATTCTTAGAGAGACCACTTCATTAAAAAATAAAAGTAACCATTGCTTCTTTGAGGGGAACAAGTATCCTTCTGTAGTGTTCAATACAGTGGAACAAAGAATGCAAAAAAAAAAAAAGCCCGTAAAACGGCTGGGAGATGTTATAGCTTGGAAAGTTTTAACTTTACATAACTAGAAATGAAAGAATGATAAAACATGGATTCTAAGCCCAATTCTCATGAAAGGGGTAATCTATAAGAAAGGTGTAGAGAAGTTATCTGCTTTCCTAAAAGGCCTAACCAAAATACAACTTCCTATTCTTGTGCCAGTACTTAAAAATAAATGTTGAAGCACTGTTGAGAGAATTCGCTAAAGAGGAGGAAAGTTATTAATTCTGAGACACCTTTTTGTCTGTGTGCTCATGTTACTTATATAAAAAAGAGCAATTCTAACGCATGACAAAATGAAAGAATTTGGATCATCTGTGATATGACTTAATTGAAGTCAAGGTAACTGACTTGCTGAGCAATGCAAGCTGTAGAAATTTATTCACATGGTGGAACATGGGTGAGTACAGAATTCTAAATAAAGAAATCTTGAAATATTACAGCATGGGAGGAAATATCGCTGGAGTTTTTCTGTCACTTTTTATTTTTCTCTAATCACACACTCATTACAAGATATCACTTTTAGCTAAGTAGAAGGTTTTACACTTTATTCTCTTCTACTAACCTGTTAAGGAAGAACTATTTTAAAATTATTTTAAAAACTAAGTATTTCCATACACAGGGAGAATGCAGCTTCTGTGTTTGTGTAAATTTTTTTTTTAGCATCAGTATTGATGGATACTGTTGTTGATGAAGATTTTAGCAGATATTGAACATTGTTATGAAGTTGTTGGTACTTGAATAAAAGCATATAGGATAAAAGAGTGCATAGGGAGCAGGTTAGGCTGCTGTCTGGACCCTAGAAATACATGTGTAAGGCCTGTATTTGTCCTTGCTTGTCCATAATTGCTTTCCAATGTGACCTGAGTTTCTGAACTTCCTTCTACAATTTGTGTCACACTGCTTACAGATGCTGCTTATAGGCTGAGATGTGTGGCTTCAGAACGGGAACAGAATTTGAAGAGTACATAATGATGCTTCTGTGGTCAAAGGAAAATTCAAACTGTGGATTAAACTTTTAGCTGTACTGCAATTTCTTTAACAAGCAAGTAAAGTAACAATATAGTTGCAGAGCACCAGGGGAAAAAAGTTTCGTTTTAATACTGTGTCTGGCAGTAGTATGCACAATCTCATTAAGGTTAATCCTATTCTCAGGATTTTCCTGATTACATTTTAAAGACCGTTTGTTAGATTTCACAATCCTCTAAGAATTGAAATCAGCAATTATGAACCTATTTTAACATTTCAACTTTGATTCAGAAAGCAGCATTAGTGTGCTAAACTCCATACTACCTGCAATGTGCAGATTTTTTTTCTCTTGTAACTTTTTGTTCCATTTACTTGGTTTAGAATATTGAACAAAACTCAGCATCATCAAGGAAGATCTATATCTAGTGCTGGGTTTTAACCGCTCCTTTTTCTTAAATCGAGGAAACAATGATATGTGGTTTTAACTCCAAATAATATATTTAGCTTTAAAAAAAGATTGTATGTTGAAAGCAATTGTAATACAAATGTTTCATAGTACAGTAAACCACAAAGTTGCTGGAGATGGAGGTTCATATGAGAAATTAATTTTAGACATCCTCAAGTAATGAGGATAATAACATTGGCATTGTTAGGTGGGCTAGCAGATCTGTCTTACAGAGCCCCAAGATCTTTTTTTGTGTGTGTGTGCGTGTCAAGAGGCTGCAGTGTTTTAACGTAGTCTTGTTTTGATGTTGTAAATAGACAATACTGATGTCTGAGTCCATCAGTGTATGGCAGCCTTACAGCAAAAGGGGAAAACTAAAATTTGATTGGCAAATACTGCTATGTTCTAAGTTTCTTAACACATAGCACACACATGATCTCTTCTAAAGGTACCTTTAATCATAGAATCATAGAATGCTTAAGGTTGGAAGGGACCTCCGGAGGTCATCTAGTGCAACCCCCCTGCATACACGAGGTCACCTAGAGCATGTGGCACAGGATTGTGTCCAAGTGGGTTTTGAAGATCTCCAGAGAATGTGATTCCACTCCCTCTCTTGGCAACCTATTCAGTGCTCTGTCACCCTCACTGTTAAGAAATTCCTTTGCAAGTTCCCGTGGAACTTTTGATGCTTCAATTTTTGGCCRTTTCTTCTAGTTCTGTCGCTGGCTACTACTGAGAAGAGGCCAGCCCAATCCTTCTCACTCCCTCCCTTGAGGTAACTATACACACTGATGAGGTCCCCTCTCAACCTTCTCTTCTCCAGGCTGAAGAGGCCCAGCCTCGTGGTCAATCGTCAAGATAAAACTTATGAACTGGAATACCAGTGTTGTTATACATATATCTCTTCCAATTGAATTTTCTATGTCTACATAGATGAAACTTATCTACTATTTCTCTTGTGCATCCAGAGAGATGAATAAAACATGGTCTGTGACCTGGGTAAATATCAAACCAAAAGTTATCTTTTTAGTTAATATTTTGATTGAAAACATTTTATCAGGATTTTTTATCTCGCTAAAGTGTAAGATGCCACAACAGAATGCAGTAATTATGAATGAGGATTTTTCCTGCTTGGCTTGTTGAGATGTGATTTGTACTAACAGAAGTTGGAGTGTTGGATTTTCCTTTGTTGGTATTTCTGCTTTTCTTTGTGGCTACAGTGTGGTAGGTGGTTCAAATTCCTCTTTCAAATTTCCTCTTCAAATCCTCTTTCAGGTGACTGTAGACAAGTACTTCAATGTATGCCTGGATCAATTGTAACTATTGTTGCTTACCTGATCTTATGAACCTCTTCTTTGAGATTATTTAGTATTATAATATTCTGGCACAGAATAAAAGAGTAAAGAAGTAGACATGTATTCTTGGCGGGGGGGGGTGCCTTTTTTTGGGGGGGTATAGCAAAATAGGATTAAATTTTAGTGAAGTATTTCAAATTCTTAAGCTGTAGCTAAAGTACTGCAATTGGATTACTTCTGAAACAAACATGTAAATGAAAAAAGACTTGCGAAGGACTGAGTGGAGAGTGGATAGAAACATATCTGTTTTTATTAAATGGACATTTATTTGAAAAGAAGATACAAACATATGAATTAATATGGTCATAAAAATGCTAGAGTAATCTAGAAACTAATTGAATCAAGAAGTTCAAGATCAAGCATTTTAATTTAACCAGCACATATACTACTGTCTTCTTTCCAAGTGCATAGTAATCACCTATTTTCTAATCTGTCAACTGCTGCATTTGAAAGCAATGCTTGGATGTCAGCTTCCATTTTAATGTGATGTTTGTTCTTTTTGGCTGTAACACACCATCTGAGTTGTTTGAGGAAATTTGTTGAAAACATGTGCAGTCTCAGTTGTGATCACCAATGTGGTAAGAGCAGGAAAGGAGGAGAATGCAGTTTGACATGTTATTGGTTCAGGTTTAACCAGGAAGTTAAATAAAACTTGTAGAAAAAGTTACTAATGCACAGCTGAACTTTTGCATTTCTTATGTCTGACCTTAATCTGTATTGTAAAATTGTTTAATTACAATGTTTCAAAGTTAACCTAGGTCGATCATTGTATTAAAAATTACTAAGCCTACAATTGTGTGATTATTTCTGACTTAACTTGGTATAAAGTAATTTTTGGATGAAAGGGGAAAAAGAAAATCTACAGGTGGATAACTCTGGAACAAATACAGCCCAGCTGCCTACTAGGTTCTGGACTAAACAGGTGGAGTGGCCTTCACACTAATAGCCACACTAAGTGTTTAGAGAAAAAAAAAGTGAAAGATGATTGCAACTTGGTCATGTGGTGAGGGAGTCTTTGTGCTTCTTGAATAGCTCAAGAAAAAGCTGCACATCATGCACCACCTGGGAAACCTGCAAAAATGCATCAGTTCAAGCACTATTCTGTTTGTTATAACAAAGGATTTTATAACTTTTCATACTTTTTATACAGTGCCTATTAGAGGTGGACTTATATGGCAAAACACTAGGTAGTTGACATTAACAGCTGAATAACTGTTCTGGAAAACTGAAATAGATTGTATAGCTCTGAGCACCTGAAAGCTGTTTTCTCATTATCTTTTTTTTTAAAAAAGATAATTTAAAGAGTAGATTAAGTAACCTGTTAGAATTAATTTAGAGAATGACTGTACTGAATTCTTCAGTAAAGAGCTGGTACTGTAGCTGACCCCAAAAAAAACTTGTCGTAGACCCTGTCCCAGTTTAAGACTTCTGACTTAGGCAAGATAGTAAAACAGTCCTCCTAGATTTATTATGGTTTTTCTTTCTACCCTGTGTAGGGCAATAGAAGTAACCAAAATAGAGGAGGAGGCCAAGGTCAGCACCTGCTAATCTGGGTCAGCAGCAAGTGTGAGGACAGTTGGTCAAACATAACTGCTGACTAATAGATGTACCAGCAGCCTGGAGCATGTTCCACACAGGTCATAATAAGTGTTTTTTCTGGCAGTAGTAGTAATAGTGGAATTTTACCCCAAGCTGCTACTTCCCCTTCCTGATTTTTTTTTTATTTTAGTTTTTCTAAATAAGGCTACATGAACAGTGGCTTTTACAGCTGGCTCTGCTCATAGGTAAGCTTAGATTAGTTATTAGCTCAGGGTTAAGACAGGGCAGTGTGTTTTGTGTGACATACTGTTAATACTGTTCATTCGCTTGGCCTTTTTGTCTTCCTGAACCAGTTAGGAAAAGACTTCACTGATAATTCAAGACACACAGAAGCAGCACAAGAGATTTTTGTTTTTTTTTTTAATCCATGGGGCATATCTCCCTGTTCTGACAGCTATTTAAAGATGATATATTAGTAGTTTTACAGTGACATTAGCCAATAACCTTACATGCCATCCTAGCTTGTTCCACAGACTTCTGCATAGAGTTTGCTCAGGTGGCCCCTACCTTGACTCTTCTAGCATGGATAGTGCTTCATGTCCCCCCATTTGCTACTATTCACAGGACCATGGGAGGCCTGAGCTGACCTTTGCTGGTATAAATCATTGAAAAAGAAAGCACAAAGTACTGCAACGTTTGTCATCCTTTCTTTGTGTCCTTACTTCATTCAATATTGGGACACTGCTTAGTTGTCTTTTTGCTTCTGCTCTACCTCCAGAAGTCTGTCTCTCTACCCTCTGTGTCCCTTATCAGTTTCAATTCCAGCTGATCGTTAACTTTCCTAGTTTTGTTCCTGGATGTCCAGGTGGTGCTTCTATTCCTGCTGCTATATATTTTCTCATTGAGTCTGAGTTGGCTGTTTGGGCAGGCTGACTTGCTGCTTATTGCATGTGTGCTTTGGTGTACTTTTTTGCTCTGAGGAGACTGTTTCTGGTGATGAGTCAGCCCTTCTCAGCGCCAGATGCTGCCTTGCTTTCTCTGCTGCTCTCTAGCCCACATACTCATTTCCTGAACAACTGGAGTCTGCTTCCCTTCCTCGCTTTTCACAGGGTCTTAAACTCTACCACCTATCATTTTTGGAAGTAATACGGCTCTCTACTGTTATGTCCCTGATTAGTTCTTCCTTTGTGCTCTTCTCTGCTTTTGCTCCCACACTGATCCTGACCAGCAGGAAAAACTCGCATTTGTTCAAGTCCATTGTGTAAATTGTAAGGTGTGCTCCCTTACATTCCCCCCATATTTTTCTTTTTCCTTTTTTTTTTCTAAAGAACCTGTATCCATTCATCCATCCTTTGTAATATTCCAGTTATATCAATGCACTTTTGTAGTTTCCATGAGGTCAGTTACGGACAATGACACATTCCTTGTGAAGAGAGTTGCAAGACTCTAAGTAACAGTTAACCACGATCAAAAGGGTGACAGGAAAGTGTCAGAGCTGATAAAAGTTCTTATATGAAGATACAAGAAGTAACACAAGTAAGAGAAGAATTTTAGTAAAGGCCAAAGGGATTAAGTTGGCATGCAAAATAATAGAGCAAACTCTTCCTGTTGAGTTTGCAGCCACATTATGCCTGGCTGGAGAAATCCTAATATTAGTTTAGAAAACCATCTGGGAATCGAGCAGGTGATCAACAACTAAGAATCTGATGTTAAAAGTTTTGTCAAATGGACTCGGCAGATTTTTTTTGATTGAAGAATCTCTGTATTCTAATTGGATTCAAGGGCTTGCCAGATTCTGAACAGTTCCAAAACCTCCTACGTTTTTTTTACGTGTACTGTCCTATGAAGTAATTTTTCTTTATTTTTTAAAATTCCTGCATTCAGGTGATTACACTTTATGAAATACAGTCAATATTCATCTGTTGCTCTAAGAAACTAAAATGTATTATTCCTATTTAGACTGAGCTATGAATGTCATGTATTCCACTGAAAAGGAGCAGAGGAGCTCTTTACAGTAGAAACTGTACAGGGTGGAAAGAGTATACAGTTTTGCTGGGAAGACTTTAGAGTAAGCACTGGAAAAAAAGGGCTTTGTGTTGGAAAAATCATATGAGTAAATTTTTAAAAGAAAATATCTTGGATCCTAGTAAAGGAACAAAATAAAAAAAAAAACCAAAAAATTGTCTTGAACAAGTCTAAACTGTGACTGCAGGGATAATTTTGGGGAGGATTTGTAAGAATATTTTTAATGTCGGATAAGTGGGACAAAAGTAAATTTAGTGAATTAGTAGTGAAGTGGTTTGGCCAATCCTTTGGCCAAGGGGCACAGGGAAGGATGCTAATCACTATCCTCAATACCTTGAACATCCATACCTGAACATCCACAAATGGCAGCTGCATCAAGAAAGAGTTCACAGAGCTGGGTTCGGTGCACCAGTGTTTGCAGAGATGGAAAGAGATATGTGAGTAGAAAAAAGGGAGAAACAATGACCCCCTTCCCATTTTGCAAAATTTAGATTAGAGAGAGCTGTTGTATGTTCTTTTAGAATAAACCGTCTCCAAGAGATGCTTCAAACCAATGATGTTTTTACCTAGTCATAATAACTTGCAAGTACCTAACTATTGGGTAGCTGCTCACTGTTATTAATTATATTTATTAGTAATATGTGAAGATATATTACATTTAACCTAGCATCAGTAGATAATGCTTTAGGATAACTTATAGTGTGTGTTTTGGGTCTTGGATTTTTGATTTCTAGTTTTATTAGTTTTTTTTTTTTAAAAAAAGCTAGTAGTTCTGTCAATTAGCGTGTTCCTGATCCTGCATTTAATACAAAGGGGAAAATTAAGTGGTGGTGTATATACTTATAGTACAAATCATAAATTTATAGTAATTAAAATTATAAATTGAATATGATTATCTAAATATAAAATTAATTAATATAAAAATTGCTAATTACCTGCATGCAAAATTGAAAGGCAAATTTTTAAGGCAGTGTGACTAATCAAGCTAAATAGCTCTTCTATCTTAAGATACCGTATCTGCTTTAGGATTCTAATGTTATTTAAGATGCTAATTAGGGAATAGTAGGTATTTATTCTTTCACATACTAGTATATGATCAAAAACAGAAGCACTGATATTATTTTGTGATTCAACAGCAGTGTATGTTGTTGTTAGATAGCATTGCAGTTATGAACAAATTTATAATTCCAAGGGTTTTCTTTTGAGCGTAATTGTTTCCTGAAAACATCTGTCTGTTAAATAGCAGAATGATAAAGTAGTCTCACAAAGTACTGTAGAATAGCTACATCTTTAATATGGACAGGTCTTGAGTATAAAGAAAGAGAACATCCAAATGCTACTTTGAATTATCCTCTTAGTTGAAAATAGGCTTATTATTTGGAAGTCCATAGGAGAAAAGAAAGGACAGTAGGAAAATATTTCCTTGCTGGAGTAAGCTTCATTTTTACTACACTGAGTATGTTATAAATTCTCACTACATTTCATCAAATGTCCTGGATCTCTGCTTCTGTTTTATTTTTCTGTTGTTTTGCTTTGTCTTCTCCCTGACTGCATTGATTTTTCCCAAGCATCTAACACAGACTAGCTGGTAAATCTGGAAAATAATTGGATTTATCTAATCCTCAATTTTAAAATGGTTTTGTACAGATATGCAGGACTGGAAAGAAAACTGTTATAACATAAAAAGCAGAAAAAAGAAAAAAGCTTTCTTTTTTGCATTTAGAGAACTGTACTCAAATTATGCTGGTTATCCAAAATTTAGTGTTTCTGATTTTGAAGTTTAGTTTGTTTTGTTTCTTATTTCGTCATGGATGGTTCTGCTTCTCTATGTAAGGAAGGCTACTTCACTTGAGTAAAGCTATGAGGTTAATCCTCCCACCTTTAAGATTCTGTGGCAGTTATTTTAAGTCTAATGAGGTTGTTGGGGCATGGCTTAATAGGCTGATTCTGTGCAGATGGTAATTGCCTTGTCTTATGTTTATCTTCTGATTCTGTTGAGTGGTACTTTAGAAGAAGGAATAAATATTTGTGTGATAAATGCAACCAATTCCTAAACTGCTGCAGAATTTCAAAATATTTGCTGACAGCACTCTCTAATTTACCCTCTTTTGCAAAACTTTTGGTGTACTATTTTAAATGTTTCTTTTGTTTTCAGGTTTTGAAAGTATTTTAGAAGGGCTTTATGGACCAAGGCTACGAAGAGACCTCAGCTTATTTGAAGGTAAATGAGCCAGCTTTTAGTGCAGTGAGCTTTATTTTTATTAGCTCTTCATTGAGTTCTAGGTAGTTTAAAGCATATACTGAATTCTGAAAAGGAAATCTGCTGTTGTTTTCTTTCTTAGCTGTTTTTCATATATGAATATATGTTGTTCTTGTCTGTACTATACATATGCAAAACAAGATAAAATTGTAACTAGGTCTTATTCCTGTGCCAGGAATTTTTGAATTAACTAAGCATGCTTGAGTAACTGCTTGAGAAAGATTTACTTTTCTAAAGTATTGCATCTTCTACTAACATTTTTTTTCTGGACAACTCTTAGAATGGGAGGGCAAGAAATTCAGTTTGTTATCAATATTAATTAGGAAAAAAGAAAATTATGAATGCTAGGGGTTTTTTTTGTAGTTGCCTAGAAAAAATGGGCTTTCTTGTTGCATTTTCTACCACCCAGGTACACCTATCCTTATCCCATATGTTGTAGGTTATGCTGAAATAGCTTTTAATAACATCTGAGTTTTTAGTTTATTAAATTAAATATGTAATGACTTACCAGCATTTAACAAAAAAAAAAAAAAAGTGTTAAAAGCTTCTGCTACCAGTGTTTTGCTTTGCCTACCTTTTCGCTTCTTCATGATTTATTTTTTGATCATGTAGTTCATAGAGCTTATTGCCTGTTTGCTGTCATTACATGAACAGTAGCACAGTATACATGAACAGTATACATTAGCTTGGAATATCTTTAGAATAGTTTCTTTAACTTGATTATGGTTTTCTTCTCTTCAGATTGTGCAAGTTCCCTGGCCTATATTGTGTGCTTAACACAGTGTTTTCAAGGGAAAGGGGAATCTTGAAATGCCATTTTACTGGTATTTTAAGAAGATACTTCTGCCAGATATAAAGCTAGGCATGCCAATAGAGATTTTTAAAGCAACAGAGAGATGTGTAAATTTGGGCTGAAGCTTATATTCATGAATCGTACTCCCTTTGCCTGTGATTGAAATAAGTATGGGTTTGCTTTGGAAATTGAATAGGACATTCTTAATCTGGTAATGGTGTACAGTATCTTTTTCTTCCAGTTAGTAATACCAGTGGGTTGCAAAGTGTTAGGCTTTAAATCAATTACTAATTAATCTGAAATTACTAGTTAATTTGAAATGTAAAGTGTTAAAACTGTTTTTTTTTCTCTTGCTTGCAAGAATGCCAGTAATGTGCCTGAATTTCTGAACAGCTGAAGCCTGTGCCCATATGTTTGACACATCTGTTACATTCATTTTGCTTCTGGAACAACTTGAGAAAAGAGGAAGGAAGAGTGTTAGGTTGGGATGCCCTCCTTACCTTATTGCTTTTGATTCATGTTTGTAAATACAGTATTCAGAAAAACAATTTGAAAGAGATTGATAGAGATAGTACTGGTAGTATAAGACTATTTCTAGATAGATGCTGCAGTGTGTTGTAAAGGCTTGTAGAAAACTGTGAAGTAAAATGTGTAATGAATCTTCCCAATGTGATTTAAGTGCCATCTTTCAGTTTTACAGATGGTCAAACTAAGAGACAAAGCAAATGATGTGCCTCAATTAGCAAAATGTATGGTTGGTAGAATCTGAACTAGAACTATAGACTCTTAGCATCATGCTCAAATCAGTACAGCTGGTTAGGTCTCAGTTTTGCTTATCATAACCACTGAACCAGTGTTATCAATATGCAGTGTTATGTCTTGTAAGCAAGAATATCTGTTTCATTAAATAAACCCATGACAAATTGTACATTTTTGTTATGCAGCACTTGCAAGAATGGGAAATTGACTGAAATACCTGTCCCTTAGTTACAGTAGCATTTCTCCTATTATATTACTGATCTTATTTGTTATTTGTGACATAGCCAAAATAATAATAATAACAAAAAAATGGACAGGAAATTTAACATGTCTGAGTATTAGTTGCTGTTTCCTCTTTAGATCTGGCCTGAAATAGTTTGATCTATAAATGAAATTATTGTACTTAATAATGTTTGAAAGAAAATAAAGTAGAATAAAAAATTCAAAAGATGAAAGATATGCTTCAGTTTTACTGGGTTGGGTTTTGCTGTTTGTTATTCTTTTGAATAAAAAAAATGTAAATTCTATTTTACTGAGAAGGCAAATTAATTACATCAAGAACTCAGCCAGCTATGACAGTTACTAGTTACCTGAAGATAGCACCATGTTTTTCATTCTCATCGTCTACATTATTCCATATTGGTTTCTCCCTGCTGTTTTGTCTGTGTAGCTTCTGGTTGCAACGGTGTCAAGTTCTATATCCTGACATGGTCCTTGGTCGTGCTCTGAACTGGCTCGAGGCTTCTTATCGTGTTCTTTGTTTATACCCATTTTCAGCTAAGCAGATACACTTGTAAATCGTTACTCTTTACATTCTAGTCCTGGACAGTTAGCTAAATAGTCATAAAACATTTTTTCTAATTGTCTGGTATATTGTCTGTGTAATTTTTCTTTTGGAGTTATGTGCTGACATTTTTGGGTGAGGTTTGTCGGGGGAGATACTCTGGGTTCCCTTGCAGAGAGAAGGGGAAAAGACAGTGATGAGAAATGCAGAGGTCTTTGACCATATTCCCTCTGCCAGGAGAAAGGAAAAATTCTTTAGATAGGATAAAAGGCTTATTTTGTGGGGTGGCCTGATTTTTTTTTTTTTTTTTTTTTTTTTTTACTATGAGTAGTAATAATAATATATAAGGTAATGAGGTGAAAATTTATATTAGGAGCATATCTTTGATATTATTCAAGTTTTTACGAAACCAAAAAGATGAAGGAAAGTAATAAGCACCTCAGGAATTTTGTTGTGCTTATTAGGAATGATTAGTGCCATATAAAAAGAAGGGGATACTTTGTTTGGAATTTTGACTGACAGGATGGAAATTTCGAGGAGTTTATTTTGTAATAGTGTAGGAAGTGTTGGAAAGTGTGGGTACGATTTTTTAGATTTTTAGATTTATTAGACAACCGTTTCACATTTTTAAAGGTAAACATGGAAGCTTTTCAGTCCTATAGCTGTCTCTATTAATCTGTGCAGTTCAACATGACTGGGGAAAATGGGCTGGGGAAACAAAGGATTGAATGACTGAAGAAATGACAACAGAATAGCAATATTGTCAAACTTTATTTCCATTTTTAAAAAATAAAAGTATTAAAAGACATTGGTTTCAATTAATCCAAACCATGCTTAATGTTAAGTACTTGTACAATCTGTAAGAACTTCTTCTCATGGACCAAATATTCTTTGAGGATTTTAGTAAAACTTTGTCAGTTGCCCCCAATGCAAGGTAAAAAGGCAGGGAGAGTGGAATTGCTGTGTTCCTAAATTCAATGCAACCAAGAGAAAGGATGTTCTCCTGTTTCTGCTCCCAGCTTGTTTGAGGGTATGGTTGTCAGTCTGCAGTAGGGTCTGCAGTAGGATATGGTGGCCTCTGCCATGTGTTTCCTGTGATGTTGACCTGAGACGGTTGGGTGCTTGTAGCTGGATATATTTGATACGTCAAGCAGTAATGCTGACAATTATCTTACAGGATTTTGCTTTTCTACTTGGATGAACACTGGTTGGAAACGAGGGAGAAGGTTTTCTGAGAGCACTCTTTCCAAAAGGGGTTTACTGCACCTAAAGTCCTTTGCAGTGAATCTGGGTCTAAAGCTCATGTAAAACTAGCTCTGGAGTGCATATAGGTAAACATGGGTAGTTTGTTCTTTCTTTTTTTGCATCAATAAACCAGAAGAAACAACACTAGTGCACACAGGCTTGTTTGACTTTCCTGCGCTTCTGTGGAAGCTCTGCAGATGTCAAGGAAGACGTGTGCTGTGTTTGAAGGGGAAAATTGAAATAATCTTGTTAGGGCAAAGAGATAAGCTTTCTTTGCCTTTTGTTTTTAGTGTAACCTTTTTCCTGTAATATCTTGACTGCTAGAGAAGAGATTCTGACAATTTTTAGACTTTCTCTTTTAATGAAAGTATTACAACACCAACTAGAGGAGTGATATAACTGCTCTTTTTACAGGTTAGAGCAATTATTCTTTTCTCTCCCTTTCATCCTCTTCCAAATATCCTTTGGGTATGATCCATAACCTTTATATTTTGCACTTTTGTTCTGTCAGTCTTGCTTAAACTCTTGGAATTCTTAATATATTATCATGTTGTATTTTATTTCTTTGAATAAATTTATTTCTACACAGAACTGACATTTCTCAAGTGTTGCTTGTATGGTGACACAGAAGAATTGCTCTCATTTAGATTTTTAATAATAGAAATGAGTCTGCTTCAGAATTTGAAGGCAAAAGAATTTCTGTCAAAGCCTAAAACCTGTCTTGGAGTTATGCTCAGAATCCCAACACTCCTAAGTGGATTTGTTGTGGTTGCAAAGAAAACCATGAAAACATGAACTCATTATGAAAGAGTGTGGTATGGGGTTTTTTGCAGACATCCTGAAACAATAGCTCTTGACAGTCAGGAACAGCTAGATTAATTCAACAAAAAATAATTTATTGTTGTCTATTGTATAGTCAAGAAAACCTAGTGTCTGTTTTTCTTGATCATCAACTGTCCAATCTGTCATAACCTTCAGTTTTCTTCTCTGGGATTGTTAATACAGAATTCTATTTTAAAATAATATTTTTAGAGCTGAGTAAACTAGATTGGGGTTATGTTCATATTTAACTTAGGAATTTTTTTCATTTTATTTAATGTGAAATGTGAAGTTGGGTGGAGTTTTGCTTTATTTGCTTGGTTCTTGTCAATATGCCTGTTTGGGCATTTGTAACTTCATTTGTGCTGTGGTAGATTTTTGTCTTTGTTGCTTTGCATATGGAAGTCTGTAACTTTATTAATGTGTTGTTGACATGGGTACTAATGTGACTAAATAATATTCCCTTAAATACTTCCTTTTTTGAAATTGCAGAAGATATTTTTCTGTAATGGCTTCCCTTATATAGGAGGGAATTCATCTTTTATGAAAGATTTACAATATGCATATTCTTCCTTTAGGAAGCTTAGCTTGGAAGGCATCATAATGGTATAATATGTCACATGCATTTTACTGCACCTAAACAAGGTGGGCAAGTTAGCTAGCATCTGTTCAAGGCAGAGGTGTACAAAAAACTAATTGACTATCATGTATGAATATCTAGGATAATGTGAATTTGGAAAGAAACATATATGAGAAGATCTGGATTATTCAGAGTTTGGTGAGTTACCCCACCTCCATGTGCTGTGTGGGCAGTTTTAGGTTAAACACTTGTATTGCTATTGAGGTGTCAGAGCTCATACTCTCAGGAAGTGACCTCATAATTTTATTTGTACTTGAAAAAAGTGTGCTGCACTTATCTGGGGCTATTAAGTTGAATTTGTTCACTAGTTTCACACTAATAAGCTATATCTCGAGTCCATAAATTATGCTGCTCAACAGTAGGATCTGATGCAAACTCTCCCAAGCTTTATCCCTTTAAAAGTCCTTAAACCCTTCTCTGAAAAATGCCCTTTAGTGCCTGGGCTATGTACACTTAAACAAAACGACAACAACAAAAAAACATATTTCAGGATTACCAAGGAAGCTGTTAGCGTATGAAACGGGAATGCCTATGATGGAGTGAAGCCTTGATGTTTTAGTTAATCAGGTTATTCACTTCATATTTTGCAGTCATGCACAGATAGATACTATAGGACAGATACTGCCTATGGTTAAGGAAAAAGTTATGCCACTGTAAAAACTGTAAATATATAAGACATAATTTTGAGACCTGAGTAGCTGTGTTGACAAAAAGGAATTCAAATGGGAAGAATGCGGAGAAGATGAAGGCAGGGGATTGAATCTCACAGGAGAAAAACATACAGACTAGGTATGCCTAACAAAAAGAAAGTTCAAGGGGGGATTATAGTATTCTCTTTAAATACACCAAGCTGCTAAATACTTAGGAGTGACAGCTCTTTAGGTATAAGAGCAATATTGTCTCCAGAACAAAGTTGCATAGTTTGTCTTGAGTAAATTTTAAGCAAAAATTAGAAGATGAGTTTTAAGTATTAGCGCAGTTAGTTTAGGAACAGCTTTACAGTGATTGTTGCTTTGGAAAGACTGGAGTACGTGGTAGAAATGACTTCTTTTTCTTTTTTCTTTTTTTTTTCCCAGGAACTTTATAACTTTTATAAAGAAAATATATCATGTTCCTCCTTTCAATAGGAGGAGATTGGACTTGATTTTAGTGCTGTCTTTAAGTCCTATATTCTGCCTGGATTAAAATCTGCCATTTAATGCAGCATATAATGTAATTTAAAGTTACCTGAATTAATCAAGTGTTACAAGTGAATATAAGGGTTTTACTTATCTATAGTGAAGATGCAAAATAACTGAAAATATCATAAGTACAACAGAGCACATACAGAAAGAGACTGTATCCTAATGCTATTTTAGCTTGCTCTTAAGTTTGCAAACGTAGTTCTTGTTAAAAGCAGTGATGATTGGATTCAGACAAATATATAGGAACTGCAGATAAAGAAACTGCACCCAGTCCAATTCTAATCAGTCAAAAGGTATGGGTTTACTTGCATTCCAAGACAGATGCCTTCTGCTGTTTGAAAGAAGGACCATATGAATCAAAATAGTAGTTGGAAATACCTGAATAATTCCATGGTGTATCAATAAATGTATGTTAGATTACATTTTAATTTAGTTGAGAGAATTATGGGATGTATACTTTATTTCCAAAATCTATTTTTGCTTTTTAAAAACATTTAGTTTTCTTTTTGTTCTTTTTTTTTTTTTTTTTTTTAAGACTGTGAGCCGGAAGAGCTGACTGACTGGTCTATGGATGAGAAATGTTCCTTTTGTAATTTACACAAAGAAACAGTCAGTGTAAGTATGAACATGATACCAAGCATGACTCAAACATCACCTAGCTTTTGTTATGAAAGTAAGAATTAGAGAACTGCATTTTGCAAATAGGTTGATTTTGAATTTTGACTTGAGATCGTCTGGTAATGACAGAAGTGGTTTGGTTTTCTAGTAAAACCTTTATAGGGGTCTTTTTCACTCAATGTCGCAGTAATTGTATATTGTACTGTCACTACAGTAACTTCTGAAATAAATTAAAATCTTCGTGTCTTCCAGGATCGTGCATCAGTTTTCGGTTCTTCACAGTCAACGCCTACGGAGGAACTGTCATCTCAGGGCCAGTCCAACACTGATAAGATTGAATGCCAAGCAGAAAATTATCTAAATGCACTCTTTCGAAAGAAAGGTAATAAATGATATATTTTATGTTTTCACCTGACACAAATCTGGAAGAATTCAATTATTTAGGGCTGATTTTAATTTTGAACTAGTTCTTCCTGCTATGTTGAATGCTGTTTCTTTTTCTGGATCTTTTTATCTTCTTTAACCTCAGTAGATGAGGTATTCACTTCTTCCTTCTTGGCATTCCTGTTAGTTCTATTAGTACTATTTATATTTCTCTTGACTTACGATCTGGTTATATTTCCCATTTCTTTTATCTTCTTGTCGACTTTAGGTGTCTTTCTCTGGAATTCTTAAGCATTTAAATATTTTCGGTTTCAAAAGTGCTTTCATTTCTAATTTTCAAAAAAAAAAAAATAGATGAAACAATATGTCTTACAGATTTCAAAAAGGAATTTTGGATCTTTTCACATCCAGGTTCCTATTTCAAATACATGCAAGTCAGTGACTGAAATTTCTTGCCAAAATATAGTTGAAGAAAATGCAGAGTTATGAAATGCTGTGCTCATTCTTGGTGCTCTGTAAAGTTATTGCAGGACATGAGAGTGCCTGACAAGTCTGCATGGTTCATTTAGGTCACTTGGCAATAAACTAGTCACTGTCAACAGAGGCTAAAATACTCATTTTCTACCATAAATTTCCATGTGAGGAATGTGAGTATGGCTCTACTCAGTAAATTCAATTTTTACAAGTTTTTTTATCTAGTAGGTGTTCATGTATGTCAGAATAGATGAATAGGACTAAGTGTGGCCGTTCTCCCTTGCTCTAACTTCAAATGGAGAGAATCAATTATAGTCTCTTTCTCCTCATAGATGGGGAAAATGATGATATTTTTTCCCTTTACCTAGCTGTAGTATGAAGAGTGTACTGTTGAAGACAAAGTGGGGTTTTTTTCCTTTTCTAGGATATGATACTCTTGAGGCTAGAATTTGTTTAGGGCTTAAAAACTCTTTGAATTGGAGCATTTTGAGTTCATCTTCTTATTTATTTATTTATTTATTTATTTTATTTATTTATTTTTAAGGTCCAGTTAGTTCTCATTTTAAATACTATGTTGAGTTAAGTTGCTACCTCAGTGCTACTTAGACTTTTATTAATCAAAGATGCTGTGGTATGGCATGTCTCTAGGAAGATATTTTAGTAGTTCAAATTTCTACTTTCTCAGCTTTTTTTTTCTGCTTGTTCTTTTGACATAGGAGTTTTTCATGGTTGACCTGATTCATGCTTCAAATGAAGATATATAAAAACATTTGCTGTTTTTTGATTCTTTTTGAGAAGAGCTTTCATTATGGGAAAATGAAAGTTGGTGTAACCTCACCTGTTATTTATGGGAAATTTGTCAGGAAATAAAATATTTTTTACATAATTCTTGAGTGTTTGGTCAGAAAAGTTTTGTCTATTTAAAAAACAGGGAAAGTCTTTTCAGATTAATCTTGCTGTTTTCTGAAGAACTTGTGAATTCTTGGGTAGCTGGTGGTTTTCTGAAGAGTTTTCTACAGTTATTGCTTCAGGTTAGGTTCCAGCAAACTCTCCTAAGTTGTTCAAATATTGGAAGGTGAAGAGGAAAAAATTGTTGTATCAGCAAATGGCATGTAAAGCCAATTTATGAGGTATTAAGTAATTGTCTTGGCTTTGCAGGAGGAAGATGAAGATCTTTATTAGTTGAGGGGATTTAACTCTCCCTTTTGAGATCAGGTCCTTATGACAAAAGGAATCAAAGCAAAAATTGCAATAAATCTTTCAGCTAAGAAATTTTTATTGTACCCAGCTTTGTAATAGATAATATTTAACTTTTTTTAAAAAAAAAGTTTTTCTTGGTTTGTCATCTTTAAAATTGAAGTAATACTTTTTTTTCACTTGTTTTCATTGCGAATTCTTCAGGATCCTACAGTTTCCTGCTCTGATAACCAGCACAGTTTTTTTCAGGACCTCTAAGAACAGCTTCTAACATTATAAGCAAATTTGTGAGTTGCATTTATTGGTCTCATTTTAATTATCCTTTGATTTTGAGAACAAGTTAGTATATTGGGGAGAGTTTTTTGGTTTATTTTTGTTGTTGTTGCTGTTCTTTGTGGTTTTTATTTGCAGATGGCTTTTCTGGCATCATGAAATTAGTGCAGATGATTTCCAGACATGCAGTGGTGTTGTAAATAGTTGTCTACTGAATGCAATCTTCAGGCATTTTTAAGTGAGGATTATCTGTAGACTCTCAGACAAAAATGATTGTCTTTTCCTTTAAAGGGTGTGATGTAATTATTACTAAGACAGGTGCAATTGTTGATAGGCGAGGGGTAACAAAATCTGGAGAGACATCATTGGATCTGAATGTATCCAATATGTGCAAGCTATCTTATGACAATGAAAAACTAGTCATAATCATCCTTACATATCAGAGCTAGAGTTGTTTGAGAGCTTTATCAGACATTATTAATTTTAATTTTCTGGGTTTCCAGTGATGCGTAGTGAATGCTCTTGGAAGTTGTTTCTCCATGCAATGCTAATATTGAACCTAAAAAAGTAATTTCTTATTTGTTAATCAGTTTATATCTTCAGGATGTGCTTAATTAGGAAAATATTTCTAAAACAGCTTTTCAGGATTTAAGGATCTGAGTTACAGAAAGCAAGGGAGTAAAGTAGTCAGGTGACTTGAACCTGCTTAGAAAATCTAGGCAGCTCTTTAAATAACTTCAGTATTATTCTAAGAACAACAAAATTATTTTTGAAATTTTTTCTTGTTTCTAAATCTCTCATGTTCCAGCATTTTAATACCTGTGATGTTTCTTATTCCATAGCATATAATTGCCTTTGCTACTGAGAGTCCTATTCTTTGTTTAAGCTGTGTCTCAGTTACAGAGGTTCAAGACCTCAGGGTTATGCTTGTAACAGCTCTAATCATGACTTCAGACATCTTAGAATCAAAACTTGTAGTTCATACAAAGTGTAACTGGTGCCATCTACTGATAATAAAGAAATATTTACTAGTGATAGTGATTTGCAAATTCAGAGACCTTGTAGTCTTCTTCCCCTAATGTACATCAAATTGCTTTTACAAATTTTCTACTTAGTAAATATTTATTATGTGCAATGAAAGGATTGCCCCAATAAAATTACTATTCTCTGTGTTTTGATCTCACAATTATATAATAATATGTAGTTAAAAGCCATACAGTACAACAAAGTGTGTGTATCCTGTTTGGATTCCCCAGAAATCTTCTTTTGAAATTATAAAATATTATATAAAAGTTCTACTTACTTCTAAAAAGACTAATTTTTTATTTCAAAAATTGAGAATGTGTTTCCTAAACTATCACTTTTTCTTCTTTCCATTCACCATATAGTATCCCTCACATTTCTGTCCTTTATCATTTGAAGATACGTGGGAAATTACACTCAATTTCAAAATACTCAAGATTATTTTTTCTTACTCATAAGATATGTATATACAGCTTTGTCTGATTAGGAAGTAATGCAGAATGCATAAGAATGGATTAGTAGCATCCTTCCGGTACCACTGAGCTCTAGAGGACTGGATCAAGCTCTTTATAGTGGTGGGTAGCAAGGAAAAGGGAAACAAGACACAAATTGAAGCACAAGATGTCCTGACTGGATAGAAGGGAAAACTTTAATCATGAGGAGAGTCAAGCAGTGGAATTTGCTGCCCCGAGAAGCTGTGCAGTCTATCTCTGTAGCAGTTTTCAAGATTGAGCTGAATGAAGCAACCTGGTCTGATCTGAAAGTTGATACTGCTTTGAGCAGGAGGTTGGACTAGAGGCCCCCTTACAAAATGAATGATGATTGAATGATTTAGAAAAAAAACAGTTGGTGCTGAAGATGGGATAGTCCTGCTATTTACAAACTTAGACTGTGGTCTAATTCTGTGTATTGATACCGATTAGCAGCTAGAACTGCTGCTAGATGAATTTGCTGTAGATGAATTTGTCCCTGAGGCATGTCTTTCAGATTATTTATTCTAAAAGGAATATGTTTTTTTATGCTCTAATATGCATTTCTCATAGAATTGCCTTCTATAGTAAATTAATTAAATCCATAAATGAACAGTAGTTGTGGCAATTGTAATTGTAAGAAATGTTATTGTATTTATTTTTCTATAGGGAAGTATTTGAAAGTGATTAGAAAAGAGTTAAAATACTTAGTTATAAAGAAAATATTACAAGACAAAAAAACCCACTCTGTTATTTCAACTAGGTCTAAAGATTTTTTTTCTGTTTTGCTTTTTCTGAGAATGCCTGAAAGTAAGTCATGCTTAGATATTGCAGGCGTGAGGAATCTGCAGTTAGAAAGGCAATAGAAAACCCGCAGTTTTGAGGGAAATTTTTCTTACACTTTTATAATGATTGATTTTAGTTATTAATTATAAGCAGTAATTTGTTCCGGACTTTTGTGTTCTCTACCTAATGACAGACACACCTCATGTTCTGTGATCCTTCCCTTTTTAAAGGCACAGACCATATCAGGATGGGAAATAACCATGTTTCCCACCTGCACTAACAGTTACCTGTTGTCCAAAACTCTTCTAACATCCCCCCCTCTCTCTCCCATGAATGTTGAATTCATGGTTTAGAAGAATTATGAAATACTAATAAAGAAAGGTACCTGTGGCTGGTTGTTATGTAATAAGGGAAAGCATTTTTTTTTTCTGCACATATCCTCTAGCATTCAGAATTTCATACCTTGAAGTCTTTTTCCAGAACCTCTTTATGGGTATTAGAAACTGGGGCAGAGAGCTGGTTGAAAGAGCCTCAGAGGATGGATTCAGCTATGAGCCCTCTTGTTCTGTTGTGTCATACAAATGTCTCCTGAAGTGAAAATATGTAGCCTGCAATCTTTGAAAATGCTGGTACTTCAACTTGTCTGATAAAGCATTACTAAAAAGCCAACCAAAAGCATTGACAAGAAACCTCTAGTCAGCTCGCCTTTTGCATGCTCTTAGCAGGACATCCCATTCTTATTGTATAACTGTGTTTGCATTTCCTTGCATAACTTTCTGGTGTGAGTTCTCCAAATGGAATATGTTTTGAAGAAGCCTCTAAAAAACAAAAATCCAGCTCATCTCATCTTGAGCAGCATTTCTTGGTCTATTCTAGCAGTTACTTTCTTGCTAGTAGATTCATAAAATGTTATTGCCATGAAGTGTTTCAACAAATATGCTATATGATCTTAACATTCTCTATTTAAAATCTGTGATTATTCATGAAAATATCTGGCTGATAGAAATATTCAGAAGATCCAGGCCTTTTGATTTCTCCATCTCCAAGAGAATAAAATTCAATTGATTGTCTCTTCTGTTTCCTACTGAGTTAAGCAACCTAGTAGCTGTTATCATGTCCTTTGGCATTTCTTTCAGGCAGTCAAGACACAGCTAAAAGTTGACTCTTCTGCATTTTTTTTCCCAAGCTTTAGGTCACTTTTATACTTTTGTTGAAATGTGTTTTCAGCTGCTCATTACATATGAACTTAAGAAGTAGCAGATATTAAATAAAGCCCTGGAAGAGATATTAGTATTCTGTGAGGGCACAGAGTAGTAGGGAAGCGATAAGATGGGTGGGTTGGTGATTTACTGCTATAGATCTTTAACTGTAGAAAAATTGTGCCTGCCTTGAAATAACATATTACAGTTTTCTGATTGCTTTCCTAAATGAGTAATATTGCTCACTTTTTTAGTAGGTTGCTTAATAATCACTGCTAAGCTACATACTGGGTTTTGTTTTGATAATATTTTGAAATTTCTACTTATAGAGTGATTTTATTTCAGTGATTCTCAAATGCAGTTTTAGTTAGGCTTCTAATAAGATATTCTTTTTCTTTTTTAGCAGCTTTCAAATAATTATTTTTGTTATGATTTTCATCAAAAACAACTTATTTATTTACTGATAATTTAGCTTACGTTAGTTTTATTCTTTTTTTATTGTTCAAACTGAAAGTGAGTCTTCAAGTGAATATTCAACTTAATTCACCTTGATTCTGACAGAATTACTTATTTATTCCCTCCCATGTAATTTACTTACCTTATTTTACAGTCATAACATGCAAAAACTACTGAGATATATGAAACATGCTCTTCCAAGTGCTCACCCCTTAGAAATGGTCATAGGCAGGAAAAAAAAAAAATAGTAGCACCTAATGTGTTTGATTAATTGTACTTATGAAAAATGTTTATTGAAAAAAACCAATTACATATTACTTTCTTAACACATGTTGTATATGTGTGTGTGGTTTTGTCTTTTTTTTTTTTTTTTTTTTTTTTTTTTCAATTCCTAGATCTTCCTCAGAACTGTGATCCTAACATTCCCCTAGTTGCTCAGGAATTAATGAAAAAGATGATCCGTCAGTTTGCGATTGAGTACATTTCAAAAAGTAGCAAAATTCAAGAGAGTAGAAATGGTTCATCATTTGAGCCAAGTCTGATATGTAAAAGTATACAAATGAACCAAACGGAAAACTCCCTTCAGGAAGAACAGGATAGTCCTCTAGACCTCACTGTGAATCGAACTCAAGAACAGAATACTCAGCAAGGTAAATTTCTCTATCTACTTATTCAATGCAAAATCATACTGCTGCTATTTATTACCTTATTATCCCTTATTATCATATTCTCTTTTTAATTACCTTAAAAAAAAAGTGTATCTGTTAATATATGTATATTGTATCTGTAAATTCTTTCTGCTCAAAATAGTTAGTACATAGTAGGAAAATTATTATCCAATGTGATTAAAATGAAGGTTGAAGGGAAAATTGTTATTGCATCAGCTTAACAGTTAAGAAAATTTAATACATTTTCCTTTAAACATTAATAAGAAAATTAAATGAGAACTACAAAAACATTCTTTACGACAGAAAAAAAAAAAAGAAAAAATGGGTATTAAAAGATAAATAAGCTCATTCCCAAACACATGACTTCAATTATTGGCATGAGAGCTTCTCARCTTTAGAATACTGAGTCTAAATCAGTTCAGCTGTGGCTGACACAGGCTTGCTACAGTGTAGCTTATTTCATTTGATTTTTGTACCATGAGTACTACTGGATACCAATATTCTAATTAGAGGAGAAAGTGTGGCCAGGAGAGACAGAGGAAAAGGGTGGCTGAAGGTTTTGTGGAAGAAATAGCTTTTAAGAAATCTTGTGAGGATAAAAAGATAGAAGATACTGAATGTTTCAAGATTAAAGTTCATTCAGGCTGTGTCGTACCTTAGACCCTTCATGATTCTTCAAATCTAGTCTCTTCAAAGTTTTGGAAAGAGAAAATAAAACTTTCCTACTTTGTGCCTTCAGTGCCTTGATGGATTATAGATTGATGAAACAAGAAAAAAAAAATCTGTCTGTTGTCACTTAAAAAAGGAAATATATTTCCTTGCCTTCATGAATGTGATTGTCTAAAACTTGTAAGGGTATGAGCACAAGAATGCTTTGGACTTTAAAGTTGCATAAGCAGGAGTTTTGAGAAAGGATGGTGGCTGTCACATGTAACCTAGAGCACTCACAAAAACAGCTTCTGTCTGTGGTATATGCAAGGTTTCATGTCAATCCAGAATTAAACATTAAAATTATGTATTTGTCAGAATTAAAGTGTCTTTCACATGTGTATTTATAATGATGCAGTCTGTAATTAGATGAAAAATATTTTAAATCTGTGTACTGTTTTAGGTCTGATGATTCATGAAAAGTAGCCATTTTAAATATCTACTGTAAGAGCCCTTGTGGTGTTCTATCAGGGAATTGTGGTGTTTTGGGTGTTGCTGAAGTCTTACTGGGGTTCATTTTATAGTGTCAGAACAACAGAACAGAACTGTTAAGTGGTACACTCAATGAGTTAGTCTCTAGAATTAACCTAAACCTAACCTTTAGGCAGAGTGTTATGAAATCATTTTATATTTTCAACCTTAAATTGAAATTTTAAAAAATGCTATTCTTTTTCTAAAGTACTTTTCTCTTCTTAGTATGCAAACTTCCAAAAACTAAGCAAAAACTTTTAATTTTCTGGCAATTTTTTAATCTATTATTTTTAGCTGTTGTTATAATTATTTCCAAATGAAGTGGAAAAAGGAGAATAGAAAATTTGAGATTTGTTCTGTTGATAGATCCTCAATGTTCAAATCTTTTGAACTCAAATTCTGCCCCTCCTGTAAAACAGGCAAGGGCCTTAATATAGATGATTTAGGTTCCTTTTTTTAATTAGACAGATTATTTGAATTTATAGCAGACTTCTTTAAAATGGCTTATCTAATAATAAGTAGACTAAATCTTGTATCTTTGCTCTGTTACTCTTGGATGTCTTTTAAGAACACAGAAAGAAATAAACTTTATTTTCTAGATCAGTAGAAGCATTTTCTTTCATCAGTAAGGTATAGGCTAAATGGCAGTACAAGATCCAGAACAGACTCTGCCTCTGGAGTTGATTTCATCTTCACTTCAGGAAGTTTCTTACTTTCTCACTTCCAAAATATCCAGGTGCTGCTGTCAAAACCTCCTGGTACCAAAGCATTGCTCCTGAACACTGTCATCCAAGCACCTCTTACTGGCACCTGGCGTGGAGTTGCAAAATTATGTTCTGCTTTCTTTCACATACAGAAATGTGGTAGATTTAACATCCTTAATTCCAGTGCAGCTTCATATTGTCTGGTCAAACATGTATTACTTACAACTTTCAGTTCATATAACTCTAAAACAGTCCAAAATTTAAAAAGAATAATCTTCATGGCAAAATAAAATTTTAACCACAGTACTTTTGAGAGAAAAAAAAAATGTTGCTTATTTTTGCAATATTCTTTGTCCTCCAAACTAAGTAAATGAAAGATCAGGAAAAACATCGTTACAAAATAAAGCACTGAAGCACCTGGGAGGAAAAGTTATGGAATATCCTGGAGCAAGTTATTGTTTTGTTTTGCAGTTATGATGCCAAGCTATTTGAGTGTATCCCAGCAGTAGCTGCTTGGATACAGGGGACTCTTGGATAGATGTGTAAGAGCTGATCACCCCTAAGGTGATCATTACCTCAAAGGAATTAAGAAGCATGGCTATATGCAATAGAATACATAATTTTCACCTAAGACTGCTTCACCTTATTTCAAAATACTAGAGTGAGGCAGTGTTCAGTGAAACTAGTATGAGATTAAAAACACATAAGTGACTTTTTTTATATAGCAGATAATTGCTCTCCTAGGATGTTGTGGAAGTAGTGTCAGTGGATTCAAAAAAGCATGGACAACTTTCCACCCAATAGGACCCAGGCTGGTAGTGAGCACAAGGTGGGAGGAGTGACCCCTCTCTCATCCTTCACCCAATGATAGTAGTTACTGGGAGAGTGAAAGAGCAATGAGCTCCAGGTAATAGCCAGGCTGATGTGTGCCTTCCCCTTCTAGGAGTAGAGTCTGTCAGCTGGAGCTGGAGAGTTGGCCAAAATGGTCTCACTGAAAATGGTAATTCATAACAACAAGAGTGACTTCCTTGAAAAATAATCAGAGAGGTCTTTTTGCCAGAACTACCACATAAATGTCTATTTTTAGGAACTCAAGTACTCTGTTGTTTGTTCTGCGTTTTCCCCCATTTCTCTAACATGAGCAGTTTGGAGGAGGATCAGGTGATGGTAGCCCTTATGTGTCCCAGACAGTATTGTAGATAACCTTTGGTCAATGTTACTTGTACTTTGGTATTGTTGCAGCTAGTATGGTCATGCTGGAAGCTAAGACCAGAGGTAGCTCCCTTTCTCTGAAGTTCAAAATAATATGATTTGCTTAAGAAAGAACTTCATTAGATCTTCTTTTCATAAAGCATTGCCATTGAGAAAATCAAATATACCTAGTGAATGCATTTACAGTATTGAAGAAACCAACTATCCTGGACCTTGTATGATCCTTTAGTTCTCCTGACCCTTTAGAATGTCTATTTTTGTGTCTCAGGAGCTTGTATTTTCAGTACTGTTCTCTTTTTAGGATTTTTTCAACTTACTGGTCTTCTGTTGTCAAAGCCAATAATGAAATACTGAAAATTGATTTTTTTTTTTCATTTTAGCTAATTTCTGTTTTTTAGATTTTATTATAGACCTCTGGGATCTTTTATATATATATGTATATATCCTGGTGCCTGTGAATGTCAACTAAAGATGGAGAAACTGTTGTGAAAGGGACACAGAGGGACTTATTCCACAACAGGTGATATCTGTCTTTGGTTGCAGAAGAGTCAGGGACATTGGTAATTCACATTTTTCAAGTAGCTGGGTAGGCTGAACAATCCCTGCAGAATATTTCTATATCAATTCAATTAGCTTTTCCTTTTGGAAGACATTGCTTAAAATATAATTTTACAAGAAAAGCTAAGTTCTTAAAAACTGTACCATAGGTACAAACATTTGCTAAAAAAAATTCTTATGGTGCCCTCAAACAACAATTGTCATGACTACTTTTTTTTTTGCAGGGGATGGAGTGCTAGATCTCTCTACCAAGAAAAGTGCAAGATTGGAAGAATCAAAATATGATCCATCGTGTTCTGAAAACTCAGTGTCTGGGTAAGCAACATTTAGGCCTCTCTTCAATTTATATAAAAGGAAATAATCCAAGTCTCTCATTTCTCTGAAGCCAGATTCTATGTTCATAACATATTTGTAATGTATATACTGACACACACATGCGGTTTTATATTTTGCTTTTGAAAGAATTTTTGTACTCATAAGTGTGTGTCTATGTATATATCATGTTTCATTTGTCTTTTTTCCTTTTTTTCTGTTTAAAGAAAAGTTATCAGAACAATCACCAAACTTTAGTTCATGTTACTAAAATGAACTGAAATAACACCATAAAAGCGGTAGGGTGGTAAAGGAAATGTGAATGTATTCTCCAAAAATCTATTTAGGAAACTTTGATTTTGGACAAAAATTGCAATGTTGATATTTAGATTTAAAATACTCTTCAACTAACATGAACAAGTTAAATGGCTATTCTCTATAACATTCCTTAATAAGAGAGGGGGGGGGGAGAGAGAGAGAGAGAGAGAGAGAGAGAGAGAGAGCTCTTAATCATCAGTTACATCATGGTTCTGGCTATGATGTGTGGTGGCAAGTTGTTAAATTTGTTCATTCAGCAATAGGAATGGTATTGCATCTGCTGAAAGCTACCACAAAACTAGTGAAACACTTCTTTTTTTCTTTTTTTTGTATTTTGTTATGTTTTTGGCATCTTCCCATCTGCTAGCCATAGCAGGACCCTTTTTGTCGCCTGTACATGTTACAGAATTATTTGCTACAAATAGGACTACAAACACAGTATTTGCTGAATGATGTAGAACTACATTTTATTAATTTGCTGATACAAAGAAGTTAAAGATGACTTTGCAATAGAAAGGTATAAATAGTGGTCAGAAGTTCTTACAACAGTGTTTATACTGTCAAAATGGACTTGATTGTTAATTACAGCGCTTTACCTTATTGTTGTAGAAGCCTAGCTTTGTGCAAGTGTGGGATGTTTGTGTGTAGTTTTGTACTTAATACTGCTATTTTTCTATGAGGGGGTTGACTCTTTTATTACTTGTTTAGCGGTAACGTCACGTTTCTACTAACAAAAACTCCTTCAGGATTTGGGTATTTAATGGACCGTTAATTGTATAATTAAAATTATACCAGTGTTGCTCTGCAAGCATGTGAACAAGGGAGTATAGCAAGCACTTGAGAATATTGCCAAATACTGAGCTAGGATATAAAGTTCTTGGAAGGGCTGCTGTAGAAGCCACCGTACGATTTTGACACATTGTCCTACCAGAACTGTAACATTTTGCTAGGATAATCATTTAACTACCACATCTCAAAGGCTTAAAAGTATCAGAAGCAGTGATGTTACCGAAGCAAGGAGTATAATAAAGGAGTGGACCCTTCCCTTCCATAGCTGTGTGAGAGTCTCTCATACATCAGTTTACCATCGTTTCATTCCATCCATCCAGGAGACTACACAGACACAGAGAGGACTATGTGGAAAGAAGTGCTGATTTTGCAGATGGTTTGCTCTCAAAAGCTTTGAAAGACATTCAGTCTGGAGCACTGGACATAAATAAAGCAGGCATACTTTATGGCATACCTCAAAAAACTTTACTTCTCCACTTAGAAGCCTTACCAGCAGGAAAGCCTGCACCTTTTAAAAACAAAACTCGAGATTTCAATGATAGTTATTCCTTTAAAGACAGTAAAGAAACTTGTGCAGTCCTACAAAAAGTAGCCTTGTGGGCAAGAGCTCAAGCAGAGCGCACAGAAAAAAGTAAACTCAGTCTACTTGAAACCTCAGAATTAAAATTCCCAACAGCTTCCAGTTACCTCCACCAATTAACTCTACAGAGAATGGTCACTCAATTTAAGGAAAAAAATGAAAATCTTCAATATGAATCTTCAAGTCCTACTGTACAATTAAAAATTCCTCAGCTAAGAATAAGTCCTGTATCCAAACCCCAGTCTGATACTGCTGGTCTTCTGGATGTTATGTACCACGTTTCTAAAACCTCCTCAGTCTTAGAAGGATCAGCTCTTCAAAAATTGAAAAATATACTCCCTAAACAGAACAAAATTGAATGTTCTGGAGCTGTAACTCACTCAAGTGTTGATTCCTACTTTCTGCATGGGGACCTCTCTCCTTTGTGTCTTAATTCTAAGAATGGAACAGTAGATGGAACCTCAGAAAATACAGAAGATAGTTTGGATCGTAAAGATAATAAGCAGCCAAGGAAAAAACGTGGCCGCTATCGGCAGTATGATCATGAAATAATGGAAGAAGCAATTGCAATGGTAATGAGTGGGAAAATGAGTGTTTCCAAAGCACAAGGAATTTATGGGGTACCTCACAGCACTTTAGAATATAAAGTAAAAGAAAGATCTGGAACGTTGAAGACTCCGCCGAAGAAGAAACTCCGATTACCAGATACTGGCTTATTTAATATGACAGATTCAGGGACTGGCAGCTGCAAAAATAGTAGCAAGCCTGTGTAGAGTAATTGTTAGCGAATTGTTTTGTGTGTGTGCGTGTGTGTGCGCGTGTGTGTGTGTGTGTATGTATGTCTGTGTACACACACTGTGTGAGAAATACATATGCTCACTCTGACAGAAGACATGAAATTATACAGTTCAAAAACCACATACATGCCTTTTGAAAAATAGTTTTATTCAGGGTTTTCACTGTGGACAGAATTATAGAGTTGCTCACTTAATTCTGATAGTGTGTATTTAATATAATCCTTGTATAAATAGGTGAAAAGATTCAGGTTTTATTTAGTAGTCAATAGCATAAAGATGTTTTGGGAAAACAAGTATTTGTCATGTGAAACATAATTTTTAATTCATAAAGAACCACTCTACCCATTCAATAAACCATCTTATTATGGAAATACATGATCAAGGGTTTGCAAACTTTTATACTTCACAGAATACTTGCAATAAATTGTAAGTAACTCAGATTATACAAATCAAGGGATTTTTTTTAAGAGCTAGTTCCTTAAAAGGAAGTGGATTTGTGAAGTATTAGTAGGATATAGTCCATTCTGTGAAAGAAAAAAAAAATCATCATTACTTAAATATCCAATACAAGTAAGAAATAAACATTTCATTAATAAAAATGTATGTTAGCAGGCATAAACTGCATTCTCTATCATTTTAAGAGAATTTTGTTGTTGGTTTAGCAAGAAATTGGTGTTTACAAAATGTACACTTATGAAACCTGAGAAATTACTGTAGTTATAGAATTATTAAATATGAAATAAGATGGAATACTAAGAGCATAAAATAATTTAAACTTTATTAACATAATTTTCCTTTTTAGTTTGAAAAATAAGGTAATTTGTAAGGTTTAAGAAGAAAGTTGGAATGCAACTTAGAGCATGTTCATAATGTGCACAGAATGAGCTTGAGAATGGTTTTTTGGTTTAAACGTGCTGGTTAGTTGATGTTATGACTACTTAAAATTTATTTAAGGATTGTGTCACACTCCTATTGAAAAACCTCACTGTAACTGTAATGTATTTGCTGCTGACATTTCAAAACATTTTCAGTTTATCGAAATGAAAAACAACTTACATTATCATTTTGCTAATAACCAAATTTGCAGTTCAGGGTCTTGATAGAAAAACAAATATTAAACAGAGAAGCTGTTTTGAACTTTCAGTAATATAAATTCTTTTATAAATTTGATAGATAGAAGGTAGGCAGTTCACTTTTAATATGTAACTTTTAAAAGAATTGAAGAGAGACCAATTACCTTCACAGAACAGTTTTTTAAAGAATTTCAAAATATTCACATTGGACTTTATATAAATTTCTTTATATCACAAGCATATGTCTGCATATGAAGAATGAAGACTTGCTTCATAAATTCAATATTGAACATCAATTTCTGTAAACATCTAATTCTACTTGGAAAAAAAACTTTTTCCAACTTTTCTGTTTTCAGCACATGCACACAGTCCGATGCAATTTTTCACTTAAATGTGCTTGTGCATATGTTAATTATATACATGAAATAGGATATTAGATACATATGGGCCTCACCATATAACTTGATTTTTAGATAGATTTGCCACTGAGTTCAGTGGAGAACATATTTGCAGTACTGATGGCAAAATCCAGCCCATTTTTATTAACCTTATTAAAAGGAAACAGCTTACATTTTTAAACTGAATAAATCCTTAAGAAATTAAGTGAAACTGCACAGCTAGTGTATCATTTCTTTGGCCTCTCAGATTTACACTGAATATTCTTCAGTGATTAAGGTTTACTTGCATATTACAAAAATGAATCCTTTTTTAGACAGAACTGTACCTAATGACAAGCAGGTCATAAAACAGCAGATGTCAGGGTCATCTTTCCTTATAAAAGAATTAAGCCATATTTTGTGAGGGCCAGAAGGATTAATTGATTAATTTACCCCCACTGGAAAAAAGCTAGGTGTTTCAAGAGCCCTCTATATACATTTTTACTAGCAAAAAGTTGGGGTTTCACTACACTGCCTAATATTTGTACCATACTGAAATTTTATACTCCTCAGACAATGCTATAAACTTGAGTCAAAAGTTTATATTGAAGGCAAGTTGCAGTACTCTTTTATATCATTTAAAAGATGACCTGACCAAAAAAAATGACAGGATTCATAAAATCAGGGATCATTTTACTATTGACTTAACAGTACTCAGTAGTTTTGTATGTAATATTATAATTAATTTACAACATTTTAGTACTTGTATTTATTTTTTGGTCAGAAATAGTATATTAAAATATTTTTTGATAGTTTATAGATGATATTCAACCTGTAAGTGTTTAAAAGGAACAGAATTGTTTGTTTCTAATTATTAGGCTAACCTTTGATTACACAATTAAGGAAAGGCAGGGAAATGTGTAGATTCTCCTTCCCCAACCCCTGTGTATTCCATTAAATGTCATTTAAATTTTGAACTGTTTTATAAATTCAGTTACCAGTCACTACTTAGGAATTGACAATTTCTGAAAATTCTTGTTTCAGCAGAATTTTAAATGAAGGCGAAAGCAAGCCCTACATGCTTTCTACTTATTTGAATGTTTCTCAAGTATTTTATATTAAAAAACAGTGCCTCTGTTTTTAGAACTACTGCTCAGTAAAGCTGTTTAAACCATTTTCTGGTAGCTAATGACAATTTTATATTAAATTGTATATTAACTTTAGTGAGACTGATTTTTTTAGTTGTTTACAGTACAAATACTTGTATTTGTTTTTTAATTGCAGTATTTCCATTGTCGCAGTAATTTAGTAAAACTCTGTGGCTGCCTTGATTTTTTGACAGATTTTGTTAACAACTGATTTCTAGGCAATTAGTTATATTTATGCATAAATCAATTGCACTATAATTCATGAATTATTTATTACAATATTTTCTAATGAATTCCATGTATTTGTCTTGTGTTGTAAATGTACTGTAATTCTGTTTCTTCTTTGTGTTGTTATATTCCTAAATCTGATTGTATGAATTTAATTGTTTAGTTAACGTGTTTCTACGTTGTAATTTGTAGTAAAGCACTTCAATGCTTTTGCACATAAATTTACAACACTGATGTGTGATTGATTTGCTCATTCAGTAAAAAAAAAATAAGAAAAGAAAAAGCTGTACACTGACTCATTTGACTTACTCCTGAGGCACAAGGTTAATAGCAGTGGCATAAGATCAAAACCTGTACAAATTAAGCACTTAGTGGCTGTTCTGCTATGAGAACACTTATAAAGCAGAAATAGGTGTGTTAAGGATTTTTTTCCTCTGAATTCATTATTTGCATGAGAGGAAATTCAATTTAGAAAACTAAGTGATATATTTTAAAAATTCTTGCAACTGAAAATCAGCAAAACCAGTACCTAAAATGGAACTGAATCCTCATTTTCCTAATGCAATTATCTAATTGCGTTAGCTTTTTGGTGGAGATTTGATTACCTAGTAAAGCCAGAAAATGAACATTTCAGTAAGCACAAATTTGTAATTCTGTAAGTAAGTTCTGCTCTTCTTATATGAGCATTTGACAGTAGGTTTTGTTCACAGTTATGTGAATAACTAAGTCTTCAGTGAAGTTGCTCCATTGATCTCAGTTGCTTGTGACTGAAAAGACAGGATAGAGCTCTAGGGAGAGAAAGTTTTTGGTAGTCATCTTCTAATAGACTCTTTTCTTGACAGTTTTCTGAGTTTGAGGAGATGGCAAAGATTTACTTTTTCTTCTTTCTTCCCTGTCCCCCCCAACCTTTTTTTTTTTTTTTTTTAAACATAATATCCTGAAAAGATGGTGCTTAACCTTACGACATCTCAGCCCAAGTGCCTATTCTGGATTCCAGGCAATCCCTGCTCCTTGGTGTTGGCTGCCCCTGATCTCCATTAGGGAAATGCCCCAATTCCATGTTTCCATCTTACCTTCAGAGACACTGCGCACAGTGGGAGCTGGGGAAGCAGCATCTAGTGATGCTCTGAACCTCTCTGTTTCCTGCCCACTCCCTCTAACCGTTGTGATTTGTAGAAGGTGCAAGAGAGTTCTGTGAAGGAAGCATGCAACTCTGAAAGTGATGACCCTCCTTCTCTGTTTGGCAGTAACGTTAGAGCCTTCTGTCCTGCGGGAGAGTCTAAATGAGACTTGAGGTGTATAGGAAAGAATTGCGGGGAATATGAAAGCTTTCATTTGCTTGCAGATTAGGCTCCACTCCCGAATTGCAACTTAGTCAGAAGTTGGGGTGTTTCTTAGATGCAGAGGTGGGGGGGAATCATTTAGGGTCGTACCATTACAATAGATGAAGATGCCTGTCAGCCTAAAAAACTAACACAACGAGGGGAAACTTCTTCCATCAGTGAGCATAGGTAAAAATTATTCACATTCTGGATATATGGTCTCCAATTAAACCTCTCTAGTGAAGCTCTATTAGACATAGCTGGTAAGCCTAGGAAGACAAACGTGTCTGCTTAGACACTTCGGTCAACAGAAGGAAGTAACAATAGGCATCACTTGAGCAAATTAGTACTTAATGAATACTGCACTTTATAACATTTTGACGATCTTGTGCTTTGTTCTTTTTTTTTTTTTCTATATAACTTTAAAAAAAAAAACGTTTTCATGAAAGTCATAGTGGTGAGAAGGGCAATTACTTTTTATCCTCAATTAAATTATTAGAAGAAAGTTTCTTTTTTTAAGTGATTTTTTTTCTTTTTTGATATACCAAGGCTCCTGAATTTGTAGGACAATCTGTAACAAAATGGACCCAAGTTAAGTTAGAGAAGTAACATTCAAATTCTTTTCAATGCAGTGCAGTTTCAAAACCTGTTAAATTTTGCAAGACATGCTTTGAATTATTTTCTTTTTATTTTAGATAGCAAATGCAAAGTTCTTTTTCTTCTTATGCTGCCATTTATTTTAGTTTAAATATAATTTCAACCAATAGCATCAGGATTAATTTAGGCTTTTATTTTTTAAATTCATGGGTGAAAAGAAAAATACAAAATTATGTATAATTTTTAGTGATAAATCGAAAGCAAGAAATTGTTTATGCTACTTACATTGAATATGAACTAATTAATAGGCAACTTTATATAAGTATGTTAATTTTTAAAAACATTTGTTCCTTGATCGTTACAGTTGTAAAATGGATCAAAATGATTTTTTTTTTTTTTAAGTATAGCCTTCAATGCAAAAATTACATGAGATTATATGAGGTTGAAAAGTTAGTGTCATGTTCAGAGTTTGGTGATATGTTTAAACAATACATACTTTTCTAAAACAGAATTCTTACAATATTTTTTGCTTGTACAATTGTTTTTAGTAAAACTTTTGCCTTAGATGTTATCTATCTGATAGTAGTTGCAACCCAAGATATGAATTTTGTATTTAGTTGAAGAGAGATTTGTATAAATTTCTACTATGGAAAATTTTCCGCATTTCAGTATAAATGATTGATTAGGTAAGTAGTGATGTTAGTTCTAATAATTGACAAGAAATGAATTAAATAGCAAGGTAATATTTCATAAGTGATTTTATTCTGAGTGAACATCTTTCAGAACTACTGCTTAGAAGTCTTATTTAGATATAGACCTGCCCTGGATTGGAGGTTTAAAGGATTTTAATCTTTGACACACAACTTGCTTACTTCAGTGGTAATTATCTTTGTGTTATTAAGGACCCATGTGTGCTGTGCATGTGTGCACAGGCATAACGTATTGCAATGAAAAGCCTGTGACAGACCTCACAGTGTATTTAAAAATGAAAAAGGGAGGTTCGTATCTAAAATGAACAGTAACAATAGCAAATGACCATTTTAAAAAACTTTCCATTAGCTGTTTAAGACTTGGTGTCCTTTCAAAAACAAATCCTAAAAAGGACTTTTAAATAGTATAATGAAGAGCATTCAATCTTCTACACTAGGGTTGCAGATGGTCATGCTGAAGCTCATGCCTGGCACGCAGGAGAGGTGGATCTCTCTCTGCCACAAGCTTCAACATGTCACCATACAAAGCCCCTTCACCTGTTTGTGCCTCAACTACTAAATTTATGAAATGGGAGTAGTAATAAACTCTCAGGCTTATTGGTGAGGCTTTCCTACTGTTAATAGCTAGGGTCATTTGAAACATCAGGAGCCCTACAATATTGAAATAACTTTCATGAGAAGCTCTGTTTCAGAGTATTAGTTTTGTCCATTAATTTCTTTCTATTATTTTACTTCTTACTGTGGCAGGACTATCACCACTATGTATAAGATACGCATCCTTTCAGCTGAAAATTGCAAAGATCAGTGAATTGTACAAATTGAATAGAAACTGCTTTGCAAACTTCAGAGTTTTAGTCTTGAGTTTAACCATTATAACAGACATTATATATGGTACTTTACTGTAATTTATGTTTTGTTTTGATTTGTTTTCATTTTCAGTTCAAGTTCAACAGCTGATGCAAAATCAGAGGAAACAACTAATTTGGAAAAAGGAAAATCAACATTAAACAAAGTTTTGGAGACTTTTTGTTCATATCACTGGCAACAGACTTTGGCCATGTTAAAATTTTTAATACAAGATGAAAATGTTCCTATAGTTTGCAATTGCAAGCAAACACATTTTGTCCACTCTGAAACTCCCCTCGCTGAAGAGGATGTTCACATTTCATTTTGCAATTGCAATGGGCATATGCTGACAAAAAGGTGCTGTTTACAAAATCAAAGGCCAAACCCTTGTGTACCACCTCTGTCTGTCTGTATTAAAGATTTTCATTGTCTGTCATGCCAAACTGTAGCAATTGGATGTATTAAGACAGTGGTGAACAAAGCATGTAGTTCTCATAGGTACTGTGCTGAACAAGTGCAAAATGGTAGCCACAGGCATTCGGTGAAAGCAGCAGCGTGTACGTCTTCTGCTATGGACTGTGATGTGCTGAGCAGCATTAGACATTCAAGTAGATCGCGCAGCCCGTCACCCCCTCCACTGTCACCTGTACAGAGTGAAGAATTTGAAACACTGGAAGAGTCGGTCACAGATTTCCCAGCGTTAGACAGCAAGCTTGAAATATCCATCAACCAGCCGCCATCTCTCTTGCCAGCTGAAGAAAGCAATGGAAAATTTGAATATGGAAGTAAAATATGCAGAGGAAAACTGACTGAGTATTCAGATGGAACATTGCTATCAACAGATCAGGAAAGCAGCAATTACTATATAAATTCTGAGAAGTTTGAGAAAGGGGAGCATTCTGCCATTTTTCAAGATCTAATGGACCGTATTAATGAAAAATTGAAATCAATAGAAACTACAGATATAGCAACAAATCTTGTAAAATTTTCAAGCAGCGACAGGGCACCAGAAAATGATGTGAAGTTGAGAGACTTCATAACCTCTCTCTTGCATAATGCTAAGGCAAGTGATTACAGTTTTATGGAATTACTTAGCCAACACGATAAACAAGTGGAACATAAAATCATCCAAACAAGGTTTCGCAAGCGTCAGGAAACCTTATTTGCCATGTATAATTCTCCGGATTCACCATTCATTCGACGACAGTCGTTGCAAATCAAGAGGGAACTTGCAAGCCTAGATGAAACTCTTATAAGGAAAAAGTCCAGTTCTGAGAGAAATGCAAAGAAATCTACAAAAAATTTTGATAAAATCTATCCAAACAAGAGACACAAATTTACTGTGATAGGAAGTAAAACTTTGCAAGATCTTGAAAGTAATCCATGTGTGAGTTGCCAAAACAAACCAGTGTGCTTTCCAGTACACCAGCCAGATTCTTTCCAACTACCTATTGCTGACTTTCAGAGCAGCTCTGCCTTTCTGTCTCTTTCAGATAACAGTGCTACTGCAACCAACCCAATTAATTTTGCAAAAACACAAGGTGATTTTGCAACTATAAAAGAGACTGATCAAATGTCTCTGAAAGAGGAAGGCAAGAGAATTTGGGGCAGAAATAAACGTGACCTTGTGCCACCTGGATGGTACTCTGTGTATGTAACGAACAATATTGTATTTGGGAAACCATCCAAAGTAAAAAATTCTCTGCAAAGTTTGGAAACAATGAGAATAAAGAAAGGTATTCATGCTGACAGATGTAGTGATAGAAATGTAAGCAAAATCGTGAGGAACACAAATCTACAAGTTATCGTTGAACGCTTAGAAGATACAATAAACTCAGCCCAAAAGACCAACACGCCCTTATTGGATAGTTATAAAATAAGCCAAAAATTAAAAGATGCTGCTTATGAGCATGTTATGAGCCCAGCTGCGAGGAATGACTCATCATTCAGCATGAGTGAAACGACACACATAGGACAAAGTTTCCTTCCACATGTGTATGGGCCGGGCACTAGTAAAACCACAACTCTGTGTGTGACAACAAATAAGCAAACAGTGGGTATAGACCAAGAAGTTGATGGCAGCCTTTTGAAATCTTCGTGCTTTGATTCAGCTGGTTCAGCTGCCAGTAATGGGGACTTGCATACGACACCTGAAGCTGGAGAGATCTCACCTCCCTCAAACTACTCTAGCCCTATTAAGCTAATGTTTGTTTCAGAGATTAATGGTAGTGAAGGAATCAAATATACTTTGACATCTGCAGCTGCAACTTCTAAAGCAAGTACAGATAGTTGTTTGTTGCAGGGACACACAAACACTGTGTTGGAAGAACAGGCCACAGAAGATCTTTCTCATGCAATCTGCATCAAGGATTGTAATCACAATGAAAGTGGCACTAAGGAGGAACCAAGCTGCATTTATGCAGAAGCAAATACAGACTCTGGTGCTGTTGGTCAAACTAATTCAAATAGTTCTAGGCAGAATGAAGAACCTGCAGAGAAGTCAAGCAGCAGCAGTGAACTGGTGTTGAAAAGAAAACCTGGTAGACCAAAGAAAATAGGTCCTCAAGTTGTTAAGCAGATTAAGAGACCTATTGGACGACCTCCAAAACCAAAAACAGACTTAACTGAAAGTACAGAGCGTAGACCTGAACTTAATGGTGCTGGGAAAAGTACCAAATCTGATGCAGCACTAATGGAAGAAGTTAACAGTAACAAAAATATTATTGTGACTGTTGTTTTTGGAAGGTCAAGAAGAACTAAAAGACATGTTTCTGAAGGAAATCTAAATGTTATTAGCACTCTGCCTACACAACACATTGATTCCAGTTTTGGTCGTGATCATAGTAAAGCAAGGCAAAATGCTGAAAATGAAAATGCTTTGACCGAAATATTAACAGCCTTACAGAATTCTACTGAGAATGAGGTCTCTGGTTATGACTATATTAGACCTATCAAGAGCAACCCAGCATCACCACATCCTTGCAGTAATATTATACGACCAGTTAAGAAACCTTTAACCACCATTCGAAAACCTGGTAGACCAGCAAAAGTAAAAATCTCTGGTATATCAGTGACTGTTAATAGATTATCACCTCAGGAAAGAAAAGTGAGTATTAGCAACTGTGTGCCTCCTTTGCAACAACAGACCATGTTAGAAAAAAACATACCACAGGAGAAAGGCAGTCCCCTGTGCAACAAAACAGGCCAAGTAAAGGGCGTTCAGAAAGAGTCTAGGAAGGATGGATCAGACTGTGTTATTACAGCAGCGTCAAGAAAACGTGAATCTCCAATGAGACACTCTGACAGGGACAGGAAACCCTCACTTCACTTTTTGCATTCGTTAACATCTTCTAGTGCGTTTACTTGTAGAAGTGCCTTGCTACGTAAATCTTATAAACTCCATTTGAGAAAAGCTAAAGATCAAAAGGATAAATACAGGCAATCAAATCAGAGCCTAGCACCCAAAGATACCTCAGAAATGAGAAATTCAGGGAATGCAAAAAAGGGTCCTGAGGAGGGTGAATTCAGGCCCATTAATGACGTATCATCAGACCCCATTTTTTCATCAAATCCTTCTCTCAGGTGGTGGGCTGCTTCCACTTCAAGTGACACTTTGCTGGAAGAACTAAATAATAGATTTGAACAGATAACTAATACCTGGTTGCGAGTGGGGGGAAATGAGTTTGATAAATGCATGTGTGAAAAAAGGGATCCCGTTGACCAAGACTGTAACGCTGAAATGTCAAGTACTTTAGACTCCTGCCTAGTAGAACTTGAAACATCACCCATAAAAATGCTTTTTCAGAAAAAGTGTAACATGAATGAACTGTGTACCTGGTTTATGCAAACTACAGAAACACAGTCTCTCTCTTTAGTGAGAAAGGCGAATGCGCGCAATCCTTTAGAAGTAGTTAACACCAGAGAGGTAAAGATGGAAACTAAGCAGTCTGACCTTAGCACTTGCCCTTTCAGAAAGCACTTTAAAAAGTTTGCACTATCTTCGCCTTCAAAACCAGCAGAGAAATTACAAATACTGCATAACATGGCCAGCTCTCCAGTCTTGAACATGAAAAGTAATTTCACATTAGCCAGATTAAAAAGAAATGAATTTAAGAAGTTACAACACAATAGGTGGGGACAAACAAAACAGCTGTATAATCAGGCTCCAGGAGGCTGGAAATCAAAAAAGAAAAACTTACAGTTCTTTTGCCAAAGCCAGTTGTTTAAAAGTACAAGTGAGGAAACTAGTGATGAAATGTCCAAGCTCCAGGAAAAAAATACAGTAGAAATCCAGACCACTGAAACCTTGGTGGAATCTCAGAGTAGTTTCTCGCCAACTGGAAATGAAGCCAGAGGTGCGTTTGTCCAACAGCTGATGGGATCTTCTGACTTTAGCCCACATCCTGGTTTAGCAAACATACTTAAACCACATGCAGAAACAAATGGAACAATTTGTAGCCAACAAAATATTAGAAAAGAACAAAGCCAAGATAAACTGTTTCAAAGTGCATGGAAAGCCAAAACCTTTAGAGATTGTAGAATATTTCTGAGAAAAATCAACCATATTGAGCAACAAAATTCATTTAATTTAAATAATATCATTTATTCTCCTGAAGTTGTGGAAAGTAGGAGCAATCAGGCCTATATGGAAGAAAAAAGACTTCCTCTCTTAAGGTCCCATTCCACTAAGCAAAATGCATTAAAGAAACAAGAAAATGAAATGGAAACATCTAAAGGACTTAACTCTTCCAAAGGGACTGAAAGGCTGGATGACCAGTTTAACAGCAGAAAATTAAGTTGTGGGGTAATCCATGATGATAATCCTGATGGTAATTCTGATGTTCTTATCAGAATAAACAAAAGAAAGAGTCCACAATGGGAGACAGCAGATACAAATATAAAGAAAAGGCATAAGAGACAATCATGCAATAGTGGACAAATGACAACTTATTACCCAAAGTACCAGCTAGGTAAGTTCTTGTTCCCCCCTTCACCTTAACACTGTAAACTTAAAGAATTGGATAAATCAAATAACTAGGGTCTTCGGATGTTTTTATTGTATGATACTCCTTTTAATTCCAGAAAGGTAATAAAATTAACATTTTATAGATTCATAATAGTACAAAAAGTGCAATTAAAATGTATATAATAATTTACATTGTAGTCTTTTAACTACAATAGATTTATTACATTCTATGATGCCTATTAATGGAATACCAAGGTGGAAGAAAAAGAGTCAACTAACTAGACAGACAACAAATTAAGTTCTGATGTATCTTAAATCAGCAGCAGCTGGTTACTGATTTCAAAAAGAATAGAATTTCACTCCACTGTGCAATTTCTGGTATTATGAGAAAGGTTTAATTATAAAATGAAGCAGAAACTCAGTGTATTTACACATCATTATAAAACAAATTTTTTTTTTTTTTGTAGTTTAATGATTTCTAGTGTAAATCCGTAATGGATTTATAACTAAAGTAACAAACAGTACTGTGTACTTCTCAGAAGTATTCATTTAGTCTCTTTCATCGTCAGTTCAATGCCAGATGAAATCCCTTGACTCTAAGGGCTTTGTTGTATTGACTTATTACAGAACAACTTCAAATATGAAATTAATCTAGTCAAGAACCACATAGAATTACCATGCTCAGTGCATTGCTTTGGAATATTTTTACACTAGTCTGAAATTAAAACCCTCTGTTAAAGCTGGATAGTTACAGCACATTGATGTACAACCAATCCAGAAAGACCATTTAAAAGTGAGCTGCTTGTGAAATCATTTTTTCTTTTAAATGAACTCAAACAGAAGATTCAGCTCATTATAATAAATAGGGTATTAAATACTCATGAAAATAACAAAAGGTTCTGCAAGAGGAATTGTATTACTGCAGAAGTACTGATTTATAGAAATAATATTGCTTTAGTTAATCTGATTATATTACACAGAATTAAAAGAAAATCAAAGCATCATAGCAAAATCTGATGTCCCTCTGTATTCTATACTGAAGAAAACTATGATGGCGAATTGAATGATTAATTTAAGTTGTAATGTAGACAATATTATGGCTACTACAATATACTATATGGTATACTTCATGTCTTTTGTGCTTTATGTTATGTATGAAATCCTCTGTATTAAGCTCATTCAGTATAATCCTACTTTTCCAAAAGTACAGTTCTTTAAAAAATGCATATTTATGCTATTGTATTGTATTTTAATTCACTGATTTGGGGCCAAATGCAACATAAAAAACTTGTTTTTAAGAAGTTCAAACTGTGACACAGGATTGCTGTAAAAAAGCCAGAACTAGAAAGGGAAAGAGTAACACATACCCAATTTTTTTTGCAAATGAGAAAGAGCTCTCTCATACTTCTTATTTTGTAATTTTGACATAGTCAAGGTAATTTTGTTTTCAAATTATATTTATCTAGAACTTTTTATTACTATAACAGTGTAAGAACTACTGTACTACTGTAATAGGGTTCCATGTAGGTTCTAACTGGGACTCAATTTTATTTACCTGATAAATTTCCCCCTTCAGTTTCAACTCTTTAGGAAATCTGATAACTATTTTTAAGATTTTACATTATTTCATTTTCAATTTTTGTTATTTCCCCTTTTTACTCATAGTTTCTCATATCAATTGTTGTCTTTAGAAAAGATACGGCAGAAAGTTCTCTGGTGACATTAAACCTAGGGAGAAAGAATTGTGATTCTGCAACTTTACCAAGCTTGTGACCCCAAGGCTTTCTGGGGCACTGCTGCAGTATCTGGGGATTGTCTGATACCGAAAAGGATGGCTTCTCTTGGCATGTCCATTCAGCTCTGTGTACTGTCTGCACTGGCCAAGGAAATCATATAAACATTTTTAGTCAAGCATACAGTTACTGGCTAAAAAGAAGAAATATGATTTCTACTTGTGTATGCATGCATTTCCAAACATATCTCCTGCATCTGGAAAATTTATGCACATGAAAACATCATTATTCATTCATATGTTCTTTGGATTGCATTTTTGTTGATGTTTGCTGATGATAATTTATATCATTGTTCTGTTGCCATATTTGAAATGCTATTATACATACATTTATGATAAATATTTAAAGGTTTTGTTCAAATTTTATTGATCTGGATGTCTTACTGAACATTATTGAAATGTGATGCTGTTTTGTTGTGAAGCACTGAGGCAAGGAGGCAGAATGTTATCGAATCACTGCGCACACCCAATTTCAGTTAAAATTGTACAAGCAGAAGAGGATCAAATGAAGGCTTAAGATTAGGATAGCACCAAGCAGTTAGAACTAGTCATACATTCAGTCTAGCAGTAGAGGAGATCTGACTGCATTTTAATTTTTTTTATCAAGGTAAGGTGGTTGTTAGACACATTGGTGCGTATGTGGGGCACTATTTGACATGATTTGCCTAGGGTAGTTCCGTTCCCCTGGAATTCTATGTTCCGACCATGTTAATTATTTTCTTTGGGAATATTGAAACGTTACTTGCTGCCTATGGAAGCAAAGATGATCATGTAAGCCTGCTTTTAGGCAAGTGCTTCTGTTCTTTCCATGAGGAGTGTTTCTCTACATATTGCTGAAGACCACAGTCAGACACTTTGGATTTGGCCAAAGGAGACAGAAATAGACAGAGACACAGAAAGAGAGCCAAGCTAAAATAAGAGAAGCTGCTGTGCAGTGATGGGATGGGACATCATACAAGACTCCATTTTAGGAACATAACATATAACAAATATATTATGATTTCCTTCAGGAGAAGGCATGGATTTATCAGAACCACGGAGGGACCTGTGGTTCCCCCCAGCACATGCTCTGAGCACATGCTCTGAGCATGGGCACACTGTATCGTGCCCCTTCACATCAGGGTGGGAGCTCACATGAAAAAAAGCTTTGAATTCTGATCACTTGAAAATTGAGTAGTTTTTTTCATTTAATAAGAACAATTTTCATTTTTTCCCTTATGATGGGTTCTTGGTCAAGTAGTCAAGAGTTTTAGAAAAAAAAAGTTGTTGGAAAAATATTTAAATTGTCAGTTTACTCAATAATATTTGAATGCTATATTTAAATGCTGCCTTAATGAGATGAAGTTAGCTCAGTGCTTGAAATGAAGTGAACATTTGCTAGAACATTTGCTAATCTATGTAATCATTTCAAAGTGGAARACAAAATTAAGGAATCTAACTGGGCGTTGTATTTCTATGTACCTAATGACTTCTGATTTTACATTTTTTAACTTTTCAACCTTTGCATGCCATATCTTAAATAATCTTAAAATTGAAAGGAAATATGTGGGCACCTTTCATACATACATACATACATAACTGAACAGTATTAATACTCCAGTGTTGGTGCTTACTTGTATTACAGCAGTGCAGCCCAGGTGAGGTTAGCTTTACACTGTGAATCACTCTTCAGCTCTAGTGAAAGATGACATTGGTCCCCACACTAATGATCTAGTGACAACAACATCTTCTAGCAAGTGTCTCAAGCTGTCTGGCTCCTGAAGGACCCGCTCTACTCTCCTGCTGTGGGACAAATTAAAAGTGCTAGGTTAGTTAAAAGGCTGAAAGATATCCTGAAACAGTCATTAAATCTGCTGCTGTTGAGAAAACGGCTTCAACAGCCCTGTCTTACCTCTTTTCTCAAAGGCTTTCCATCAGAAGCATTACTTGGCTTCAGAATAAGTTCACCTGTGATGCAGAACAAGCAGATGGAGCTTTTTATAACTCATTGTCAGCAAGGAAATTACTTTTTTTTTTTTGAAGTATAAGACAAACTAAGCAGATTAACAGAGAACAGGAGAATACTGGCATTCTCAATAATTGGACCTTTGTAATGCAGAAGTATGAAAGCTGAAATGTAAACGTGATATGTAATTGACTAAACAGACATAAATAATCCAGGCTTGTTTAAGGAGCTCACTGCTCTCATCGCCGTTTCCCTACAGTCAAATAYTCCACTTTCTCCAACACGCTGGAAGTCCAGGTGCCGGATGCAGCAGTGCCCCCTTTCTCCCTTGTGTTTCCCCTCCCATGATGTTACGTAGCAGGGCAGTGAAAAGCTGAGGTGTGTCCAAGAAGTTTTGCATGCTCTGTTGTTTTGAATAGGGCCCATTTGGAAACGGAGTCTGCAGTTCCTTGCATTATCATGAGGATTTGGAGCTAAAGTCCTTAATTTAGTCACCTGAACTTCTCTTAATGAACACAGCTTCCAAAACTAGTGCGGTTTCAGGCACTTTTTTAAAAAAAATATTTCACATATCTATTGGTTCGTTAAGTCTAAAAGGATATAAATATATCCCTAAGGAAAAACTTGATATTTTATGGAGCCTTAGACTTGTTTTCTACATTCTTACATTTTTTTTGTCACTCTGACAGATTATTGTACCTTTTGAAAAGCTGTTTTAATAGCTAAATTCACCTGACTTCTGCTTGCATTTAACTTTATGGTCCTTACCACAAATTACATCTAAGCAGTAGTTCCACAAGCACTTGGGCAGTTCACCCACTCTGCATCCTCTCCCTGCTAACATGTGATCCTTTCCATCTCCTCTTTTAGGCACATAAATCTTCCTAAGCTAAAACTTGTCCACTGCTGGGGATAGACAGCTGGGCTCTGTCAGCCTGCATATTAAAACTACTTGGATTCAAGTCATTTTAAGTGGAAATATGGACAAAAACTATTTTAAGCCTTAGGAGTATGGAAAGGTCCCTTGTTGCCTATTTTAATAGAAGATTGAATTCAAAGAACTTTTTATTTAATTCTTTTTGCTTTAAGGGTAGGAATGGCTTTTGGTAGGGAGCAGGAATCCTGTTAGTTTCCAGTTTGGAGACTGCACTACACATGGGATCCATTGGGATTATCCTCATGTGGCTGCTAGCATTTGTTTGAACAACGAAGGCCATCGCTCTTTTCCTGAAGCAGATGAAAGACTCTGAATTCATAGATGAGTCGGTAATGCTGATTAGGGAATCGAGGCTCACAGTTCAAGATTTGAGGCACCAGCGATGGCTTTCTAGAATCGCTGGCCTCATGTGCAGCAGCCACCAGAAAATGCCAGCAAAATGTGAGGCCCTGGGGCAGTGTGTTGAGAAGACAGGTGGGAACATCTGTCAYTGCATAAAACCTCAGTGTGTCCCCGTCCTTTGCACCTCACACAAAACACAGCCTCCATCTCTGACCTTATTTCTTCCCACATTTTATCATGGTAAAAGTCCTTAGAAACCTAAACTTCTTTGGTTGATATTACCCATCCTGGTGAAGTGAAAATGATGTTAACTTTAACTTCCACCTTTTTTTTTTTTAATGGGGTGGGAAGGGCAAGGGAGGGTTCCCAGCATACCAATTACCAGCATATACTCATTTACTTTGGCTTTAGTTTTGCAAAACTCAAATTAAAATATACCACATGCCCAGAACAAGCTGTCAGCCCGATCAGTTCATCTTACGCTTTCCAACTGGTGCTTCTGGGCGCTGGCTGGGCAGAGCCCGTCGGGCCGCGTGGCTGTCCCAGAGCTGGGCTGCGCAGCCAGACGCGAGCGTGAGCGGTTCACGGCTGCCAGAGAAACACCAGCAGTTACGTCGCAGCAACATGGTCAGCTTGGCCACGTCTCAGTCAATGGAACATCAAAATGCTCCTGAAGCCACAGAAAAGCTCAACTGATTCCCAGCAATTTGATATTTACTAGGTAACACACACATGTTCAGACCAAAACGTGTTTGCTTGAGGGACAGAATGGGACACAGCTCCATTAAATGACTAATGCTTTGAGACCGAAGTGTGGTTGCCCCATACACGACCTCTTCACTGAGTAACGAATAGAAGCAATCAGTGTGTCACGGGTTCAAGTTTTGGTACCCAGGAAAACATGGAAAGTAGTAGGGGTAGCAATAGGGCTGAGGAAAGCTGCAAGATGTCAGCAGTCAGCCCCAGGACCAGCTCACCTACCAACCCCATCCGCAGCAGAGGAACAAAGCCCTCCTTGCAGAATATTCCAGCTCTCCATTGGAGAGCCCAGGTTCACAGCTCAAGAGGTTGCAAGTGTAACAAGAAACTGACCTTGCTCACAGGAGTCTTTTGTCTGCCGCCTACGCCGGCACGCAGCGTAGTCCTGTTTCCTTCAACGAGGAAGGGACAAGAGCAACACAGACAGATGGAAAAGAGCAGAAGCACTAAAGGAAAAGGGTATAAAGAACAGAAGCAGAAACATGGGGACAATATCAGAAAAACAGCTTAGGGGAAGGAATTAGGAACCCTAATTATTGAGGGCTAGGATTACCTGTTAGCTCCAGTTAGCAAGGGAGAAAAGCCCAGCCTGTTCCAGCAATAYGTTAAAAGGGCACTTGTCATTCCAGGTATCTTGCACAAAAATTTTAAAGCCCAAGACCCATGCTGCTGAAGTGTGGGGAAAATACCGATGAACTGCCACTTYACCTGCTACGAGCTGTCATTCGCTCCTGCTGTGAAGGAGGAAAAAGTGTAATCAAAATTGGTCACCAGTATTTGAGCAAAACAGAGTAATCCTCTTCTAGATCAGAGTCTTTTAACTGCCTTTAAGTAACTAGATGTTCTCTACCAGGCTGTTTACCCCTGTTATAAGCACTTTTGCTTACAAACTAGCACTTCTTCATACAAACAAGATTAATTCATTGCRTATGGTTAAATAATTAGTAAAGTTAACACACTTGAGCAGATTTCATCCTTGATTTGTGCTTAGGTCATGTGAGAAAAATATTATAGAAAAATAAGTTTGAAATATTTAAGTGATGAGACAGTATTCCCAACTCTTCCCTCTTGTCTTCTTAAGCGCATAAAGTTACATGCTTTCTTTGGCACCAATAAGTGTGAATCAATCCACATTTATATCCCAATTGGCCTAGTGGTCTGAAGCCAGAAGACTTCTTTTCCTCTCCCCATWACTTTCCTAGCTATGAAATGTTCAGAACTGTCTGTAGGTTCCTCTTTGTCAGGGCTCTGTTAATTGTAGACTACCTTGGGACGGGGGTGGAAGAGGCTMTTCCTCACTCCCTGCTCAGGGAGTTCTGTATTGGATTCCTGCCCCCCGGCATCGCAGGGGCAGAACCTCCCTGCTGCTTCCTGCGTAAAAGCCCCCGCGGGAGCCCGAGGGCACCAGGAGCGCCCCGCCCCCCCCAAGTAACAGGGCTCCAGAGCCCCTCGCCCTGGCCGAGCCGCCCCTGCTGCTTGTGCATCGCGCTGCGCTAGGAACGCGGCACGCGTGACCCGCCGGCCCGCACTCGCCCTTCAGCTCAGGGAGGAGGAGGAGAGGAAAAGCAACAAGCACTAAAATTCTCCCCTTCTTCTCCCCTTCCCACCCCCACTTTTCTTACAGCACGCTACAAGTGAAGGTCTCGGAGCCGCAGAATTCGGTAGACGTGAACACAGAAAACCAACGTTTGAAGTCCATAAAGATGTGCCTTAAACAGCCCACGGAGTGGAACCTGAGTTTTGCAGCAGCATCCCTTGCCAGCTGTAAAGTTTTTAACCAAAATCTCAAAACTGATGAGAACAAATAGATCACAGCTGTTCTTGCACTATTATTTTGTATATTGTTCTTGATTTTTTTTTTCCGCTGAATAATAAGCATTTATTATATTGATCTTGAAATTATCTTGTGTGATTTGGCTTTATATTACTACTAGCATTATTCATTTTGATGTACTTTTTTTTTAAAAAAAAATGAGAACATGCAGTTTCACATCTGACCATCATGAAATTTTTGCAGTACAAATTTATATCAGAATCAGATGCTTTACTAGTATTGTGATTTTTCTATGCTCTTTCAGTTTGTTACTTCCCAGTTTTATTTTTGTGCACGAAGATTAATATATTAATGTGATTTGTGACCTAGGTCACCATGTAAAGAGTTCTGGTAATAAGAATTCAAACAGCGCAGTAGCAGGTGGAGATCGACTACCTYGAAGGAAAGCAAGAAAAGGAAAGGTAGATTACCTAAGGAGATCCCTGTCGTAGATAGTGTGAAACACTCTGAACAGTCTCTTACTTCTGCAGTGCGTTGTCATYCTTGTTTATCTTGAGGACTGTTGTGTGCCCGTGTTTACTGACTATGACGTCTAAGTGAAGAGCCAGCTGTACGGGGGAATCTCTCGAACGGTTGTTCATGGGCAAGTCTGTTTCTGCACTTYCTGAGGTTTCTGCTAACTGGTCTTTCTTCCCCTCTTTTTATAAACTTATGCCTGCCAACAATTCAAATGGATGTAAATGCTCTTCCTATTTCRTTCTCTTCTTGTACTTTGGAAATTTAATGTAAACATAAAAATTATAAAATCTACTTGGAAAAAATATGGTTGTAGTTGACTACATTGTAGACATTTCAAGTCTAAATCAGCTTTAGCAAGGTTAGTGTACTTCATTCATCAAAACTTTATTATAGCTATAACAAAAATGTTAGAATAAAACTGTACTGTATACTTCTCTTTTCTGGAGTCATACATTTAACAGCTAGTGTAGAGATTCCTTAATTCACTGAACTGTATATCCTTTACTTGCCAAGGGACAATTTTCCAGCAGAAAACTCCCTTGGAAGACATTGTATTCTATATAACAAGGGATTTGAGTATTCACTTACTTAAATTGTCTCATTTAATAAAATGCAGTTGCAATTCTTCTTTCTATAAGTTAGTTGCAGACAGAATCCAGTAATTAAAGAYTCCTGTGAGTTCAGGTAAGTCTGAGAGCTTCCCACAAGGACACTAAGTCACTGAAATGTTGGACAGTGCAGAACAAAACTACTGCACTGCACATGTGTTAATAAACATTCATCCTCAAGCCACACYGTCTAGATGGTCTTTATGTATCTCACCGATTCAATATGTTGGATTTGGGGGGAAAGCAAGCCAGAGAGAGAATGAAATTTCTCGGGGGATGGTCGCAGACGCGGAGCGCCACCGAAGCGCAGTAAGCAGCAACTATCTGGGCTAGGCAAAGAGAGACGTTAGAACAGGCAAACCCGACAAGGCGCGTGCCCTTGTGGTGCCGTGAAGATTTTCTCCATGCCAAACAAGACYGAGTTCATAGCCCGGTTTGTTCATTTTGGGGAGTGTGGGAGGGTCTCACCTCAAAAATTACCTGTATTATTGGCAGAGCACTSGCCATCTTTCAGCTGGGAGCAGCCAAAGGAGATTCTTACAAACAAAAATTTAAAAAATTTTAAAAAAAGAAAGACAGATTTGTTGTGCAAGGAGAGTTGATTRAGCAGCAAACAACAATCCTAAAGCTAGTGCCAAGAGCAAAAGACTACTGGAGAATAAACAAACATTGATAGAACATTTCAAATTTATCAAGAGATATTGCTAGTTTACAATTCCCTAAAATGGAATTTTTCTAACACAGGCCCAGTTTGGTGCTCACACTCAAAACATTCTACCACTGCTCCACACAAAAAGCAGTTGTTAGAAGGTAGAGAAGGCAGACTTCAGAAAGGCCCCTTGCGGGTCAGGACAGTGTCCTCCAGAAGCAAAAACAGCATCCAAAATTACCAAGGCAAAACCCTCTTGCTTAGCCAGCAAGGGAAAGGGAGCACATGYGCAGTTATTGCCACAGAGGAACAAAAACATTGTGGCCTTTCATGCAGGTTGGAATATTTTAGGGATGAAATCTRACTCCTTAATTGAGCGAGCAGGCAGTTGGATACCCCAACTCTACAGAATTAAAGCAAATAACACTCAGTGACATTATTTTAGCTACAAGGAGTAATRCATAGCAAGTGTTTTATCTGCAGGTAGTGAGCTACTGCCTGTCTTCTTCGAATGTACCCAAATGCATCTGTATGAATCACAGGATCTTTAGGGTTGGGAGAGACCTCTAGAGATCATCTAGTCCAACCCCCCTGCTCCAGTATGGGACTCTCAGAAACTCAACTGCATGTATTTAAACCTCACTTGACAATAGTCCACTTTGTTGCTTTTTTCACACATATCAAATCACACTACCCTGTAATTTAGCAGCCATCAAAAAAGTGTGATAATTTTGCAAGAATATGTCCTCTATTTTCCCTTTCACTGAAAACCCTTCTCAGGCTTGGGGGACAGAGAAGAAGCTGCCRCATTTCCTGATCAAGCTTCCATCCTAAAACAGGATCACAGAATAACCTGGGTTGGAAGGGGCCTCCAGAATTGCYTGACACACTGCCTAAAAGCAGGGCCAGCTCTGAGGTCAGACCAGATTGGACCAGTTGAGTCCTGAAAACTCAAGTCAGGGGCTCTGCACCCTCTCTGGTCAGGCTGTTCCACTGCTTGTTTCTCCTGGTACTGACCACAGGTGTTCCAGCCCCCTGCCCTTCCTTCTGCCCCTCATGTTCTCTGGGGAGCAAGACACTGGTGAGGSCACGTCCACAGCAGATGTATCCACCGACTCCCAGGGTACAGATGGGGGAGCTGGTCACTCAGTACAACCCCTCCAAAGAGACAACCTGCAGCATGGCCAGGAAGGATGGAGCAGCAAAAAGGCAAAACTCAGGGTCTCCAGCTTGTTTGGAACAGCATTCCCAGAGAAGCCTCTTAAAATTGCTCTGTTCCTGCTTTTCCTTGAACCTCCTATTGACCAAAAGAACAGAGGAAAGTCCCAGCAGTTGTTGAAAATCTATTAGAGGCAGAAGAGCAAGTCACTCKGTGCTTCCTGCAGAGAAAAACAAAGATAGAAAATTTGTTACTAATATAGGGGTTTTTTTTCCTCTCCTTGTTAAAGTACAGGAGAAGGTCGGATTGACAGACAACTGGGTAAAAATAAAGGATATACTTAACATTTTTAATGATGCTCAGGCAGCATTCACGGGGATGGGCAATGTAGTTGCACATATATAAGTTTCCATTAGGAATACAAATAGAAATAAGTAGGAAGGAGAAAATTTTAMAACGGAGGGATCTCAAAGCTTCAAAATTCTGTTCAAAATCATGAAAAAATGCTTGACCACAAAGTTATATAAGCTTCTAAATAACAAACATTAGAGCACAAAGAACTCATCATGGCAACTCATGGTCTGAAAGATTTCAGCAAAAATATAAAGGATGAAAGGCAGTATGATCCTCTCTCCATTTTCTTCATGCAGTTTTGAAAACAGCATAGTACCTTGGGCACAGCACGTTGGGAACACTGCTTATTCATTAGCATCTCCGAGATGTAGTGAAGATCGCTTGCAGTACATTACATTCACATGGAATCTCCCTAGAAAGCTGCATTCAGCACAAGTAGGTAACATCCCACATCAGGTAACCAACACAAGCTCTCTCTTACTGACTGATCTGAATGGTAACAAGACAGACACAATGGATAGAAGGGTTTCCAAACCAARCCTGTCTCAAATTTCCTAGAATGGCTCTGCCCTGCCAACAGCAGACACTGGTCCACTTTGATCTTCTATTGGCTATGTAAAACTCATGACTATTCTTGCATATAATATTAGAAAATGATTTGTGATCTTCAAAGCCAAATCATAGGCATATGCCACTTTACGAGAACATGACAAAGACCTTAAAAGTATTTTATTTTCTAGCCCTAAATACTCCTTGTTGGATCTTGAATTTTTTATTTCAGTACCCCAAGTAATTTTACACTATTTCGAAAGCACTGCAGTCATTTCTTATAACAAGGTCAGAGTCAGTGGCTGGCCTCTCATCTTAGGTTTACAGGGTCAGCAACTCAGAGTTTCACTGTTTGGACTATTTTTTTTTGATGATACACCCGTTATCTGCAGGAAATACAATGCACAGTACAGACCTATTTAACAAGAACCCTAAAACCTCCCTTGACACAGAAAAGAGAGGTGCGTTAAAGGCAGGTACAATTCAAAGGTGTTGCAATGAAGAGCACTCACTCACAATGTATTCAAATGTATTATCTTTGAATAATGTTAAAAATATAATTTAAAGTATGTACCTCTCAAACAGAACTGTTAAACACTTACCAGTATCTTCACTTGAAGATAAATAAAAAAAATTAAAGTTAAAAAAAAGCTTTCTTCAGGTAACATTTTAAGATTTTTATTACAAGAATGATACACTAAATTGGTGAAAAATATCAAAAAGTCTATTACAAAACTAAGAAATAAGAATTCCCAAAAAACTGCAATTTTAATGATCAGAATTATTGAAGAAGTTAAATTGACTAACAACAAAAAAAGTTTATCTTTTTAAGTCTGCTACTAACTACTAGCATTGGGAAACTTTTATCTACTTTTGTCTTCATTTGTCTGCTTCTCTATCCAGAAGGTAGCTAAGATTCATTCTTGTTTTTTCAAGTGCTGCTGTTTTAGCTCGTCTTGAAGGCCTTGCACTTGACACTGGAACTGGTTCTGGAATTTCATCATCACTGAAATATAAAAATATCTTAAATTTAGGCCAAAAAGAATGTAGGAAAATTGAAAAGTATTAACAAATTTGAAACCATGTGTAACAAAATCAGAGTCAGGTAAGTATAAGATTGTGGAGCTTCTAGACAGGGTCCTGCGTAGAACAATGAAGATGATTAAGGGTCTGGACTATCTACCATATAAGGAAAGATTAAGAGAGCTGGGCCTGTTTAGCCTGGAGAAGAGAAGACAGAGGGAATCTGATCAACATGCATAAGTATCTGAGGGGAGTATGTAGGGAGGAAAACGCCAAACTCCTCTCGGTGGTCGCCAGTGATAGGACAAGGCACAAGTTGAAACCCAGGCAGTTCCATCTCCATGTGAGGAAGAACTTCTTTACGRTGAGGGTGGCAGAGCCCTGGAACAGGCTGCCCAGAGAGGCTGTGGAGTCTCCTKCTCTGGAGATCTTCAAACCCACCTGGATGCCACCCTGTGCCATGTGCTCTGGGTGTCCCTGCTGGAGCAGGGGGGTTGGACTAGATGATCTCTAGAGGTCCCTTCTAACCTCAACCATTCTGTTACTCTGTCATTTTATAATAAACRTTTTTGTGTTTAAGTATATTATTCTCTGCAAATATGAAGTATATAAGTGATATAGCAGTATCAGAAAAGATGAGTGTTTGTAAATTACACAAAAAAAAATAAGATCAGGTGAAATGTGGATCTAAGTGAATATACTGAATGAGCAAAYTGGAAAGCTTGACCATGATCAGGCTAAGATCCACAGGTTTCTTGCATAGGAAAGAGTGAGCCACAGCTGAATATTTCAAAGATAATGACTTTTTAACACTTATGGCCTCTGTGATCTGAAGGGAAAGCATGTATTGCACTTCTGCATTAATGGTTCATTCCTAGAAGTTTATCAATTAGGCTTTGGAGAACACGTGAAAAGACAACAGCCAAATGTGAAAAATATCAGATTCTTGCACACAACAGTTCAGGGGATAAAGGAAAAACATTTAAATTAAATTCTCTTGCTAGAGCTGATGTCATAGCAAGGGCAAAGGAGATTTACCTTTCACTGACAGACGTCGTGCGAGTTTTCCTTCTGCTCATAGACCTCGTTTCTGCTGCTCCTTYTCGCTCTCCTAAGTGAAAAACATTTTTTAAATGAAACTATTCCTTTGTTAAAATAGTTTTGGATTCTTAAAACTTTATTGAAGAAATATACGTGTTGTGTTATTTTGTCCTGGTGTTTCATTTAGACATACAGTATGTAGCTACCCCATNTTTTGTTTTGTTTTTTAAATTTCTAACACCCACAATCTACTTGTACTCACATAAAACAAACAGCTTTATATTACTGTAAATTACTTAAATTATTCTGAAAACCTCTAACCAGAGACCTTTTTTCCTGTTTTTGTTATGGACTCCCCAACCTAAGAGATACTCAAAAGCATCTAYAGTCCAGAGTGATCTGCTGCAGGTGACCCTACTTAAGCAAAGGGCTTGGGGGCTAAGTCTCTAGAGGTCCCTTCCAAAGTCAACAATCCTATGATTTGTGTCTCTCGAAAATCATCAACAGGAGACACTATTTTTAAACAAAATAATAATAATAATAATAATAAAAACACAATATGAAGACTAAGTTTTTACAGTAATTATTATAGACAGAAAGCCAGCACATACCTCTGCCAGCTTTACGCCTTGTGGATTTCAATCTCGCAGATGTTTTACTTGTAAATTCATTAACTGAAGCACGATCAGCTTCTTCATGATTTTCTGTTAAACACAAAGGTGAACAGAAACATCACAGATKATCATCTTTACCTAAAATACTGTTTTTTAAAACTTTGGCTTTTATGTAAAAGGCCATACCATCTTATGACAACATTTTCTGTGAATGCTGGAAGGAAGCTGAAAACATCATTCAAACTGAATTCTCRGAATTCTAGGAGGTTTTTATTTCTTATACAATCTATATTATTCATAGGGAGTTTTTTTTCCTAGCATCTGATCTAGATCTCCTCTAATGCAACTGAAGGACAAAAAGTAACAGTTTCCTTTTTTGCTTCCCAGCTGCTATATACATATTCAAAGCAGTAAATATTCCTTTCTTTCAATGATCCTGAATGTATGCATTCAGTTTTCAAAAAGTGGATTTATTTACTGGGATGCCCAAGTTGCCTGCTTGCAAACCTCCTACTAAATAACAGTTCTGCTGAAYTACCTTCTTCATTTTGACTATTATTTTCAGGTAACGTGATGCCAGTTTCCTGTGTCCTTTCCAAGAAGCCTGTTTCCTCTTTCCTTTCAGAGTCATCTTTGCCCCTATTAGCACCTTTGCTTAGGTTTCTCTTGATCTTCTCAATAGCTCTTTGGCACAATTTGTCTTTCACTTCCTGGGGAAAGAAACATTTAATGGTTAAACAYTGCTTATTTTAAAAAACTATTTCTTTTATTAAGTTACTAATTGTATCGTTCTTCGGATTACTTTAGCTAATTCTGTGTGTTATGTGAAGATGATCAGTCAAAATGAAAGCAAAAGCACTTTCTCCATCAGCATCAGATACTGAAAACCTGGAAGATTTATTTGAGACATGAAGAAACATCAAAACTCAAGTGACTGAACCTTCCAGGTGAGCATTGGAACATTTCTACTTCAAGATTATGGGAATTCTTGTTGACATTTCTACATGGCACCGTCTTCCTTTGCCTCATGTCCAAATTTTACTGCAATTCCGACATTAATAAAAGCAGAAGTAATTTTAAAAAAAACACCACACAACACTTTCCATCAGCCTTAAGGTCCCTTCCCAGGTCATCTCAAGCAAAGCAATCTTTTCCTGTTGCCCAAGATTTTGGCTCCTGTCTATTAATGAAAGACAATCCATGAAGGCTGTGAAGGAAGTAATATTGAATGTAAAAAAAAAAAAAAACACAAACCTACACCACAGCTGCTGAAATAATCTATCGTATTCAACCGTATCCAGCTGCTCAAATTGTTTCAAGCTATTTTTATTATCCAYGATAGCCAGAATATTTAAGTTATATGGTGAACTCAACTCAGATTTTTGTAAATACCATATTTAAAAGGAATTTTCAATGAAAACTGTTGCTGAAAAGGATATTCAGGTCATATTATCACAATAAAGAAAAAGTATATTGTTTTTTAGCATATCAGATTACTAGACTGCTAGTAGTTAGAACAGTAACAACCATGTTATTTATGAACTACCTCTAGAATCTCATCCAGCAGAAGCAGAAGATTCTCTGTGGAAGAACCACTGAGTTCTAACGAATTTAAAGCTCTTGCATAAATACGAACATCTGGTGCAGTTGGATCCATCAAAATTTCATTGCAAATTTTCATTGCCAAATTATCATGCACTGTTAAGTCCTATAMAGGAAAGAAATCAGATATTTCTGAAATGCAGTTGGAAGTTGTTTACAAAGAACAACAGAATCATTCYAATTTAGGCAGATAATGAATAATTTTATAAATACTTTCTTAAAATGCAGTATTTTCAGTCTGATCTTCTTAAATACTTTCCCCAGTAAAGATAACTAGGGCTGATGCAAGTTCCTACTAGCATAAGAAGGAATGGAAATACAGAAAGAAAACACAACAAGGAAAAAACACACTGAAAGATTCCTTCCAACCACTTGCTTAGACCAGCACCTGATGCACACAGCAGGCTGAGAGAGGCACCAAGACAACGGTCTAGCAGGAAGTGAAGGGGCTCCATTAATCTCTAGACACAAACAAAAAAAGTGCCTTCCTCCAGTTCAACCCCTTGCTACATACCTGATACTCCTGAGACTTTTGGGCCTGAGGTTTGAGTCCGCTTGGTCTGGTGAGGTCCACTAGGAGCTCRGAAACATTACTGATATCTATTTCAGCTAAAGGTGAAGTGGCAGGAGCACTGAACAGTGTTCGCAGGGTGGGAAGATAAGCCTCCTCAAAGCATTCCTGGTTAGACCTATTTCAAGTCGCATATTAGGAGCACAAAAAAACAAAATCAAACTTTAATTCACCCCTAGATTTTCTCTACTGCAACAAAATTCACCGGCCCATTATGATAGATTGAAGCTATCAATGAAAGCAGGGTGACAGGGACAACTAGCAGGAGCAGACGAGACTGCCTCACAGAAACCACTTCCTTCAGCTTTAGCTCACGGTCACGTCGAGCAAGTTCTGAGCAATGTTTGCTGCCTGAGGACAGCTGGAACGTCCACCCTTACTACTAGAAAAGTCTGATATATATAGACAGACTGCCTCTCAAGGGACAGAAACACTTTCATACATCTATCCTTTTTCTGCTTGTACCTTTCTTCAGGGATACCTCTTCCTGTGAAGTAAGGAAGCCTAGCAAAAAAACTGTGGCAGAAAATTATAGACTTACGAAAAAATACTTGTGCTTTCCRTTCTTAAAAAAGCTACTTACTCCTGCCATGCAAGCCTAATGATCGTGTTGGTCTTCTGCAGCAAGAGGAGCAGCTCCAAAAGATGGGTCAGAACAATTTTTAAAGATAACTACTGGTAGAAAAAACCAAAGCAAACTTCTGTGAGAAGTCAGTACCAAATTAGGAATGAACCTCAACAGAAACTCATTACCCAAGTTTTCCTTTTCTAAATGGCAACTTTGCAGACATCTCAAAATCAGTTGTCCTACAAGGTAATAATTCTCTTTGAAAATATATTACTGGCATTGATGATGCTCTGTGATGCATCTTACTGTGAAACATCTGTGATCCAAAAATGCACATAACGTTCAAGACTGAAGACTTATGATTCTGAATGAGTCAGCTAGGCTAAAATTTAGGATTTTTTTCCTTCATGGATTTTTCCACCATTTTTCTTTCCTTAAATAATACTGTGCTTTTCTTTTCACATAAGATGACAGAAGTTTTTCTGGGAGATGCCAGGAGGAAATAGTTCCTCTTGCAAACACCCAAATTTCTCTAGTGAGCCTTRGTGGGACAGGCATTAATACTCATAAGGAAAAAGAGCAAATCATAGGGTCAGAAGAGGCTCACAGGTAAAAGAAATTATCACTGGTAAATGTTTACAGTCATTATCTAATACAGGAAAGACCAAGAGCATATTAAATTACTTTTCCCACTAATTTTCAACAGAATTTAAATGGATACGAAAACCCTCAAGAGGCRGTTTGGCATTTTTCCTATTACTTCTTTGACAACAGCAAAGATCTTTTTAAATGCATCCCTCTTTGATCTACTACTTTCACTGTGGCAGCTTATAGGCCATACAACTTTTTTTGTTGTTGCTGAAAAACAGATAAAGGCTCATATCATAATCCTAAGTTTTTACCATCAAAAGCAGAAAACAAATGGCATGTTCAAAACTGACCAACGCCACTAGCAGCAGCACCAAGACAAGCTAAACTTTTTTTTAAAGCAAGTGAAAGGAGAATTGCTATTCATGTTCYTGCCTGTTTACTTAAGTCCTAAGTCATAAGGTTGAGTGTATGCACACTCAAAAGTAATAAGCATAGAAAGCTGAACGAGACCTTTAAATGGATGAATCTAAAAATTGAACAGGGTTAAGAGGTAAATAAATGGCTAGGAGCTTAATAAAAGACATGTGAATTGTAGCTCTTGAACCCTAAAGAATAAGTCAAATGACTACTAGTCTAGAACCCAGCTTTGGTACACTTAACTTCAAAAATCCCAGAATTTCTTTTGCTACCATACCACAATAAAAACAATTCCACTTTKTGCAAGACCGAAAAAGGTTCCTTTAACTGCCAGTACAATGTATGTTTCTACACAGTATTTTACAAAGGTCATACCTATTTGCATAAGCAAACAAAGGGAAGAAAACTCCCAGACAGTGTCTGAGTCGAGTATCCTCTTCGGTCATGGGATTATACCACAGTAAAACAAGACGAGAAAGTAGCTTGGCACTAATTAGCCTCCCAGAGACCATCAATTTGGCTATGCCCTCTGCAGCTTCTGTCCTAAGTTCTGAAAACTAAAAAGAAGAGTTGATCATAAATGTGCACACACCCCATAGCATTTAATCACTAATACACTGTAATCATATACACCCTGTTCTGTCACTCACACCTCTGTATGTTCATGTATTTGCACCTGTGTGGTTTCAGAGTTGGTCTAAAAATAACATTCATAGCTGTCAATCACAAAGTTGTGGTCATTTTCTACGGCAGTTATTTTAACATTAGTTCATTCATCTCACACATCCTGTAATGTTGAATTGCAGCCTAATGCAACAGAAAACCTTAAGGAAAAAGGTATTTCTTACCTCACTGTCTAAGAAACCAGAAAGAAGCTGCAGGAGACTGTGAATTGCAGCAGTGTCTTCTTTCTCTATTGTTTTATTTTCTTCCTCACAATCTTCAGTTGCAATCACTACATCTTCACTCTGAGACTCACTGCCTCTTCTGGTTTTGAATGGTTCAATCCCAAATAACATTAGCTGATCAAAGATTGCTTTTAAAGCACTTAGCTTAACCCTGATATCATCTATCTGTAAAACCTAGGTTAAACAAGAAAAATAGATGCAGAAGGTATTGTGTAAATTTAAAGCAGCACTCTTACATTCCTGCTTTCCTTGTCTTGCTAATACAATTTAAAAATAAGAAAGAATGAAAAAACTTAAATTCTGATGTCATTAGCTCCTCCATCCATCTGCCTATGCTACTGTACAAGGGAAGGAAAGTAGAAGGTGGAGTGGGTGGCTAAGTGTGTGTGTGTGCACGTATATACATATGTAGTCTTACTGCGCAAACCTATAAACAGACAATTGAACAGTGGGAAAAAAMTGATTACAATAACTGAGCTCCAGCATAAGCAGAAATACAATATTCTGTAGGCAACATTGTAAGTATGAAACTCATRAAATAGGTACATCAAGTTTGGGAGAGAAAGAATGTTTAACCATTCTATACTATTAGGCAGATATCTTTTGCTGATTTGGATATTGTTTTATCCTCTAACTAGCAATTGTTAATTAATTCATACAAAATTAATAATACAGAGATTAAGTCAAATTCTTAAATGGTTGACTGATTTCAGTCAAATATCAAAGAGGAAGCGAGATCTTAAGGATAAAGAATCCTCTTCTTTCAAGAAAACCTGCAGTCTTACAAGGGAAAGGCAAGCTACCACTAGGATGCAATGTAAGGTTCGTTTTTACAAATCAGAGGAAACCTACATGAGACTACACTCTCCAGATCTAGATGCATCACAAGTCCTCAGCTAACACAACTATATAGGAGAACTCCTATAGACACAGGGCTAGTTTTATTTGCTAGGTAACAGGGATCATAATTCCATTTTACAGTCATTTTTACCTGTAGCAGTAAGGCAAGGTGCTTTCGGGCAAAGTCTTTGTTCTGAAGGGCACAGCAACCCAAACACACAACCGCCATATTTCTCACAGCTGGATTGACATTAGTTACTCCAGGAAGTATCTGAAAATAATTTAAGAACTTATTAGATGAAATACATACATTTAAAATAAAATATTGACCACTATGTAAAATGTGCTGACCTAGAAACTAAATATAATTTAGATGGATATGGGATTGTGTAGTACTGACTACTATATATATATTCTGCTTCTCTAGACAAACAGATTGAGTAGTTTTGTTGAGACTATCAATATCACCCAACTTACATGAGCGTATTACCCTGCATTTAGTTTTAACATTTAAACTCTGAACGTTTGTTCTCAAATCATATCGAGTTGAAAGCTCATTATGAACTAAAACCTCAAACTTGGGACAAGACAATGGCATAAATGCACATAATGGAACAGCCAGGCAGGGAGCACATGAATGCCATGCCAAGATCAGGTTATACCATAACCCTCTCGTGACTGTGAAAGTCAATCCAACAATAAGCAAGATGTCCCAAAACCCATCAGGAAAAACAACATGGAAAGAGAGTGAAAAATGAGGTGGTGGTGGGGAAACACAGAAATTAAACCCCCAATAAAGAAGGTCCGGAGGGAACATAATAATTATGGTTTSTTAGACTAGTATTATACACAAGGAAGAGATCAAGAGTGGTTCTGCTTCTTCCCTTTCTCCAAGCCCCTCATGTCTTAAGTGACAAGCATTTGATAGGTCTCTATCATACCCTTGAGCCCTCCTACGTCCACGTTACTAAGATGTAGCCCATTTACTTCACCCAGCAGCTGTCCCACACCGTTACGATCCTTGCTGCTGCTCTTCCCTAAACCACTTCCAGTTTTAATATATTCTTTCTAGATAGGTGGGATAGGAATTGCACACGCATCTGAGCGGTATGTGCACCATGCAGTCACACAGCAGCACGTTTTTTTCTGTACCTACCCCAGCAGGTAGTTTAAATTGTCTTATAGCAACACAGTCAGTGAGAGATAAGAACCTGCAATACTTAGAAACATTCATCTCTAAATTCCATACTCCTCAAAGCAATAAGCATAATTAGTAAAAGGCCTATAATGCCATTGCTCCACTCTGAAGACCAAAATGTTTTCAGATTGCAAAGGTGAAAACAGAGCAGGAAAAAGAAGAAAAAAAAAGTTCTGAAAATCACAAACTGCCCCACCAGCATCTCRGCACCAGCTCTGCCATACTCATCAGCATCCCATGCAAATAGTGCTTACTATTACATACCAGAGATTCAGTTATTTCACTCATGGTTGGACCAATTCCTTTAGAAAGGGACATCACCCTGAGAAGCTCGTAACACATCATCAGACACTTCAACAGTGTTTCAGGATCATTCTTCAAGAGAGGTCAGGAAAAAGGAAAAGGTCACTATTACAATTCCTTGGCCAAGTCAATCTAGCAAAAATATTCATCTGTTCATCATGCATTAGCTATATATGAATGTTAAACAAGAGCAATGATGAAGGAGATTCAGTTTCACTTTCTTCAGTTAGTTAAGCTTGAAAGCAATAAAACCAAAACCCTTTTATAATTTCTTATCTATTGAGGGATAAAAAACACATCTTAAGTGCAAAGAATTTTTGCTAGAGCACAGGAACACCTTCTCTATAGGCAGAAGGGAAAAAATAAAACCATAAACACCTTTTTCAACTTTAAAAGTGTGGATTATATGTAAAGACCAAATTATGCTTTCTCTTAAAGCAATGATTAAATATCAAAACAAAATAAACATTTGACAAAATGTTTGTAGAGAAAAGGAAAAAGAGACCTTCTCAACACGCATTTCTTTAATTTCAGGTTGCTCTCCTTCTTTTATCAGATCATTTTTTGTGTGTTCCAACTCGGTTATTTTCTCTTTCAGTATTGATGCTTGATTAAAATCCTGTCGAGTAATGCATTCTTCCAAAGCTTCTTTTGCTTCAAAGATTTTCACTTTAATTTCAGCCAACTAAAATATAGAGAGTTTGAAAATTGCAACGCTATAACCTATCCAACCAAGAAGTTCTAAAACAGCAACAACTATTTTCCTTCACTTAACTAAAATGTGCTCACCTTAAGCTGTTGCTTTCTTATTTCAGCAGGATCAACAGGCTGGTCAACAGTAACAATTGGCTCACGAACTTCTGAGATGATTTCTGCAATCTAGCATTACAATCAGAATGTTACATTGATTTCAGTTTWAAAAAAATCAGATCTTAAACACCATTCAACCTTTACAGTAGCTTCCCTCTGAAGTACTGAACATCTGTTCCTCAACATTTAAGTCACTTAAATAAATCCTCACTGCTATTTGTCAACACAGTCTAGCAATGAAAGTCTAGTGTCTTCCACACAGAAATGCAACTTGTCAGTTCACAGTCTCCTCTATGTCTGAACACATGCTTCAGAAGAAAAGATCAGTAAAAAGAGACCAATATTTCATCTTTTACTACTTTAGTTAACATTGGTTATTAACAACATTAAAGGTCTATTAATCACCATGCGCAGCACAATGGACCAGGTGACCAGCACTTTAATTTTGAGCACAAACACATACATAAAACAGGAAGGAGAATTAAGCTAAGGATTCATTTTTCCAGTTAGTTAGAGGTTCTCTTTAAAGTCCAGCCCGTTACTCTTAACAAAAAAATTAAATGAAATGTAAGGAAATTTGGAGACAGAATGGAGACAAAAAAGACAAACTCATTGTTATGCTTGATTACCTCATCTTAACCTTAACTTCCTCTCAATATTTTTCTGTTCTTAGGATTATATTTACAGTCACTCTAAAATTGCATGTACCTCTTCAGGTAAACCCAAAATGAGACCATTCTGAGGGGAAGGCAGGAGCAGGGGAAGAAYGTAAATGCTTTTTCCAAACTCAAAGTATTTTAATTCCTGACATTTACAACACTTTCAAATACTGTGTCACAGAATGGAAGGTGGAGCGCAAAAAACAACCAGTCTTTAAAATTACTTACAGTTTGAATCCTTCCATCATCATCTTTGATGATACTGAGCAATCTCTCTACAAGTAAAGATATAAAGGCTGTTGATGTTGTAGGCAGAATGAGACTCTTTTGTAAAACAGCTATCAGATGCTTCCTTTATTAGAAAGAAAAAAAAAAAAAGAGAAAACAATGTCTTTAAGAAAAGGAGACACTTAAAAGCTAATAATTTATCCACTTGGACTTAATTTAATAAGCACCTTATAAAAACACTGACTTTAACTAGTTAAGTGATGAATGTATTTTGTGATGAATGTTTGTCTTTTCCCGATTTTACCCATTTATCTTGATTAGAAAATGCTGGAGTTGGCTTTGTTTTTAAATCAAATGCAACTACAGTACAAAGAAAGTTCCTTTCAGCAGAAAACAGCGTATCAACCGTGTAGAACACCCTCACAGAAATCATTTGTCTAGAAACTAAAAAACAAAGAGTACAAGCTTAATTATCCTGAGTCTAGAATTACATGTAATGTTTTACACTGAGCATTTGAAATTATTGCCATTGAATTTTGTACCATCATAACCGTGATTTTTCTGAAAATGCTTATGATATAAAGTTCTAAATTTATTTTATTGCAATTACTTCACATCAAAAGGCTGCTCATATTGTAGGAAGATTATTTGAATAACTCAATTAACCCTGCCCAATTCAGCTTGGTATCTAAAAACATCTGCACGTCTTTAAGCCTTGGCACACTGAGTTTCAATCACAAAACCCCCACAGGCTATTTACCTCAAGTCAGTAAATCAGCCATGTATCTCCTTTAATGCTGAAATATTGAGCTCCAAAGGAACAGTCTTGTAACATCCCAATCTCAGTAATTCTTTAGGAAAATAACTTAATTTGTTCTCTGCAAGCAACTGAGCAAGTCTGCAAAAAAACTCTTTTTCCATAATACCAAGCAGACAGTATTTGGCACATTATTGGGAACAACTCAGTCACAGAGATGCTGCCATTTTTTTCCACTAGCATCTTCTGTCTGTTTGATCAGGTTATTCTCCTCAAGAGAAACTATGCCTGTTCATACTTACAAAGAGACTATCATAGCATTAATAACACACATAGGTTTTTAAATTTACCTTCCTCCCTCTTCACTGGTATCCATGCAGTCTATAATATGGATCAGTTGCTGACCTATAAATTCTTTTGTCATCAGGTTTTCAAAACAGGAAAAGTCTTCTCTCTGTTCTTCACTAAGAACTGGCATACTCTGAAGGTAACTGAATCCAAATAAAAAAAAGGTAATTACATTCAAGATCACTRTTGCAATGTCAAATAAAACAAAACCTTTTATGTCCCTTATAGTTACCATAATTACAAACTCTTAAAATTCACTTTGTTTTCTCCTTTTTTGAGGACAAATAGCTCCAGAAAGGGATTTCTGACAAAGAAGATTTGAAAATGTGCCTTTTTAAAAATATTCCTTGTTTCAGAAAGCAAAATACTAGGAAATAGAAAATGAAAGTAATGCTTCTACATGCAATTATTTCTGTACACCACATGTAGACATCATCTTAAAAATGTATATGCATGCCATTTATCATATATATGTGTGTACACTATTTTTCRTATAGACACAAGTATATACACACATGTAAATATCTCATATTTCACTAGGTTTTCTTGCAAATTCTCTTTCTACATCCTGGTGTGATGCTCACCGTGTATAAAATTCAAATACTTACCAGCTGTGAAGAAGATTTCTTATTTTCACTAAGGTTTTGTAGTTATATTTCAGCAATAGCTTATTAAATTTAAAAATTTTAAGAAATTCTTCAAAATTAGGAGAAATGCTTTGAAATTATAAAATAGGCAGCAGCTGCTGATCCTTTAATAAATCTGCAGCAGATAATATGGAAGTATTGAAACAGAATGCACAGGGCTGCATTCACTCTTAAGGCTCAACAGCTTGTTGTTCTGTTTTCTAAATAGCAATCTTATAGTGCAATAAATCCAAGACCTTGATTGTATAATTTCAAATCTTACCTGAAAAACTGGTGGAGTAGCTCACCAATAGATAGTTTAAGAGCTCAAGCTACATTCAAGTACCAACAAATCTAATCTAACCTCTTTCTAAACAGGAAGATAAGTGAAGRCATTTGAAGTAAGATTGGATAGAAGAAAGGAAATATATTTTTTTTTAGAGAACAAGTATTTTATGGACTTTTAGATATTTATGAGTAAATTTATAGCTGCCGTACTGGACCCACATTTCTACAGTAAAGCAGCATGGATTTGAAATAAATGAAGCGTTTATGAAACATGTTAGTATATTTCATATAAAAAATGAAATTATTTGTCATCTGCCCATTGAAAAAAGATATATGCATAATTTTTAACTGGAAGCACCTATCAAAACAAAGTATTTTTCCTACAGATCAGATTTATAATTATTTCAGGAATTTCAGCATTTCACTGCTTAACTGAGTAACACTSCAGTTAAGATTCCTCAGTAGTCTGCATTTTAGTAGTGTTGCACATAAGTAAGAATCCTRTAATAACCCTTTAAGTTAAGATTCAAACTTTCCCAGATGTCTGGCTGGGACAAAAGCAAAGAAAAAAATAAAAGTTTTTAATGTGCCAGTGCCTGGTTAAGTGTTATATAATTGTCCCATTGAGCGTTTCTACTATATATTTTTTTTTTTTCTGTGAGACATGTCCGTCTCATAAACTGTTTGTTTCAGAAACACTTTCGAACAGCAGTCAGGTTTCTGTGAATTGTGAACAAGTACAACAAAAAAGCACTATTTTCAAAAAAAYGTAATACTTTCTGCAAGTTCTTTCCTAAACACACTACAATCTATAYACTGATAGATGAACAAAGAATAGCTGTATATTACAGAACAATTAATCAATTATTTTACATAGTAGAGAATTATGTGCTATAGATCTACAAATCTATCTTGCTGATAATCTTGGAGAATAAAGATTCTAGAGTAGTTTTCACATTGTAACTTTGTTCTTTTCAATTTTTAACGGGTAAGTCTTTTCAAATGCCTTTAAAAGGAAAAAAAAGAGTGAGAAGTGTAAATTTCAGAAATGGTCAGAACTAAAGCTGCCCACACTTGTACATCTGCATTCTAAAGGCACTGCAGCTCACATGTATTATCAAATTACAAMTTATCAGTTAAATTACACTAAGTGTGTGAATGTTCTTAATTTARCATAATTGTAAACTACAAGAACTTACCTTGCATTTACCTCACTGAAACAGAATTATTTAATTTTAACCTATGCTRTACTCCAGCAACATCCACACGCTATTGCTATGTCAAGTAACAAGAGTGAAAGGTAAAAAAACTTTAACCAGACTAGATTGAAGTGTAAAACATTCTTACATACAGCATCTTTAAAGCCAATCTGAAGAATAATATAACTCTCAATCATTCTTATTTAGTACATCCGCAATTGCACTCTCTTGCTTTATTTCCAACTTTCCTGAACATTTTAAAAAAAAAGTATTTCAGGAAAAAAAATCTAAACAATTGAACATTAACTGTTACTATTAAAAAAAATCCATTTTATTTAAGTGGTTTATTTTTAAATGTAGTGTACCTTAACAAATAATCTGCATATATAGCAGTCTCTGGCAATATCCGTTCTAGTAAATCTTCACCTTCTTCACCTTTTGATTTTAGATAGTCACAAAGAGATCTCCAGTATAACGCATTCTCAGCTGTTAAGTCTGCCAGTGGAATCAGTTTCCTCAGTGCAAAAATAAATAAATAAAAATAAATATACATGTAAACAGATAAATAGTGACTAAGTCAACAAACACAAAGAAATAGATTATTTGCCACGATTAAAAAAAAGTTGAAAATACTGTCTGCAGAATTAGCAGTGGAAAAAATAACTTCCTCTTCATAAATGAAGAATTTTGTAAATTGAGGCTGTCCATTACCAATTTGCAGAAAGATTCTAATCAGACTTCCAGATCTCCATGTCATTCATAAATAAAAAACTTGAGAACAGAAACTTGTAGATGAAAACGGATATTTAGTTAGTTTCCTGTTAATCCGATGAGTTCTGATTGAAAAGACAACTTATTAAATATAAACAATAGACTTCAAAATGTAAGCATTCAACATACAGATACTGCATCACAAAGGCTGTAGTCAAAGCCATCATAACAAGTCTTTTCCATTAAAGAAATAATTACAAAGATGAATCATTTCAGTCAATTCTCCCRAAAGTGTCAATAGTCTGACAGATCTATTCAAAAAATTTTTCAATTCTCAGTTAACTCAACCCTTTATAATGAGATCTTTGTTTTGGAGAGGATCAAAGATAGACTCACAAGTCCATAACTATGAGTATTATTCCGGTGAAACTCTTAAAATACTGGCACACTTCCAGGGGCTGTAAGGAAGTTTCCCCCCGCCAATTAATATTACTTTTAAAAAGCTAGACAGGCCCTTACAGGTGGCTTTTGAATGCAATGCATCTATTAACTTATACCTATCATAAACCACTACTACATCACATAAAAACATGACTTTTTTTTTATTGATCACGTTTTATCCTGCATTTTGGAAAAAAAGAATCAGTCACAATTTTTTCCTTTTAAATGTATGATTTATTATCTGACTTCAGACTGCTGCCACTATTAAACATAATTTAATTTTTGTTTCTTCAGCTACTTTAGTACTGCTTCCTTTGGTAACTTTTTGCCTCCCATACAATTGCCGATATTTTCCAGTTTTTGACTGTATTCATTATACTCTGCTTCTTCCTCTCTTAAGTTTTGCTTTATGTATCTTAATACCAATCATGCCATCTCTTCATTGCTTAGGAACTCACCTGGTCAAACTCCACATTAACAGAAAAGAAGCCTCAAAGATACTAATTTCCTTCAGGCTCTGTTAGTAAGTTCAGATACATCCCCAGAAGACTAAAACTCAGTAATTCTCTTCTGATTGATTATACCAATTCTCAAAACAGCAAAAAGATAACTGAAAAATCTACTAAGTTGGGCTGCCCAGCAAATACACACAGAGGAGCTAAGGAAGACAATGAAATATATGAAAAAGACCAGAATTATTACTAAGATGTTGTAGACAAAAGGCTGGAAAATACAAAGCAAAAAACAAACAARAAGTACTTCTCTACATCAAAGATTAACAGAGAAAATTGCAGGGGTGAGTCAGAGCATTACCTTTATTGCAAGCTACAGAGACAGAAAAAGGATCTAAAATAAACTACACTGTGTTAGTTCTATTTCTTAKAAAAAGATGCTTGTGTAGTTGATAAATTTACTCTCCACTTTGAACTCTAAGAAAATGATTTTGGGAATGTGTGTGTCTAAACAAAAAGTCAAAGATATTTTACACTTTTTCTTCTCATTTGATTTGGCAAAGTTATTTTTAGCTGGTGAACATAGAGCTTATAGAAAAGAAAATCAGAACACAAACACTAGAGACACATTACGCCTTATCCAAACATCTGTCTTCTAACCACAAGTAATAGTTACCCTATAGCTGTCCACTTGGATACAGCTTTTAATTTAATAGTCTTATGATACAAAATGTTCATCTTTTAGAAATGAAAACTGATCTGCATACCTGCTGTCAAGATTTTTACAGTTCTGAACTAAGTCATTGGCTGGAGATAATGAAAATATTGCATTTAATACTGGGATGGCCACTTCAACACAGTTTTCCACATCCAGACGATGAAGAAGTTCTAAAACATCTCCCTCTGTCAAATTTAACCAGGCTTGAAGCAGTTTCTTCTTCRTTACCTCCTTAACAGCCTCTATATAATAGAGGAGTTTAAATAGTTCAGATGTTAAAAAGAATAAAACATACTAAGTTTTCAACATACTATCACTATTTGTTTTGCATGTTATTTTTATAATGAAATTAATCAAATTTCTGTTACTTAAAAATGAAAAAAGTTAAACAAGAAAAATCTATGAAGCATTACTGTAAGAGTAAACATTTGCTGATCTTACAATAACTGTAAATAAATGCAGGGCTTCCTAATATTTTCACCTGCGTGGAATTTTTGATTTAGACATCATATGCATGTGTGCAACTGAAATTTTTGAGCAGTAAACAGCTAACAATCTCCCAATAGTCATCACTTAAAAAGCAAAGATGATTCAGTCATTTTTTAATTCTCTCATTCATTCAGAATCCCGAAGATAAAGCTTCATTTAGGCAGATAAATATTCAAGGCAGAAAGAAATTTTTTTTTTTTCTTTTAAGCCATTTAAGTCTGCATGCAGATGTATTATCAGCTGGCTGCTTCCAGATTCCAGAAGTTATACAAACTACAAACTCTTCATTCATTATGATATTAACTTATGAYAGCACAAAGAACTTCAAAAAGAATAGAGCTACCTCATGAAGAAATGAATGCAGAACAACAATAAAAGTTAGAAGACCCATTTGTCTCAAAAGACGACTAAATCACCCGATAAAGATTTCTCTCAGAATGCACATTATTTCAAATAACTTTCAAAACTATATTTGTGTTAGATTTCTATTCTTCAAAATAGTTAGTATTAAAAAAGATTTTTTTGCTTCAAAAAAAATAGGATGAAATAATTACACTTTTTTCATTTCTGTGTTAAATAACATTCTTMTTTTCTAATTTTAACAGTATTTCACCCTTTTTCAGAATTCAGTGGCTTTCAAATTTTTAAAAATTTCCTTTCTTTTCTTGTTTACCCACTATCAGCGGGGAGAATTTATTTGACTTAAGTTTCCTAATAGTTTGTGACTCCCTTTCAGCTCCTGCTGTTACAGATTCTCCATAAGTTTTCCTACAATATTAAAAAGTATTGTTTCTTAAAAGTTTGCTTTGTTTAAAAATTTGATTTCTTACCTGATCTGTCATTAAGTCCTTGCTGTAGCAACTTCACTCTTTGTGCTATTGATAGAGCTCTCATGTGAACTTTTTCTGCTAAAACCTTACAAGATATAAAGACAGTAAAATACATTTCYAAAAATGAGAACAATTTATTTTGCAAACTATTTGTGGCTCTGCATTCTCAGTGTTATCCATATACAGAAACTGTAAGTCAATAAAAGCCTGCAATATCTCTATCCTCAGTCTTGCAGGTTAACAGGAGATTCTTATGCAGAAAAAGTAAAATAAAGCTAGAAATTTAGCTGCTCAATTTGTATCACTATATTCTGCTGTTGTATACAATTTTCTCTCTTTAAAAGATCCAAGAGCTCTGCATACCAGCAACGAATGTGCATACATCCTTTAAATACAAGTAACATAAAGCTTCAGTTCAAAAACAAGTTTGAAGACAGAAGATAATCTTCTGCATTCAGAGGACTAACATTGTTTGAAGGGGTGATCTTATCCTTCAAATACTAAGCTGTTTGCACAAGAAGTGTCCTTGGTATCATTCCTTCTTGCATAGTTCTAAATATAAATATAAGTAACGCTGATACTTCATAGAATTTTAATAAACAAAAACATGCAATATTTTATGTTAGTACTACTGTGTCTCTAAGCTGTTTTTATCTAGATCTATATAATTCTCTATCAGACAATAACAGAGAAGAAAAACTATTTCACAAACAACACCTAAAGTGGAGATAGAAATTAAGAGACTGCAAAAAATCTTTCCTCTTACTTTCTGATCCTGATAACTACTATCACATGAAAAACTTTCTCTCTTTTTAGAGAGTTCTGCAACAGAGTTCAGAGGGTTTTAACTTGAAAAATTGCATTAAATGACTCATGAGAAAATCTGGTAAGGGAAAATAAGTTGTTTTAAGTGATCGGTCATTTAAMCAGTGAAAAACTACAAAAAAAAAATGCTTTTATAAGTCATTTTTTAAAATTAAGTGCTACTATTTACCTCATATGCCAGCTTCCTGATTGTCTCCTTTACATCCATAGTGCGACCTACAATTTTTGACAAAGTCCTTTCTGATGGAGCAATACATGACAACACTGCACGTCTCACTTCTGAATTGGAATCTTTTTCAAGCAATGTGTTGTAAACTGAAATTTAAAATCATAAGGTGACTTTCAAGCTCTTAAAACATTATAGCGAAACAGAAAGAAAGAAAGAAAAAAAGAAATCAACAGCTATTACTACAAAAATCTCTGCTTGCATGCTCATCCAAATTTAGAGCACAGTGTAGGGTCACCACCCCAAGTTTACAGCAGTTACATGCCAAAATTGCATCTCAAAAAAAATTCAATCACAGAAATAAGATTTGCAATGGTAAGGGGGATCTTCAGTATATAAACTTGAAAATTACCACTCGAAAYCCTACCTATAGACAACTACTTTGTCATTTACTGGATGACTAGAGCTTTCAGAAGCTGTCTCTTTATGATCTCTCTATTCTCTGGCAATTCATCTTCACCACTTTTAAAGAGGATCCTCAAATTTTCCTATATTTGAAAAATTGCAATCTCCATTAAGCCTACCAAAATATTTATCTGAAGTAGTGATTGTCTTATATCAAAGCACCTTGTTACACTCTTGTCCCTTCTTGAAGAGTAAAAGCAACAAAAAGATAATCAATACTCGACTTATCCTTCTTTCTGCCTACCTTAATTCATTGGGTCATTTATATGTCCCTATATAAGCAAGTTGTCAAGCATTTAGAATGCATAAAATTCAAATAATGTACCTTACAAAACAAAACAAAAAACCTCTTCCCAATAGAAAGTAGGTAAAATTTAGTCAAGGCACAATTTGTGCGAGAACAGTACAGGTCTACAGTCCATCTACCATAATATGGTTTCCTGATAATGGGAATAGAGGTTAAATTAACAAATCACCAATCACCTACAACTACACCCATAAATGGCACAGAAACCTGGATTTCAGAGACATTTTCCTTTAAAGCAGCTTATCCATAAGTCACATGAAATTTGCAAAGAAAGAGAAAGAAGCTAAAATAAAAGCACAAGCTAACAAGAATAAATTTGCCTCTGACAAACAGGCAGACATCATCAGAGACACAAAAACACTTTTTCTGTTGTCATCTATACTCCTCCAAGCATTTATATAAAAATTCAATCCAAATAAGGGTATGAAGGGGAGCTTTAGAGTAAGAATATGGCAAGCATGTATCATATCTCCACTCCATCCCCCAATATTTTCATATCCTTCAACCYATGCTCAGTTCAAGTAATTCCCTTAGTGCAGTAAGATTTGTCCATTATGCAGTCCCCAGAAGATCTCCCCTTAAAGCAGTTCTGTCTTCTCCACTCGTAGATAACCACTTTTGCATTTATAATATCCATGGCAAGAAGATCCATAGGTTGATCGATTGCAGGATGAACCTCCTCTACGATTAGGTG